>JAJEOU010001731.1:216187-374307 GCA_021534815.1 Acrocephalus arundinaceus
CCCAACTCCAGGACGTTATTCCCTGGTTTCATTCCCTCCTTTGGGGCACCATTCCCTGGTTTTATTCCCAGTTTTCATTCCCTGTTTTGGGTCATTATTCCCTGGTTTCATTCCCTCCTTTGGGGCACCATTCCCTGGTTTTATTCCCTGTTTTCATTCCCAGCTTTGGGACATTATTATGTGGGTTTTATTCTCAGCTTTAGGACGCCATTCCCTGTTTTTATTCCCAACTTTGAGTCATTATTCCCTGGTTTCATTCCCTCCTTTGGGGCACCATTCCCTGGTTTTATTCCCTGATTTCATTCCCAGCTTTGGGACATTATTATGTGGGTTTTATTCCCAACTTTGGGGCACCATTCCCTGTTTTTATTCCCTGATTTTGGGCATCATTCCCTGGTTTGGGCATCATTCCCTGGTTTCATTCCCTGATTTTGGGCATAATTCCCTGGTTTTATTCCCTGATTTGGGCCATTATTCCCTGGTTTTATTCCCAACTCCAGGACATTATTCCCTGGTTTCATTCCCTCCTTTGGGGCACCATTCCCTGGTTTTATTCCCAGTTTTCATTCCCTGTTTTAGGGCACCATTCCCTGTTTTCATTCCCTCCTTTAGGGCACCATTCCCTGTTTTCATTCCCACTTTCTGACCCCATTCCCTTCATTTTTCCCCCATTCTCACCCCATTTTCCCCTCTCCCCGTGGCAGGAACCCCTCTCTGAAGCAGCAGCTCTTCTCCTACGCCATCCTGGGCTTTGCCCTGTCCGAGGCCATGGGGCTCTTCTGCCTCATGGTGGCCTTCCTCATCCTCTTCGCCATGTGACAGCGCCGGGGCCGCGCCTGCCGCCAGTAAACCACGGCTTTCTCTACAGGAACGGCTCATTTGGGCCTTTTTTATCTTTGGTTTTTATTTTTGGGGGGAGATTTTGGGATTGGTTGGTGTGGGAGGGTTGGTGGATGGAAAATCCCAGCTGGAGTCAACTCAAATCTGCAGAAATCCACCCAAAACTGGGGAAGCAGAGGTTGGGGTTGGATATTGGGGAGAATTACAATGGAATTCCCAGAGGGAACGAAGGATTTCTCTACAGAAATTCCTGATTTGGGGCTTTTTTATCTTTGGTTTTTATTTCTGGGGGAGTTTTTGGGCTGGGTTGGTGTGAGAGGCTTAAAAAGTGGAAAATCCCAGCTGGAGTCGACTCAAATCTGCAGAAATCCACACAAAACTGGGGAAGCAGAGGTTGGGGTTGGATACTGGGGAGAATTCCGATGGAATTCCCAGAGGGAACGAAGGATTTCTCTACAGAAATTCCTGATTTGGGGCTTTTTTACCTTCATTTTTCACCTTCTGGGGGAGATTTTGGGCTGGCTGGAAAATCCCAGCTGTGGGATGAGGAATGGGAATGGGAAGAGAGGAAAATGAAGCTGGAGTCGACTCAAATCTGCAGAAATCCACCCAAAACTGGGCCCTGGGAAAACAAAATTCCACGAGAGGAGGTTGGGGTTGGATATTGGGGAGAATTCCTTCAATTTTGGGGTGGAATTCCCAGAGGGAACGAAGGATTTCTGTACAGAAATCACTGATTTGGGGCTTTTTTATCTTTGGTTTTTATTTTTGGGGGAGATTTTGGGCTGGGTTGGTGTGGGAAGGCTTAAAAGGTGGAAAATCCCACTGTGGGATGGAAACGAAGCTGGAGTCGACTCAAATCTGAAGAAATTCACCCAAAACTGGGCCCTGGGAAAACAAAATTCCATGAGAGGAGGTTGGGGAAAATTCCGATGGAATTCCCAGAGGGAACGAAGGATTTCTCTACAGAAATTCCTGATTTGGGGCTTTTTTACCTTCATTTTTCACCTTCTGGAGAAGTTTTTGGGCTGGGTTGGTGTGGGAGGGATTGAAGGATGGAAAATCCCAGCTGGAGTCGACTCAAATCTGCAGAAGTCCACCCAAAACTGGGGAAGCAGAGGTTGGGGTTGGATATTGAGGAGAATTCCGATGGAATTCCCAGAGGGAACAAAGGATTTCTCCACAGAAATTCCTGATTTGGGGCTTTTTTACCTTCATTTTTCACCTTCTGGAGGAGATTTTGGGCTGGCTGGAAAATCCCAGCTGTGGGATGAGGAGTGGGAATGGGAAGAGAGGAAAACGAAGCTGGAGTCAACTCAAATCTGCAGAAATCCACCCAAATCTGGGCCCTGGGAAAACAAAATTCCACGAGAGGAGGTTGGGGTTGGATATTGGGGAGAATTCCTTCCATTTTGGGGTGGAATTCCCAGAGGGAACGAAGGATTTCTCTACAGGAACGGCTGATTTGGGGCTTTTTTATCTTTGGTTTTTATTTTTGGGGGGAGATTTTGGGATTGGTTGGTGTGGGAGGGGTTGAAGGGTGGAAAATCCCAGCTGTGGGATGAGGAAACAAAGAGGAAAACGAAGCTGGAGTCAACTCAAATCTGCAGAAATCCACCCAAAACTGGGGAAGCAGAGGTTGGGATTGGATATTGGGGAGAATTCCAATGGAATTCCCAGAGGGAACGAAGGATTTCTCTACAGAAATTCCTGGTTTGGGGCTTTTTTATCTTTGGTTTTTATTTTCTGGGGGAGTTTTTGGGCTGGGTTGGTGTGGGGAGGGGTTTGAAGGATGGAAAATCCCAGCTGTGGGATGGAAATGGAGAAGAAAATGAAGCTGGAGTCAACTCAAATCAGCAGAAACCCACCCAAATCTGAGCCCTGGAAAAGCAGATGTTGGGATTGGATGCTGTGGAGAATTCCAATGGAATTCCCAGAGGGAACGAAGGATTTCTCTACAGAACTTCCTGATTTGGGGCTTTTTTACCTTCATTTTTCACCTTCTGGAGAAGTTTTTGGGCTGGGTTGGTGTGGGAGGGATTGAAGGATGGAAAATCCCAGCTGGAGTCGACTCAAATCTGCAGAAATCCACCCAAAACTGGGCCCTGGGAAAACAAAATTCCACGAGAGGAGGTTGGGTAGAATTCCAATGGAATTCCCAGAGGGAACAAAGGATTTCTCTACAGAAATTCCTGGTTTGGAGGGGTTTTTTATCTTTAGGTTTTGTTTTATGGGGGAGATTTTGGGCTGGGTTGGTGTGGGAGGGGTTGAAGGATGAAAAATCCCAGCTGGAGTCAACTCAAATCTGCAGAAATCCACACAAAACTGGGCCCTGGGAAAACAAAATTCCACGAGAGGAGGTTGGGGTTGGATATTGGGGAGAATTCCTTCCATTTTGGGGTGGAATTCCCAGAGGGAACGAAGGATTTCTCTACAGGAACGGCTCATTTGGGGCTTTTTTATCTTTGGTTTTTATTTTTGGGGGGAGATTTTGGGATTGGTTGGTGTGGGAGGGGTTGAAGGGTGGAAAATCCCAGCTGTGGGATGAGGAAACAAAGAGGAAAACGAAGCTGGAGTCAACTCAAATCTGCAGAAATCCACCCAAAATTTGGAAATCTGAGGCTGGGTTTGGATATTGGGGAGAATTCCAATGGAATTCCCAGAGGGAACAAAGGATTTCTCCACAGAAATTCCTGGTTTGGAGGGGTTTTTATCTCTATTTTTTATTTTCTGGGGGAGTTTCTGGGCTGGGTTGGTGTGGGAGGGGTTGAAGGATGGAATGGGATGTGGAATGGGAATGGAAAGAGAGGAAAACGAAGCTGGAGTCGACTCAAATCTGCAGAAATCCACCCAAAATCTGGAAATCTGAGGTTGGGACTATTCCGGGAATTCCCAGGAATTTCTCCCCATTCCAGGAATTCTGGCTGTGTCTCTCCTCAAAGCAAAATTCCATAAAATTTTTGTGGGATTTGGGATTTTTGGGGGGTTTTTTACCCCCCAACTCTTTGTGCCTCATCCATGCCAAAGCCTGGAGTAAAACAGGGAGGAGAAATTCCCAAATCCCCCCAAAATTCCCCCCAGATCCCCCCAAAATCCCGGGATTTTTGGGATTTGGGGCGAGGCAGCCGCACCTCCAAGGAAAGGGAGCCCGCAGGGAGCTCGGCTCGTGCTGTGCTCAGAGTAATTAAAGTAATTAAATTAATTAAATTAATGCGGCCGCGCCCGGCGCACGGAGCCTCCGGCAGCGGCTGCGACAACAACGGGACACGGGGAGGGGACACAGGGAGGGGACACGGGGACATTCCTGGGGGTGGGACACAGGGATGGGGACACGGGGACATTCCTGGGGGTGGGACACGGGGAGGGGACATTCCTGGGGGTGGGACACGGGATGGGACAGGGAATGGGACATGGGAATGGATTTCTGGGAATGGGACACGGGGATGGGTTTGGGGACGTTTATGGGGAAAGGGACACAGGAATGGTGGCTCTGCTTGGGGACATTCCTGGCAATGGGACACAGGGATGGGTTTGGGGACATTCCTGGGAATGGGATTGGGACACGGGGATGGGACACAGGGATTGCTGGCTCTGCTTGGGGACATTCCCAGGGATGGGAATGGGGATGGGTTTGGGGACATTCCTGGGGGTGGGACATTCCCAGGAATGGGACACAGGGAATGGGGACACAGGGATGGTGGCTCTGTTTGGGGACATTCCTGGGAATAGGGATGGGACACAGGGATGGGTTTGGGGACATTTCTGGGAATGGGATAGGGACATGGGGATGGGACACGGGGATGGGTGGCTCTGTTTGGGGACATTCCCAGGAATGGGACATAGGGAATGGTGGCACTGCCTGGGGACATTCCTGGGAATGGGACACGGGAATGGTTTTGGGGACATTCCCAGGAATGGGACATGGGACACAGGGATGGGTTTGGGGACATTCCCATGAATGGGACATAGGGAATGGTGGCACTGCCTGGGGACATTCCTGGGAATGGGACACGGGAATGGTTTTGGGGACATTCCCAGGAATGGGACACACGGAATGGTGGCTCTGCTTGGGGACATTCCCGGGGATGGGACACGGGGATGGGTTTGGGGACATTCTTGGCAATGGGACACAGGGATGGTGGCTTTGGGGACATTCCTGGGAATGGGGATGGGACATGGGAATGGGTTTGGGGACGTTTGTGGGGATGGGACACAGGAATGGGGACACAGGGAATGGTGGCTCTGCTTGGGGACATTCCAGGAATGGGACACAGGGATGGGTTTGGGGACATTCCTGGGAATGGGATTGGGACACGGGGATGGGACACAGGGATTGCTGGCTCTGCTTGGGGACATTCCCAGGGATGGGAATGGGGATGGGTTTGGGGACATTCCTGGGGGTGGGACATTCCCAGGAATGGGACACAGGGAATGGGGACACAGGGATGGTGGCTCTGTTTGGGGACATTCCTGGGAATGGGACACGGGAATGGTTTTGGGGACATTTCCAGGAATGGGACACACGGAATGGTGGCTCTGGTTGGGGACATTCCCAGGGATGGGACACGGGGATGGGTTTGGGGACATTCCCAGGAATGGGATTGGGACACAGGAATGGGACACGGGGATGGGACACAGGGATGGGTGGCTCTGTTTGGGGACATTCCCAGGAATGGGACATGGGGATGGGTTTGGGGACATTCCCATGAATGGGACATAGGGAATGGTGGCACTGCCTGGGGACATTCCTGGGAATGGGACACGGGAATGGTTTTGGGGACATTCCCAGGAATGGGACACAGGGAATGGTGGCTCTGCTTGGGGACATTCCCGGGGATGGGACACGGGGATGGGTTTGGGGACATTCCCAGGAATGGGACACACGGAATGGTGGCTCTGTTTGGGGACATTCCCGGGGATGGGACACGGGGATGGGTTTGGGGACATTCTTGGCAATGGGACACAGGGTGGCTTTGGGGACATTCCTGGGAATGGGGATGGGACATGGGAATGGGTTTGGGGACGTTTATGGGGATGGGACACAGGAATGGGGACACAGGGAATGGTGGCTCTGCTTGGAGACATTCCCAGGGATGCGACATGGGGATGGGTTTGGGGACATTCCCAGGAATGGGATTGGGACACAGGAATGGGACACGGGGATGGGACACAGGGATGGGTGGCTCTGTTTGGGGACATTCCTGGGAATAGGGATGGGACACAGGGATGGGTTTGGGGACATTTCTGGGAATGGGATTGGGACATGGGACACAGGGATGGGTGGCTCTGTTTGGGGACATTCCCAGGAATGGGACATGGGACACGGGGATGGGTTTGGGGACATTCCTGGGACATGGGACATGGGACACAGGGATGGGTTTGGGGACATTTCTGGGAATGGGATTGGGACATGGGGATGGGACACAGGGATTGGTGGCTCTGCTTGGGGACATTCCAGGAATGGGACACAGGAAGCAGGGATGGGTTTGGGGACATTCCCAGGAATGGGATTGGGACACAGGAATGGGACACGGGGATGGGACGCAGGGATTGCTGGCTCTGTTTGTGGACATTCCTGGGAATGGGACACGGAACGGGACACAGGGAATGGGTGGCTCTGTTTGGGGACATTCCTGGGAATAGGGATGGGACACAGGGAATGGGTTTGGGGACATTCCTGGGAATGGGATTGGGACACGGCGATGGCACACAGGGATTGCTGGCTCTGCTTGGGGACATTCCCAGGGATGGGAATGGGGATGGGTTTGGGGACATTCCTGGGGTGGGACATTCCCAGGAATGGGACACAGGGATGGGTGGCTCTGTTTGGGGACATTCCTGGGAATAGGGATGGGACACAGGGATGGGTTTGGGGACATTTCTGGGAATGGGATTGGGACATGGGACACAGGGATGGGTGGCTCTGTTTGGGGACATTCCCAGGAATGGGACATGGGACACGGGGATGGGTTTGGGGACATTCTTGGGACATGGGACATGGGACACAGGGATGGGTTTGGGGACATTTCTGGGAATGGGATTGGGACATGGGGATGGGACACAGGGAATGGGGACACAGGGATGGGTGGCTCTGTTTGGGGACATTCCTGGGAATGGGACATGGGGATGGGACACGGGGATGGGTGGCTCTGTTTGGGGACATTCCCAGGAATGGGACATAGGGAATGGTGGCACTGCCTGGGGACATTCCTGGGAATGGGACTCGGGAATGGTTTTGGGGACATTCCCAGGAATGGGACACACGGAATGGTGGCTCTGTTTGGGGACATTCCCGGGGATGGGACACGGGGATGGGTTTGGGGACATTCTTGGCAATGGGACACAGGGATGGTGGCTTTGGGGACATTCCTGGGAATGGGATTGGGACACGGGGATGGGACACAGGGATGGGTGGCTCTGTTTGGGGACATTCCTGGGAATGGGACACGGGGATGGGTGGCTCTGTTCGGGGGCGTTTCTGGGGATGGGAGACAGGGATGGGTTTGGGGACATTCCTGGGAATGGGACACAGGAATGGGACACAGGGATGGGTGGCTCTGTTTGGAGACATTCCTGGGAACAGGACACAGGGAACGGTTTTAGGGACATTCCCAGGAATGGGAATGGACACGGGGAATGGGTTTAGGGACATTCCCAGGAATGGGACCCAGGGGTTGATGGCTCTGCTTGGGGACATTCCTGGCAATGGGACACAGGGATGGGCTTGGGGACATTCCCAGGAATGGGAATGGGACACGGGGATGGGACACAGGGATGAGTTTGAGGACATTCCTGGCAATGGGACACAGGGATGGGACATGGGGATGGGTGGCTCTGTTCGGGGGCGTTTCTGGGGATGGGACACAGGATGGGTTTGGGGACATTCCTGGGAATGGGACACAGGGATGGGACACGGGAATGGGACATGGGGAATGGGTGGCTCTGCCTGGGGACATTCGTGTGAATGGGGATGGGACACGGGGATGGGTTTGGGGACATTCCTGGGAATGGGACATGGGGATGGGTGGCTCTGTTTTGGGGTCATGCCTGGGAATGGGAATGGGACACAGGTATGGGACATGGGGAATGGGTGGCTCTGTTCGGGGACATTTCTGGGGATGGGACATGGGGATGGGTTTGGGGACATTCCTGGGAATGGGACATGGGGATGGGTGGCTCTATTTGGGGACATTCCTGAGAGTGGGACACAGGGATGGGTTTGGGGACATTCCTGGGAATGGGACACAGGGATGGGTGGCTCTGTTTTGGGGATGTTTCTGGGAATAACACACAGGGATGGGACCCAGGGACTGGTGGCTCTGCTTGGGGACATTCCTAGCAATGGGAATGGGGATGGGTTTGGGGACATTCCTGGCAACGGGACCCCGGGATTGCTGGAATCCCCTTTTTTCCTTTCATGACCCCAAACTCCCCAAATTCCCAAAAAACCCCAAATCCCCTTTTTCCCCTCCATAACCCCAAACTCCCCAAATCCCCCCCAAAAAACCCCAAATCCCTTTTCCCCCCTCCATAACCCCAAATTCCCAAAAAACCCCAAATCCCCCTTTTCCCCCATCCATAACCCCAAACTCCCCAAATGCCCAAAAAAACCCCCAAAATCCCCCTTTTTCCCCTCCATAACCCCATTCCCCAAACCCTCCAAAACCTCCCAAAAAACCCCAAATCCCTCTTTTCTCCCCTCCATAACCCCAAACTCCCAAAAAACCCCAAATTCCCCTTTTCCCCCTCCATAACCCCAAACTCCCCAAATCCCCCCAAAAAAACCCAAAATCCCTCTTTTCTCCCCCCCATAACCCCAAACTCCCAAAAAACCCCAAATCCCCCTTTTCCCCCGTCCATAACCCCAAACTCCCCAAATCCCCAAAAAAACCTCAAATCCCTTTTCTCCCCTCCATAACCCCATTCCCAAACCCTCCAAAACCCCCCAAAAAAACCCCAAACCCCTCTTTTCTCCCCTCCATAACCCCAAACTCCCTAAAAACCCCAAATCCCCCTTTTCTCCCCTCCATAACCCCAAACTCCCCAAATCCCCCCCAAAAAACCCCCAAGTCCCCCTTTTCCCCCCTCCATAACCTCATTCCCCAAACCCTCCAAAACCCCCCAAAAACCTCAAATCCCCTTTTCTCCCCTCCATAACCCCAAACTTCCAAAAGACCCCAAATCCCTCTTTTCTCCCCTCCATAACCTCAAACTTCCCAAATCCTCCTTTTCCCCCCTCCATAACCCCAAACTCCCCAAATCTCAAAAAAAAAACCCCAAGTCCCCCTTTTCCCCCTCCATAACCCCATTCCCCAAACCCTCCAAAACCCCCCCAAAAAACCTCAAATCCCCTTTTCTCCCCTCCATAACCCCAAACTCCCCAAATCCCCCCAAAAAAACCCAATCCTCCTTTTCTCCCCTCCACAATTCCATTTCCCAAACCCTCCAAAACCCCCCAAAAAAAAACCCAAATCCCCTTTTCTCCCCTCCATGACCCCAAAAAAACCCAAATCCCCTTTTCTCCCCTCCATAACCCCAAACTCCCCAAATCCCCCAAACCCCCAAAACCCCAAATCCCCTTTCCCCCCCTCCGCCCTCCATCCCTCCCGCCCGCCAGGGGGCGCCCTCACACCTCCACCCTCCCCAGTTCCCCCGCGCCCGGGCCGCTCCTCCCCTCCTCTCGCTGGTGCCGGGGGCGGGCGGCGTGGGCGGCGCGGGGCCGCTCTGGCCGCTCCCCTCGCTGGTTCGGAGTCCCGGAAGCGGCGCGGGCCGAGGCCGCAATGGCGGAGAGCCCGGCGGCCGAGGACGCGGCCCCGGCCCCGGCCGCGGTGCTGGCGGCGGGCGGTGGCGGCAGCGCCTCCCCCAGCGCCGCCGGTGCCGCGGGGACTCCCGGCGTGTTCATCCCCGCCGAGCTTTGGGCGGCCGCGGGGTTCGGCGCGGCGGCGGCTCCCGGTAGCGGCGTGGCTCCCGGTAGCGGCGGAGCTCCGATGGCGGCGGCGGGGGCGGCGCTGCTCACACATTCGGCGTTCTGGGACCCCACGGTCAGCGGAGATTGGGACAGCGAGAGGCCCAGCCCGGCCTGCCTGCTGCGGATCAAGCGGTGAGTGACACCGGCGGCGGAACCGGCACAGCGGGGCCCGGGAGAGCAGAGCGGTGAGGGCGTTCGGCTCGGCCCCGCGGCCGGTAACGGGCCCTGCGCAGCGCTGGGGACCGGGACAGCGGGACGGGACGGGGCGGGGGACAGCGCCGGGGCCCTGCCGGTGTCCCGGGACAAACGTGGGGATGGATCCCGGTCCTTCTCGGTGTCCCGGGACAAGCGTGAGGACAGCGCCGGGGCCCTGCCGGCATCCCGGGAGAAACGTGGGGACGAGTTCCGGTCCCTCCCGGTGTCCCGGGACAAACGTGGGGACAGCGCCGGGGCTTGCCGGTGTCCCGGGAGAAACGTGGGGATAAGTTCCGGTCTCTCCCGGTGTCCCGGGACAAACATGGGGATAAGTTCCGGTCCTTCCCGGTGTCCCAGGACAAACGTGGGGACAGCGCCGGGGCCCTGCCGGTATCCCGGGACAAACATGGGGACAGGTTCCGGTCGTTCCCGTGTCCCGGGACAAACGTGGGGACAGGTTCCGGGCTCTGCCGGTGTCCCGGGACAAACGTGGGGACAGGTTCCGGGCTCTGCCGGTGTCCCGGGACAAACGTGGGGACAGGTTCCGGTCGTTCCCGTGTCCCGGGACAAACGTGGTGCTGTGTCCCGGTCCCTCTCCGTGTCCTGGGGCTCTCCTTGGGGCAGGTCCCGGTCCTTCCCGGTGTCCCGGGATTCTCTTAGGGACAAGTCCTGATCCCTTTCCGTGTCCCGGGGCAAACGTGGGGACATCCCCCGGTCCCTTTCCGTATCCCGGTCCCTTCCGGTGTCCCGGGGCAACCGTGGGTACAAGTCCCGGTACTTCCTGGTATCCCGGGATTTTACTGGGCACATCCCTCGGTCCCTCCCGGTGTCCTGGAGCTCTCCTGGGGACAGGTCCTGATCCTTCCCGGTGTCCCGGGACTCTTCTGCAGACAAGTCCCGGTCCCTCCCGGTGTCCCGGGATTCTCCTAGGGACAAGTCCTGATCCCTCTCCGTGTCCCGGGACAACATGGGGACATCCCCTGGTCCCTGTCTGTGTCCCGGTCACTCCCAGTGTCCCGGGGCAAACGTGGTGATGGGTCCCCGTTCCTCCCGGTGTCCCGGAGCTCTCCCGGGACAAGCCCTGGTCCCTGTCTATGTCCCGGTCCCTCTCCGGTGTCCCGGGATTCTCCTGGGGACAAGTCCCGATCCCTTTCCGTGTCCCGGGGCAACCGTGGGGACAAGTCCCGGTACTTCCTGGTATCCCGGGATTCTCCCGGGCACAGCCCCGGTCCTTTCCCGTGTCCCGGAGCTCTCTTGGGACAAGTCCCGGTGCCTCCCGGTGTCCCGGGGCAAACATGGGGAGGAGTCCTGATCCCTCCCGTGTCCCGGGATTCTCCGGTCCCTGTCCGTGTCCCAGTCCATTCCCGGTGTCCCGGGGCTCTCATGGGGACAAGTCCTGGTCCTTCCTGCCCGGGATCCCTCTGGAATTCCTGGCCAGGATTCCTGATGATTCCAGCCAGGATTCCCAAGGATTCCAGCCAGAATTCCCAAGGATTCCAGCCAGGATTCCCAAAGATTCCAGGCAGAATTCCAGCCTGGATTCCCAAGAATTCCAGCCAGGATTCCAGGCAGGATTCCTGAGTGTTCCAGCTGGGATTCCGAGGGTTCTGGCTGGGATTCCTGAGGATTCTGGGATTACTCCGGAATTCCTCAGCTGCTTTTAGGGATAAATCCAAGGATCTCTCCCCAAACCCACCCAGAGCCAGGACAAAAATTCCCAAATCCCAATTCCTGATCCCATTCCTTGGCAGTCCTGCAGGGATCTGTGGGGTCTGTGGGATCTCTGAGATCTGTGGGATCTGCAGGTCTGTGGGGTTTGTGGGGCCTGTAGGAGTCTGTGGGATTTATGGGATCTGTGGGGTCTGTGCAGTCTGTGGGATGTGTGGGATTTCTGAGATTTGTGGGATCTGCGGGATCTCTGGGGTCTGTGGGATTTCTGGGATCTCTGGGGTCTGTAGGATTTCTGGGATCTGTGGGATCTCTGGGATCCGTGTCCCGGCCCCGGGCTCATTCCCATTCCCGTTCCATCCCCAGGGATATCATGTCCATTTACAAGGAGCCGCCGCCGGGAATGTTCGTTGTGCCTGACCCCCACGACATGACCAAGGTGAGGAAGGCTCGGGCCTCCTCCTCCTCATTTCCTCCTCCTCCTCTTCCTCCTCCTCCTCCTCCTTCTCCTCCCCCCTCCTCCCCCTCCCCTCTTCCTCTTCTTCCTCCTCCTCCTCTTCCTCCTCCCCCTCCTCCCCTCCTCCCCCTCCTCCCCTCCTCCTCTTCCTCTTCCTCCTCCTCTTCTTCTTCCTCCTCCTTCTCCTCCCCCTCCTCCTCTTCCTCTTCCTCTTCCTCCCTCTCCTCCTCCTTTTCCTTTTCCTCTTCCTCTTCCTCCTCCTCATTTCCTTCTCTTCTTCTTCCTCCTCCTCCTCCTCATTTCCTCCTCCTCCCCCTCCTCCTGTTCCTCTTCCTCTTCCTCCTTTTTCCCTTCCCCAGGGGTTTTGGGGAGCCTTTCCCAGCTGGAACATTCCCTGGATGTCCTGCTGAGGGAACAGCTCAGCTCCAGCTTTTCTGGGAACGTTGGGATGGGTTCAGTGGAGGGAGAGTTTGGGAATGCTGGAGAGTTTGGGAACACTCTGAGCTTTGGGAATGCTGGGGAATTTGGGAACACTGCAGGATTCAGGAATGCTCTAAGCTTTGGGAATGCTCCAGGCTTTAGGAACGCTGGAAGGTTCGGGAACACTGCAGGATTGAGGAACACTCCAGGCTTAGGGAATGCTGGAAAGTTTGGGAACGCTGGGAAGTTTGGGGACACTCCAGAATTCAGGAACACTGGGAAGTTTGGGAACACTGGAGGCTTTGGGAACACTGGAGGTTTTGGAAACACTGGAGGATTTAGGAACACTGGGAAGTTTGGGAATGCTCCAAGCTTTGGGAACACTGGGAAGTTTGGGAACACTGGAGGATTTGGAAACACTGTAGGATTTGGGAATGCTCCAGGCTTTGGGAAAGCTGGAGAATTTGGGAACACTGGGAAATTTGGGAACACTCCAAGCTTTGGGAACACTGGAAGGGTTGGGAACACTGCAGGATTGAGGAACACTCCAGGCTTAGGGAACACTGGGAAGTTTGGGAACACTCCAAGCTTTGGGAATGCTGGAGGATTTAGGAACGCTGCAGGCTTTGGGAACACTGGGAAGTTTGGGAATGCTGGAAGGTTCAGGGATTCTGGGAAGTTTGGAACACTGCAGGATTCAGGAACACTGGGAAGTTTGGGAACACGAGACTTTGGGAACACTGGAAAGTTTGGGCACTCTGGGAAGTTTGGGAACACTGGGAAGTTTGGGAACGCTGCAGGACTGAGGAACACCCCAGGCTTAGGGAAGACTGGGAAGTTTGGGAACTTTGGGAAGTTTGGGCACTCTGGGAAGTTTGGGAACACTGGGAAGTTTGGGAACTCTGGGAAGTTTGGGCACACGAGACTTTGGGCGCTCTGGGAAGTTTGGGAGCTCTGGGAAGTTTGGGAACACTCAAGCTTTGGGAACACTGGAAGGGTTGGGAACACTGCAGGATTGAGGAACACTCCAGGCTTAGGGAACACTGGGAAGTTTGGGAACACTGGGAAGTTTGGGCACTCTGGGAGGTTTGGGAACACTGCAAAGTTTGGGAACTCTGGGAAGTTTGGGAACACGAGATTTTGGGCACTCTGGGAAGTTTGGGAACACGAGACTTTGGGCACTCTGGGAAGTTTGGGAACTCTGGGAAGTTTGGGAACACGAGACTTTGGGCACTCTGGGAAGTTTGGGAACGCTCCACCCGCGCGTTTTTCCCCGCAGATCCACGCGCTGATCACCGGCCCCTTCGACACCCCGTACGAGGGCGGCTTCTTCCTGTTCCTGTTCCGCTGCCCCCCGGACTATCCCATCCACCCGCCCCGCGTGAAGCTCATCACCACGGGCAACAACAGCGTGCGCTTCAACCCCAACTTCTACCGCAACGGCAAGGTCTGCCTCAGCATCCTGGGGTAAGCCGGGCCTAAAGGGCTGAGCCAGGTCTGCCTCAGCATCCTGGGGTAAGCCGGGCCTAAAGGGCTGAGCCAGGTCTGCCTCAGCATCCTGAGGTAAGCCGGGCCTAAAGGGCTGAGCTGAGCCCTAAAGGTCTGCCTCAGCATTCTCGGGTAAGCTGGGCCTAAAGGGCTGAGCCGGGCCTCAAGGTCTGCCTCAGCATTCTCGGGTAAGCCGGGCCTAAAGGGCTGAGCCGAGCCTAAAGGTCTGCCTCAGCATCCTGGGGTAAGCCGGGCCTAAAGGGCTGAGCCGGGCCTAAAGGTCTGCCTCAGCATCCTCGGGTAAGCCGGGCCTAAAGGGCTGAGCTGAGCCCTAAAGGTCTGCCTCAGCATTCTCGGGTAAGCTGGGCCTAAAGGGCTGAGCCGGGCCTAAAGGTCTGCCTCAGCATCCTCGGGTAAGCTGGGCCTAAAGGGCTGAGCTGGGCCTAAAGGTCTGCCTCAGCATCCTGGGGTAAGCCGGGCCTAAAGGGCTGAGCCAGGCTTAAAGGGCTGAGCCAGGCCTAAAGGGCTGAGCTGGGCCCAGGGGCTGCCTCAGCATCCTTGGGTAAGCTGGGCCTAAAGGGCTGAGCTGGGCCTAAAGGGCTGAGCCAGGTCTGCCTCAGCATCCTGGGGTAAGGCCAGGACCAGCTGAGCACGGACAGAAGGACAGCACAGGACACAGGACACAGTTTAAGCTGTGCCTGGGGAAGTTCAGGTCCAGCTGTGCTTCCACAGGTCAGGCCCAGGGTTAGACCCAGCTGTGCCCCCACAGGGTTTTGGGCTCTGCTGGATCATTAATGAATTAAGGATTCAGGATCATTAATGAATTAATTGCTGTTCTTGTGCTCTGCTGCACCAGCACGTGGACAGGCCCAGCCTGGAGCCTGGCCCAGAGCATCTGCTTGGTGCTGATCATTAATGAGTGAATTAATCAATGAATCAATGAACTAATTAATGAATTAATGAGTTAATTAATTAATTAGTTAATGAGTTAAATGCTGTTCCCCAGCACATGGACAGGCCCAGCGTGGAGCCCAGCCCAGAGCATCTCCTCGGTGCTGATCATTAATGAATTAATGAATGATTTAATGAATGGATCAATGAATAAATGAATTAATTAATTAATTGCTGTCCCCCAGCACATGGACAGGCCCAGCGTGGAGCCCAGCCCAGAGCATCTCCTCGGTGCTGATCTCCATCCAGTCCCTGATGACAGAGAACCCCTACCACAACGAGCCCGGCTTCGAGCAGGTCAGAGCCGGGGGCCAGACTGGGATGAACTGGGAGCCCAGCCTAGAACTGGGATTCTAGCCTCAGATTAATTTGGATTCCCATGTGGAATTAATTGGGATCCCTGCAGGAGCCAAGGGCTCCGGTGTTCCTACACTCCAGAGGAGAGCTGGGATCTGGAGTGATCAGGGAGGGATGGAGAAATGGAGTTTGGAGTGGTCAGGGACTGGTCAGGCAGGGCTGGGCTCTGGTCTCCCATCCCATGAATCCCATCCCATTATCCTATCCCATTATTCCATCCCATTATCCCATCCCATTATCTCATCCCATGAATTCCATCCCATCCTGTTATCCCCTTATCCCGTTGATCCTGTTATCTTGTTATATCCCGTTGACCCCATTGGTCCCATTGATCCTATCAATCCCATTGACCCCACTGATCCCATTGACCCCGCTGACCCCATGGATCCCATTATCCCATGATCCCGTTGTTGTCCCATGATCCCGTTTATATCCTGTTATATCCCACTGTTGTCCCCAGGAGCGGCACCCCGGGGACAGCAAGAACTACAACGAGTGCATCCGGCACGAGACCATCCGTGTGGCCGTGTGTGACATGTTGGAGGGGAAATGTCCCTGCCCCGAGCCCCTGCGGTACGGGGACACCATGGGGACACTGTGGGGACATGGGGACACCATGGGGACATTGTGTGTGACATGCTGGAGGGGAAATGTCCCTGCCCCGAGCCCCTGCGGTATGGGGACACTGGGGACACCGGGGGGACACCATGGGGGCATGGGGGACACCATGGGGACACTGTGTGTGACATGTTGGAGGGGAAATGTCCCTGCCCCGAGCCCCTGCGGTACGGGGACACTGGGGACACTGGGGAGACACCGGGGGGACACTGAGGGGACACTGGGGACAGGGGGACATCATGTGTGACATGCTGGAGGGGAAATGTCCCTGCCCCAAGCCCCTGCGGTACGGGGACACTGGGGACACTGGGGAGACACCAGGGACACCATGGGGACAGGGGGACACAGGGGACATTGTGTGTGACATGCTCGAAGGGAAACGTCCCTGCCCCGAGCCCCTGCGGTATGGGGACACTGGGGGGACACGAGGACATCGAGGGGACACAGGGACACTGGGGGGCAATGGGGGCACCAAGGGCTGGGGGACACGAGGACACTGCTGGGGATGTCGGAGGGCTGGGGGACACCAGTGGGACACTGCGGGGGAATGGGGACATCAGGGGCTTGGAGGACACTGGGGGAACACAGGGACACCAGGGGGCTGGGGGGACACGGGGACACTGGAGGGGGCATGGGGACACTGGGGGCTGGGGGGCAGTGCCAGGAGGGACTGGGGGCCACCGTGAGAGCCTGGGGGGCAGCTCTGTCCCCTCCCCAGCTCTGTCCCCTCCCATCTCTGTCCCCACCCCTGTCCCGTCCCCATCTCTGTCCCCTCCCCAGCTCTGTCCCCTCCCCAGCTCTGTCCCCTCCCATCTCTGTCCCCAGCTCTTGTCCCCTCCCAGCTCTGTCCCCTCCCCATCTCTGTCCCCAGCTCTGTCCCCTCCTCAGCTCTGTCCACTCCCGGCTCTGTCCCCTCCCGGCTCTGTCCCCAGTTCTGTCCCCTCCCCAGCTCTGTCCCCTCCCATCTCTGTCCCCAGCTCTGTCCCCTCCCAGCTCTGTCCCCTCCCATCTCTGTCCCCTCCCCAGCTCTGTCCCCAGTTCTGTCCCCTCCCCAGCTCTGTCCCCTCCCATCTCTGTCCCCAGCTCTGTCCCCTCCCATCTCTGTCCCCTCCCCAGCTCTGTCCCCAGTTCTGTCCCCTCCCCAGCTCTGTCCCCTCCCATCTCTGTCCCCAGCTCTGTCCCCTCCCCAGCTCTGTCCCCTCCCGGCTCTGTCCCCACCCCTGTCCTGTCCCCAGCTCTGTCCCCTCCCATCTCTGTCCCCTCCCCAGCTCTGTCCCCTCCCCGCAGTCCTTGGGGACATCCCAGCTGTCACTCCGGAGGTGGCAGTGCCACTCGGGGCTGAGGTGACCGGGCTGTCCCCGCTGTCCCCAGGGGCGTCATGGAGAAATCCTTCATGGAATATTTCGACTTCTACGAGGGCGTCTGCAAGGAGAGGCTGCACCTGCAGGGCCAGAGCATGCAGGTGGGGACACCGACAGACACCAGGGGACACCTGGGGACACGGGGGGACACTGGGGGGACAGCTGAGACACAGCTGGGGCTGGGGACAGATGTGGGGCATCAAGGGGAATTCCAGGATCCTCTCCAGGAGGAATTCCAGGATGTTCTCCAGGGAGAATTTCAGGAGACACGGGGAGTTTCAGGATCCTTTCTAAGGGGGATTTCAGGATCCTCTCCAAAGGGAATTTCAGGATGGGATCCGTGTCTCCAGGGGGAGTTTCAGGATCCTTCCCAGGTGGAATTTAAGGAGATGGGAAATTCAAGGATCCTTCCCTGGAGAAATTCAAGGATCCTCTCCAGTGGGAATTTAAGGAGAGAGAGGGAATTTAAGGACCTTGTCCAGCAGGAGTTTCAGGATCTTCTCCAGGGAGAATTTCAGGAGACACAGGGAGTTTCAGGATCCTTTCTAAGGGAATTTCAGGATGGGATCTGTGTCTCCAGGGGGAATTTCAGGATTCTCTCCAGGGGGAATTCAAGGATCCTTCCCTGGAGAAATTCAAGGATCCTCTCCAGGGAGACTTCAAGGATCCTTCCCAGGGGGAATTTAAGGAGACGGGGAATTTCAGGATCCTCTCCAGAGTGAATTCCAGCACCCTCTCCACCCCAAGCTACAATTTCCTGCCCCTCCATCCCCATTTTTTTATTTTTTAGTCCTTTTTTCCTCCCAGGATCCCTTCGAGGAGAACCCCCCCTCCATCCTCAGTTTTTTATTCTTTGTTTTTTTATCCCTTTTTTTTCCCCAGGATCCCTTTGGTGAAAAGTGTGGCCATTTCGATTACCACCCCACCTCTCCATCCCCAGTTTTTTATTTTTGATTTTATTCCCTTTTTCCCCACAGGATTCTTTCAGGGAGAACCCACCCCTCCATCCCCAGTTTGGTTTTTTTTGTTGGGTTTTCTTTTTTTTTTTTAATTCTTTATATTTTATCCCTTTTTTTCCCCCAGGATCCCTTCAGCGAGAAGCACAGCCACTTTGATTACCACCCCACCCCTCCATCCCCAGTTTTTTATAATTTAAAATTCTTTATTTTTTATTCTTTATTCCCTTTCTTTCCCCCCAGGATCCCTTTGGGGAGAACCTTCCCCTCCATCCCCATTTTTTTATTTTTTTTTTTATTCCCTTTTCCCCCCCAGGATCCCTTCAGGGAGAACCTGCCATTCCATCCCCAGTTTATTTTTTATTTTTAAAAATTCTTTATTTTTTATATTTATTCCCATTTTCCCCTCAGGATCCCTTCGGCAAGAAGTGTGGCCACTTTGATTACCACCCCACCCCTCCATCCCCAGTTTTTTATTTTTTATTCTTTTATTATAATTATTTATTTATTTTTATTCCCATTTTTCCCTCAGGATCCCTTCGGTGAGAAGCGTGGCCATTTCGATTACCAGACTCTGCTGGGGCGGCTCCAGGGGATCCGGGCGCGGCTGCAGGAGCGGCACCAGCAGCAGGACAGCACCGAAATGGACTCGGAGAGCAGCTCCTCGGAGCCCGAGCCAGAGCCTCAGGGCTGCCCCCGGCCCTAGGGCAGCTTCCCGGACCCTCAGGGCAGCTCCTCGGACCCTCGGGGCAGCTCCCCGGACACTCGGGGTGCCCTCGGCCCCAGGGCAGCTCCTCGGACACTTGGGGCTGTCCCCGGCCCCTCAGGGCTGCCCCCGGCCCTAGGACTGCCCCTGGAGCCCCAGCCGGACACTCAGGGCTGCCCCTCCGGGTTTAGGGCAGCTCCTCGGACCCTCATGGCTGCACCTGGACCCTCATGGCTCCCCCGGGACCCTCAGGTCTGCCCCCGGCCCTACGACTGCCCTTGGAGCCCGAGCTGGCCCCTCAGGGCTGCTATCGGACCCACAGCAGCTCCCCGGTCCCTCAGGGCTACCCCCGGGTTTAGGGCAGCTCCTTGGACACTCAGGGCTGCTCTTCAGAGCCCGAGCCGGACACTCAGGGCTGCCCCCGGCCCTGGAGCGGCTCCTTGGACCCTCAGGGCTGCCCCCAGCCCCTCATGGCTGACCCTGGCCCCAGAGCAGCTCCTTGGAGCCTGACCCACAGCCTCAGGGCTGCCCCCGGGTTTAAAGCAGCTCCCCCGGCCCTGGAGCGGCTCCTCGGACACTCGGGACTGCCCCCGGCCCTAGAGCAGCTGCTTGGACCCTCAGGGCTGCCCCCGGAGCTCGAGCCGGACCATCAGGGCTCCAGCCCGGCCCCAGAGCAGCTCCTTGGCCCCTCAGGGCTCCAGCCCGGCCCCAGAGCAGCTCCCCGGAGCCTCAGGGCTGCCCCTGGCCCCTCATGGTGCCCCGGCCCCAGAGCAGCTCCCCGGCCCCTCAGGGCCGCTCCCCGGGCTCCAGCCCAGCCCCTCAGGGTGCCCCCGGGTTTGGGGCAGTTCCCCGGCCCCTCAGAGCTGCCCCCGGACCCTCAGGGCCGCCTCCGGAGCCAGGGCAGCTCCCCGGAGCCCCAGCCGGACCCTCAGGGCTCCAGACCAGTCCCAGAACAGCTCCCCGGTCCCTCAGGGCTGCCCCCGGACCCTCAGGGCTCCAGCCTGGCCCCAGAGCAGCTCCCCGGTCCCTCAGGGCTGTCCCCGAACCCTCAGGGCTGCCCTCGGTCCTAGAGCAGCTCCCCAGACCCTCAGGGCTGCCCCGGCCCCTCAGGGCTCCAGCCGGACCCTCAGGGCTGCCCCGGCCCCTCAGGGCTCCAGCCGGCCCCTCAGGGCTGCCCCGGCCCCTCATGGCCGCTCCCCGGGCTCCAGCCCGGCCCCAGGACTGCAGCACAGCCAGGCCGGGCTTTGGGAAAGACCCGCAGGAATTTCTTCTTCACCCTCATCCTCCTCATCCTGCTCCTCCTCCCGGCTCTTTTTTTTTTTTTTTTCTTTTTTTTTTTTTTTTTTTCCTTCTCTTCGCCCTCCTTGCACCGCTGGAGCCGCCGCTGCCGTCAGGAGAATTTCCTCGGAGGATTCCTCACCCCAAAAAAAGAGACAAAGCTGAGAGCTGGACAGGAGAATTCCTCACCCCAAAAAACCAGAGAGAGACAAAACTCGGCAGGAGAATTTCCCGGAGAATTCCTCCCCAAAAACCAAAAAGGAGACAAGAATTCCTTAGAGAATTCCTCGGAGAATTCCTCCCCCAAAAAAAAGACTAAGATGAGAGCTTAACTGGAGAATTCCTCCCTAAAAAAAACAAGAGACAAAGCCAGAAGAATTCCCCGGAGAATTCCCCAAACCCCAAAAAAACAAAGCTGAGAGCTCACCAGAATTCCCCAGAGAATTCCTAACCAAAAAAAAAACCAAAAAAAAGAGATATAAAACCAGAATTCCCTGGAGAATTCCTCCCAAAAAAAAAGGAGACAAAGCTAAGAGCTGGACAGGAGAATTTCCTGGAGAATTCCTCCAAAAAAACCCCACAAAAATAGAGAGATAAAATCAGGAGAATTCCCTGGAGAATTCATCCCAAAAAAACAATAAAAAGGACAAAGTTTGGCAGGAGAATTCCCCGGAGAATTCAGAATTCCTCACCCCAAAAAACAAAAAAAGAGCTCTGGGCCAGGCTCCTCTTGCACTTCTGGCGTGTGGCATCATCAGGTTGGTTTTTTTGGGGTTTATTTTATTTTTGTTTTGGACAACACCTGCACTGGTTGGGATTTTGGGGTTTTTTTGTTTTTAATTTTTTGGGGGAGAGGTTGTGTTTTTTGGGGGGTTTGGGGGGTTTTGTTCATTTGTTTTTCCAGGTTTTTTTTTCTCTCCAATTAAAGAATGAGCTCTAGACTGCAAAACCCTCGAGAGATTTTTCTCCTGGAAAAGTGGGAACTGCAGGAATCCCTGGATTTATTTCTGGGTTTGGAATTCAGTTTGTGTTCATTTCTGGAAGCGTTGGGTTTGGAATTTCTGCATTTTGGGGGATTTTTTGGGAAGGTTTTTCTCCTGGAAAAATGGGAACTGCAGGAATCCCTGGATTTGTTCATCCTGGAAGTTTGGGAAGAGGGAGGATGATGATGATGATGAAGGGAGCACTGAAGATCAGTTTGTGTTTATTTCTGCAATTTCTGGGTTTGGAATTTGTGCATTTTGGGGGATTTTTTGGGAGGGTTTTTCTCCTGGAAAAATGGGAACTGCAGGAATCCCTGGATTTGTTCATCCTGGAAGTTTGGGAAGAGGGAGGATGATGATGAGGGGAGCACTTGAAGATCAATTTGTGTCAGTTTGTGGTAATTTCTGCAATTTCTGGGTTTGGAATTTCAGCATTTTGGGGATTTTTTGGGAAGGTTTTTCTCCTGGAAAAGTGGGAACTGCAGGAATCCCTGGATTTGTTCACCCTGGAAGTTTGGGAAGAGGGATGAGGATGATGATGATGATGGGAGCACTTTAAAATCAGTTTGTGTTCATTTCTGTGAGCGTCAGGTTTGGAATTTCAGCATTTTGGGGAAGGTTTTTCTCCTGGAAAAGTGGGAACTGCAGGAATCCCTGGATTTGTTCACCCTGAAAGTTTGGGAAGAGGGAGGATGATGATGATGATGATGATGGGAGCACTTTAAAATCAATTTGTGTTCATTTCTGGGTTTGGAATTCAGTTTGTGTTCATTTCTGCAATTTCTGGGTTTGGAATTTCAGCATTTGGGGATTTTTTGGGAAGGTTTTTCTCCTGGAAAAGTGGGAACTGCAGAAATCCCTGGATTTATTTACCCTGGAAGTTTGGGAAGAGGGAGGATGATGATGATGATGAGGATGAGGGGAGCACTTGAAGATCAATTTGTGTCAGTTTGTGGTAATTTCTGCAATTTCTAGGTTTGGAATTTCAGCATTTTGGGAGATTTTTTGGGAAGGTTTTTCTCCTGGAAAAATGGGAACTGCAGGAATCCCTGGATTTGTTCACCCTGGAAGTTTGGGAAGAGGGAGGATGATGATGATGATGATGATGATGATGATGATGAGGGGAGCACTTGAAAATCAATTTGTGTTCATTTCTGGGTTTGGAATTTCAGTATTTTGGGGGATTTTTTTGGAAGGTTTTTCTCCTGGAAAAGTGGGAACTGCAGGAATCCCTGGATTTGTTCATCCTGGAAGTTTGGGAAGAGGGATGAGGATGATGATGATGATGAGGGCAACACTTGAAAATCAATTTGTGTCAGTTTGTGGTAATTTCTGGGTTTGGAATTTCACATTTTTTGGGAGGGTTTTTCCCCTGGAAAAGTGGGAACTGCAGGAATCCCTGGATTTGTTCACCCTGGAAGTTTGGGAAGAGGGAGGATGATGATGATGATGAAGGGAGCACTGAAGATCAGTTTGTGTTTATTTCTGCAATTTCTGGGTTTGGAATTTGTGCATTTTGGGGGATTTTTTGGGAGGGTTTTTCTCCTGGAAAAATGGGAACTGCAGGAATCCCTGGATTTGTTCATCCTGGAAGTTTGGGAAGAGGGAGGATGATGATGAGGGGAGCACTTGAAGATCAATTTGTGTCAGTTTGTGGTAATTTCTGCAATTTCTGGGTTTGGAATTTCAGCATTTGGGGGATTTTTTGGGAAGGTTTTTCTCCTGGAAAAGTGGGAACTGCAGGAATCCCTGGATTTGTTCACCCTGGAAGTTTGGGAAGAGGGAGGAGGATGATGATGATGATGATGATGAGGATGATGATGATGATGAGGGGAACACTTGAAGATCAATTTGTGTCAGTTTGTGTTCATTTCTGGGTTTGGAATTTCAGCATTTTTGGGAAGGTTTTTCTCCTGGAAAAGTGGGAACTGCAGGAATCCCTGGATTTGTTCACCCTGGAAGTTTGGGAAGAGGGAGGATGATGATGATGATGGGAGCACTTTAAAATCAATTTGTGTTCATTTCTGGGTTTGGAATTCAGTTTGTGTTCATTTCTGGAAGTGTTGGGAACACAGAACTTCCTGGGATATCCCAGAACTTCCCAGGATCCCAGAATTTCCCAGGATCCCAGAATTTCCTGGGATTTTCAGCTCTCAGAACTTCCTGAGATCCCAGAATTTCCTGGAATCCCAAAACTTTCCAGGATCCTCATCCTGAGGGTCCAAAAAAACCCCAAACCCCTGGAACTGGGAAATCCCAGCCCAGAAACTCCTGGGGTCGCTCTCAGCAGGGAGGTGGGAAATTTTCAGGAATTTCAATTGGGAATTGCGCTTTTATCCCAAAAAACCTCGGGAATTGTAACCCTTGCAGTGCCACCCCCTCACTTTGGTCACTTTTGTCACATTTGTCACCCGAGCAGCCTCGGGGCGGGGCCGGGGAAGCTTTTCCAGCCTTTCCAGGGATGGGAATTGGGGAATTCTGTCCCAGGAATTGGGGAATTCCATCCCAGGAATTCAGGAATTCTGTCCCCAGTGACAATCCTGGAGCCCAGCTGGCAGCAGAGAGGTTTTAACAAAGGAATTTTGGGATTTGGATGGAGTTGGAAACAACAAAAAACGCTCGGAGATCTCGGCTCGGTTTCTGTTGTACAGAAAAATTCCGATGATTTTTTTGTTTTGTTTTGGGGTTTTTGGGTTTTATTTCCTTTTTTTTCTTTTTTTTTCCCTTTGTGCAATAAAGTTTTGTTTTGGCAGAACGGAGGCCGTGCTGTTCCTGAGTGGGAATTCTTCAGGAATGGAGACAACTTCCCAGGACTGTTTTCCCAGTTTTTCCTGCTGCTGGGAACCAAAATTCCATTTTCCATTGCTGGAGCCAAAATTCCAGAGGGAAAATCCCATTTCCCATTGCTAGGAACCAAAATTCCAGAGGGAAAATCCCATTTTTCCCATTGCTGGGAACCAAAATTCCAGAGGGAAAATCCCATTTTTCCCACTGCTGGGAACCAAAATCCCATTTCCCATTGCTGGGAACCAAAATTCCAGAGGGAAAATCCCATTTTTCCCACTGCTGGGAACCAAAATCCCATTTTCCATTGCTGGAGCCAAAATTCCAGAGGGAAAATCCCATTTCCCATTGCTAGGAACCAAAATTCCAGAGGGAAAATCCCATTTTTCCCCCTGCTGGGAACCAAAATTCCAGAGGGAAAATCCCATTTTTCCCATTGCTAGGAACCAAAATTCCAGAGGGAAAATCCCATTTTTCCTGCTGCTGGGAACCAAAATCCCATTTTCCATTGCTGGAGCCAAAATTCCAGAGGGAAAATCCCATTTTTCCCATTGCTGGGAACCAAAATTCCAGAGGGAAAATCCCATTTTTCCCATTGCTGGGAACCAAAATTCCAAAGGGAAAATCCCATTTTTCCCACTGCTGGGAGCCAGAATTCCAGAGGGAAAATCCCATTTCCCATTGCTGGAGCCAGAATTCCAGAGGGAAAATCCCATTTTTCCCACTGCTGGAGCCAAAATTCCAAAGGGAAAATCCCATTTCCCATTGCTGGAGCCAGAATTCCAGAGGGAAAATCCCATTTCCCATTGCTGGAGCCAGAATTCCAGATGGAAAATCCCATTTTTCCCCCTGCTGGGAACCAAAATTCCAGAGGGAAAATCCCATTTTTCCTGCTGCTGGGAACCAAAATCCCATTTCCCACTGCTGGAGCCAGAATTCCAGAGGGAAATTCCCATTTTCCCCCCAAATCCTCGGCTCTCGGCTCCTTTTCCCTCATTTTCCACAATTTCTGGCATTTCCACCCAAAGCCGGGACGAATCCCAGGGAAATTCCCAAACTCAGGAACTTTTTACAAAACTTTTATTCCCAATCCCGCGCTCCCGGGGGCTGGGGGGGAAAGAGGGAGCCTGAGGATCCCGAGGGATTCCAGGGGGAATTCCAAGGATTCCAGCCGGGATTTCCGAGGATTCCAGGGAGAATTTCCGAGGATTCTGGGAAGGATTCCAGGTGGAATTCCCAAGGATTCTGGAAGAGATTCCAGCCAGGATTCCTGAGGGCTCCAGGAGCGATTCCAGGGGAGATTCCTGAAGATTCCAGCCAGGATTCCCGAGGGCTCCAGGAGCAATTCCAGCCAGAATTCCAGAGGACTCCAGCCAGGATTCCCGAAGATTCCAGCCAGAATTCCCGAGGACTCCAGCCAGGATTCCCAAAGATTCCAGCCAGGATTCCTGCAGGTTCCAGCCAGGATCCCCGAGGACTCCAAGAGTGATTTCAGCTGGAAATCCCAAGGATTCTGGGGGTGATTCCCAAGGACTCCCAGGATTCCAGGGGGGATTCCCAAGGACTCCCAGGATTCCAGGGGGGATTCCCAAGGACTCCCAGGATTCCAGGGGGGATTCCCGAGGACTCCCAGGATTCCAGGGGTGATTCCCAAGGATTCCAGCCCGGATTCCTGATGATCCCGGGAGCGATTCCAGCCAGGATTCCTGAAGATTCCATCCAGGATTCTCAAGGACTCCAGGTAGAATTCCTGAGGATTCTGGAAGAGATTCCAGCTGGGATTCCCAAGGGTTCCAGCCAGGACTCCCAGGATTCCAGCCAGGATTCCCAAGGGTTCCAGCCAGGATTCCTGATGATCCTGGGAGCGATTCCAGCCGGAATTCCTGATGATTCCATCCAGAATTCTCAAGGACTCCAGGTAGAATTCCTGAGGATTCTGGAAGAGATTCCAGCTGGGATTCCCAAGGGTTCCAGCCAGGACTCCCAGGATTCCAGGGGGGATTCCTGAAGATTCCAGCTGGAATTCCTGAGGATCCTGGGAGGGATTCTCAAAGACTCCAGGAGTGATTCCAGCCAGAATTCCTGAGGGTTCCAGCTGAGATTCCTGAAGGTTCCAGCCAGAATTCCTGAAGATTCCATCCAGGATTCTCAAGGACTCCAGGAATGATTCCAGCCAGAATTCCTGAGGATTCCAGCCAGAATTCCTGAAGATTCCATCCAGGATTCCTGACGATCCCGGGAGCGATTCCAGCTGGAATTCCTGAGGCTTCCAGACAGGATTCTTGAGGACTCCAGGAGTGATTCCAGCCAGGATTCCTGAGGGTTCCAGCCAGGATTCTCAAGGACTCCAGGAGTGATTCCAGCCAGGATTCCTGAGGATTCCAGCCAGGATTCCTGAAGATTCCATCCAGGATTCTCAAGGACTCCAGGAGCGATTCCAGCCGGAATTCCTGAGGCTTCCAGCCAGGATTCCTGAAGATTCCAGCCAGAATTCCTGAGGATTCCAGCCAGAATTCCTGAAGATTCCATCCAGGATTCTCAAGGACTCCAGGAATGATTCCAGCCAGAATTCCTGAGGATTCCAGCCAGAATTCCTGAAGATTCCATCCAGGATTCCTGACGATCCCGGGAGCGATTCCAGCTGGAATTCCTGAGGCTTCCAGCCAGGATTCTTGAGGACTCCAGGAGCGATTCCAGCCAGGATTCCTGAGGATTCCAGCCAGAATTCCTGAAGATTCCATCCAGGATTCTCAAGGACTCCAGGAGCGATTCCAGCCAGGATTCCTGAGGATTCCAGCCAGGATTCCTGAAGATTCCATCCAGGATTCTCAAGGACTCCAGGAGCGATTCCAGCCGGAATTCCTGAGGCTTCCAGCCAGGATTCTCGAGGACTCCAGGAGTGATTCCAGCCAGGATTCCTGAGGATTCCAGCCAGGATTCCTGAAGATTCCAGCCAGAATTCCTGAGGATTCCAGCCAGAATTCCTGAAGATTCCATCCAGGATTCTCAAGGACTCCAGGAGCAATTCCAGCCAGGATTCCTGAGGATTCCAGCCAGAATTCCTGAAGATTTCAGCCAGGATTCCTGGCGATCCTGGGAGCGATTCCAGCCGGAATTCCTGAGGCTTCCAGCCAGGATTCCCAAGGACTCCAGGAATGATTCCAGCCAAGATTCCTGAGGATTCCAGCCAGGATTCCAGGAGTGATTCCAGCCAGAATTCCTGACGATCCCGGGAGCAATTCCAGCCGGAATTCCTGAAGATTCCATCCAGGATTCTCAAGGACTCCAGGAGCGATTCCAGCCAGGATTCCTGAGGATTCCAGCCGGAATTCCTGAAGATTCCATCCAGGATTCTCAAGGACTCCAGGAATGATTCCAGCCAGGATTCCTGAGGCTTCCAGCCAGGATTCTCGAGGACTTCAGGAGCGATTCCAGCCAGAATTCCTGAAGATTCCAGCCAGGATTCCTGGCGATCCCGGGAGTGATTCCAGCCGGAATTCCTGAAGATTCCATCCAGGATTCTCAAGGACTCCAGGAGCGATTCCAGCCAAGATTCCTGAGGATTCCAGCCAGAATTCCTGAAGATTCCATCCAGGATTCTCAAGGACTCCAGGAGCGATTCCAGCCAGAATTCCCGAAGATTCCAGCCAGAATTCCTGACGATCCCGGGAGCGATTCCAGCCGGAATTCCTGAGGCTTCCAGCCAGGATTCTCGAGGACTCCAGGAGTGACTCCAGCCAGGATTCCCGAAGATTCCAGCCAGGATTCCCAAGGACTCCAGGAGTGACTCCAGCCAGGATTCCCGACGATTCCAGCCAGGATTCCAGGAGTGATTCCAGCCAGAATTCCTGACAATCCCGGGAGCGATTCCAGCCGGAATTCCTGAAGATTCCATCCAGGATTCTCAAGGACTCCAGGAGCGATTCCAGCCAGGATTCCTGAAGATTCCATCCAGGATTCTCAAGGACTCCAGGAATGATTCCAGCCAGGATTCCTGAAGATTCCATCCAGGATTCTCAAGGACTCCAGGAGCGATTCCAGCCGGAATTCCTGAGGCTTCCAGCCAGGATTCTCGAGGACTCCAGGAGCGATTCCAGCCGGAATTCCTGAAGATTCCATCCAGGATTCTCAAGGACTCCAGGAGCGATTCCAGCCAGGATTCCTGAGGATTCCAGCCGGAATTCCTGAAGATTCCATCCAGGATTCTCAAGGACTCCAGGAATGATTCCAGCCAGGATTCCTGAGGATTCCAGCCAGAATTCCTGAAGATTTCAGCCAGAATTCCTGGCGATCCCGGGAGCGATTCCAGCTGGAATTCCTGAGGCTTCCAGACAGGATTCTCGAGGACTCCAGGAGTGACTCCAGCCAGGATTCCTGAAGATTCCAGCCAGGATTCCAGGAGTGATTCCAGCCAGAATTCCTGACGATCCCGGGAGTGATTCCAGCCGGAATTCCTGAAGATTCCATCCAGGATTCTCAAGGACTCCAGGAGCGATTCCAGCCAGGATTCCTGAGGATTCCAGCCAGAATTCCTGAAGATTCCAGCCAGGATTCTCAAGGACTCCAGGAGCGATTCCAGCCAGGATTCCTGACGATCCCGGGAGCGATTCCAGCTGGAATTCCTGAGGCTTCCAGCCAGGATTCTTGAGGACTCCAGGAGCGATTCCAGCCAGGATTCCATGGGGAATTCCCGAGGATTCCATGGGGAATTCCCGAGGATTCCATGGGTGATCCCCGTGGCTCAGGGCTCCTCGGGGCCGCTCTCCTGCGCGTGCAGCTCCGAGAAGAGCGCGGGCAGCCAGAACTGCGGCTCGGCCGGAGCCTGAGCGTCCAGCCAGGCCATGCCCTCCTTCAGCAGGTGCTCCTGGAACGGGAAAAACGGGAAAAATGGGAATGGATTGGGAATGGCCACCCAGCCAGGCCATGCCCTCCTTCAGCAGGTGCTCCTGGAATGGGAAAAATGGGAATAATGGGAATAACGGGAATGGATTGGGAATGGCCACCCAGGCAGGCCATGCCCTCCTTCAGCAGCTGCTCCTGGGGGAAAAAAAATGGGAATAATGGGAATAATGGGAATGGATTGGGAATGGCCACCCAGCCAGGCCATGCCCTCCTTCAGGAGGTGCTCCTGGGACAGAAAAAACGGGAATGGGAATGGAACTGGGAATGGGATTGGGAATGGCCATGCAGCCAGGCTGTGCCCAATGGGAGCACCTTCAGCAGGTGTTCCTGGAACGGGAAAAAACGGGAATAATGGGAATGGGAATTCTGGGAATGGCCACCCAGGCAGGCCATGCCCTCCTTCAGCAGGTGCTCCTGGGGGAAAAATGGGAATAATGGGAATAATGGGAATGCTGGGAATGGCCACCCGGCCAGGCCCTGCCCTCCTTCAGCAGGTGCTCCTGGAAAAATGGGAATGGAACTGGGAATGGGACAGGGATGGGTGGGAATGGAACTGGGAGTGCTGGGAATGGGCTGGGAATGGAGATGGGAATGCTGGGAATGGAACTGGGAATGCCAGGAATGGGCTGGGAATGGCTCGGAATGGAACTGGGAATGGCTGGGAATGGAATTGGGAATGGAACTGGGATGGCCTGAGGAGCCGTTCCCATCACCATTCCCATCCCATCCCATCCCATCCCATCCCCATTTCCCCATTCCCCCATTTTCCCCATTCCCCCATTTTCCCCATTCCCATTTTCTCACTTTCCCATTCCCCCATTTTCCCATCTCCATTTTCCCATTTTCCCATTCCCATTCCCACTTTCCCATTTCCCCATTCCCACTTTCCCATTCCCCCATTTTCCCATCCCCATTTCTCCATTTTCCCATTTTCCCATTCCCATCCCATTCCCATTCCCACTTTCCCATTTTCCCATTCCCACTTTCCCATCCCCACCTACCAGCACCTGCTTCGCTCTCTCCGTCTCCCACTTGAGGCTGGCCCGGATCTCGCTGACGGTCACAAATCCCTTTTTCTGGGAAAACAAACCGGGAAAAATCCCAGCTGGAATTCAATCCAGGAAAAATCCTGCCTGGAATTCCACCCAGGAAAAATCCTGCTTGGAATTCAATCCAGGAAAAATCCTGCTTGGAATTCAATCCGGGAAAAATCCTGCTTGGAATTGCATCTGGGAAAAATCCCAGCTGGAATTCAATCCAGGAAAAATCCTGCTTGGAATTCAATCCGGGAAAAATCCTGCTTGGAATTGCATCTGGGAAAAATCCCAGCTGGAATTCAATCCAGGAAAAATCCTGCTTGGAATTCAATCCGGGAAAAATCCTGCTTGGAATTGCATCTGGGAAAAATCCCAGCTGGAATTCAATCCAGGAAAAATCCTGCCTGGAATTCCACCCGGGAAAAATCCCAGCTGGAATTCAATCCAGGAAAAATCCTGCTTGGAATTCCACCTGGGAAAAATCCTGCCTGGAATTCCACCTGGGAAAAATCCTGCCTGGAATTCCACCTGGGAAAAATCCCAGCTGGAATTCAATCCAGGAAAAATCCTGCCTGGAATTCCACCCGGGAAAAATCCTGCCTGGAATTCCACCTGGGAAAAATCCCAGCTGGAATTCAATCCAGGAAAAATCCTGCTTGGAATTGCATCCGGGAAAAATCCCAGCTGGAATTCAATCCATGGCCCAGCACAGCCGGGACAGCTCAGTCCCATCCCAGTCCGGCCCAATCCCAATTTTTTATGGAAACAAGAAGATTTTTCCTGGATGTTTTGTATCCGGATTTCAATCCACGCTTCAGCAGCTTCGCCCAAAACCCCGATCCAATCGAATTCCCAATTCTGGAAGCACCAATTCCTCATTCCCAACCTTTTCCAGGTGTCATTCCCAGATATTCCCCATTCCCAACCTTTTCCCAGCTCATTCCCATCCCTTTTCTGGGTCATTCCCACCAATTCTTCATTCCCACAAATTCTCCTTTCCCAGCTCATTCCCAGCCCTTTTCCTGCTCATTCCCACTCTTTTTCCAGCTCATTCCCAGCCCTTTTTCCAGGTGTCATTCCCACCAATTCCTCATCCCTACAAATTCCCCTTTCCCAGCTCATTCCCCTCCCCATTCCCATCCCTTTCCCAGCCCATTCCCACCTTTCCCAGTTCATTCCCATCCCCTTTTCCAGGCCATTCCCACCCCATTCCCAGTTCATTCCCACCTTTCCCAGTTCAGCCCCACCCCTTTTCCGTGCCATTCCCACCTTTCCCAGCCCATTCCCACCCCATTCCCACCCCTTTCCCAGTTATTTCCCACCTTTCCCACCCCATTCCCACCTTTCCCAGCCCATTCCCACCCCATTCCCAGTTCATTCCCACCCCTTTTCCAGGCCATTCCCACCTTTCCCAGTTCATCCCCACTCCATTCCCACCTTTCCCAGCCCTTTCCCAGCCCTTTCCCAGCCCTTTCCCACCCCATTCCCACCTTTCCCAGCCCATTCCTACCCCTTTCCCAGCCCATTCCCACCTTTCCCAGTTCATTCCCACCCCTTTCCCAGTTCAGCCCCACCCCTTTTCCACCCCATTCCCACCCCATTCCCACCCCATTCCCACCATTCCCACCATTCCCACCTTTCCCAGCCCTTTCCCACCTTTCCCACCCCATTCCCACCCCTTTCCCACCTTTCCCAGCCCATTCCCACCTTTCCCACCCCATTCCCACCTTTCCCACCCCATTCCCACCCCATTCCCACCCCATTCCCACCTTTCCCACCTTTCCCACCTTTCCCACCCCATTCCCACCCCATTCCCACCTTTCCCACCCCATTCCCACCATTCCCACCTTTTCCAGCCCTTTCCCAAACCTTTCCCAGCCCATTCCCACCTTTCCCACCCCATTCCCACCCCATTCCCACCCCATTCCCACCTTTCCCACCCCATTCCCACCTTTCCCACCCCATTCCCACCTTTCCCACCCCATTCCCACCTTTCCCACCCCATTCCCACCCCATTCCCACCTTTCCCATCCCATTCCCACCTTTCCCAGCTCATTCCCACCCCATTCCCAGTTCATCCCCACCCCTTTTCCAGGCCATTCCCACCTTTCCCAGTTCATTCCCAGTTCATTCCCACCTTTCCCACCCCATTCCCACCATTCCCACCCCTTTCCCACCCCTTTCCCAGTTCATTCCCACCCCATTCCCAGTTCATTCCCACCCCATCCCCACCCCTTTCCCAGCCCATTCCCAGCCCTTTTCCATGCCATTCCCACCTTTTCCAGCCCTTTCCCAAACCTTTCCCAGCCCATTCCCACCTTTCCCAGCCCATTCCCACCTTTCCCACCCCATTCCCACCCCATTCCCAGCCCATTCCCACCTTTCCCACCCCATTCCCACCTTTCCCAGCCCATTCCCACCTTTCCCAGCCCATTCCCACCTTTCCCAGTTCATTCCCACCTTTCCCAGTTCATTCCCACCTTTCCCAGTTCATTCCCACCTTTCCCAGCCCATTCCCACCCCATTCCCACCCCATTCCCACCTTTCCCAGCCCATTCCCACCTTTCCCACCCCATTCCCACCCCATTCCCACCTTTCCCACCCCATTCCCACCCCATTCCCACCTTTCCCACCCCATTCCCACCATTCCCACCCCTTTCCCACCCCTTTCCCAGTTCATTCCCACCCCATTCCCACACCTTTCCCAGCCCATTCCCACCTTTCCCATCCCATTCCCACCTTTCCAAGCTCATTCCCACCCCATTCCCAGTTCATCCCCACCCCTTTTCCAGCCCATTCCCACCTTTCCCAGCCCATTCCCACCTTTCCCAGTTCATCCCCACCCCTTTTCCATGCCATTCCCACCCCATTCCCACCTTTCCCACCCCTTTCCCACCCCATTCCCATCCCTTTCCCACCCCATTCCCACCCCATTCCCATCCCTTTCCCACCCCATTCCCACCCCATTCCCACCCCATTCCCACCCCATTCCCACCTTTTCCACCCCATTCCCACCTTTCCCACCCCATTCCCACCTTTCCCACCCCGTTCCCACCTCGGCCAGCTGCAGCACCACCGTGTGATCCATGTTGAGCTCGGCCGGCACCGACTGCACCAGGAACGTTCCCCCCACCGGGATGAGCCCGAATCCGTTCCCCAGAACCTTCAGCTTCTTGATGGCCCTGAGCAGATCATCCCTGGGGGGCAGAGAATTCCCAATTCCCAATCCCAGCCGCAATTCCAGCTGCTCAAACCCGGGAATTGTTTCCCTGAAGGGATTTGGGAACCCCGGGAGCAGCAGCAGAATTGTGGATCCAGCAGTTCTGCCTCCAGCTGCGACAGCCCTGGAGTGTCCGAATCCATCCCCGTTTTCCTGCCCCAAATCCCGAGGATTCCCAAATTCCCATTCCTCAATTCCCCATTCCCAGTTCCCAATCCCAAATTCCCAATTCCTGTTTCCAAATTCCCAATTTCCAGTTCCCAGTTCCCCATTCCCAGTTCCCAATTCTGATTCCCAGTTCCCAATTTCCAATCCCCATTCCCGATCCCCAATTCCCATTCCTGATTCCCAAGGAATTCCCCATTCCCAATTCCCAATACCGATTCCCAGTTCCCAATTTCCAATCCCCAACTCCCCATTCCCAATTCCCATTCCCAATTCCCAAGGAATTCCCCATTCCCAGTTCCCAATTCTTGGTTCCCAATTCCCAATCCCCATTCCCGATTCCCAAGGAATTCCCAATTCCCAGTTCCTGGTTCCCAATTCCCAGTTTCCAATTTCCAATTTCCAATTCCCAATTTCTGACTCTCAATTCCTGGTTCCCCATTCCCAGTTCCCAATCCCAAATTCCCAATCCCTGTTTCCGAATTCCCAATTCCCAGTTCCCCATTCCCAGTTCCCAATTCCGATTCCCAGTTCCCAATTTCCAATCCCCAACTCCCCATTCCCGATTCCCAGTTCCCAATTCCCAAGGAATTCCCCATTCCCAGTTCCCAATTCTTGGTTCCCAATTCCCAGTCCCCAATTCCCATTCCCGATTCCCAAGGAATTCCCAGTTCCTGGTTCCCGATTCCCAATTTCCAATTCCCAATTCCTGACTCTCAATTCCTGGTTCCCCATTCCCAGTTCCCAATTCCCAGTTCCCAAGGAATTCCCAGTTTCCAATTCCCAATTCCTGACTCTCAGTTCCTGGTTCTCAATTCCCAATTCCCCATTCCCAGTTCCCAATTCCCAATTCCCAAGGAATTCCCAGTTCCCAATTCCCAATTTCCAATTCCTGACTCTCAATTCCCCATTCCCAGTTCCCCATTCCCAGTTCCCGGTTCCCAATTCCCAATTCCTGACTCTCAGTTCCTGGTTCCCCATTCCCAGTTCCCAATTCCTGGTTCCCAATTCCCGGTTCCCAAGGAATTCCCAATTCCCAATTCCTGACTCTCAATTCCCAGTTCCCCATTCCCAGTTCCCCATTCCCCATTCCCAGTTCCCCATTCCCCATTCCCGGTTCCCAATTCCCAGTTCCCCATTCCCAGTTCCCCATTCCCAGTTCCCAATTCCCGGTTCTCAATTCCCAGTTCCCCATTCCCAGTTCCCCATTCCCAGTTCCCCATTCCCGGTTCCCAATTCCCAGTTCCCCATTCCCAATTCTCCGTTCCCCATTCCCGGTTCCCCATTCCCAGTTCCCAATTCCCGGTTCCCCATTCCCAGTTCCCCATTCCCAGTTCCCAATTCCTGGTTCCCAATTCCCGGTTCCCAAGGAATTCCCAATTCCCAATTCCTGACTCTCAATTCCCAGTTCCCAATTCCCGGTTCCCCATTCCCAATTCCCTCGGAATTCCCAGGGAATTCCCAGACTCACTGGCTGACGTCCTGAGCGAATTTCCCCCTTCCCTTCAGCACCTGCTGCTGCAGCTCCTGCAGCGTGATCAGACCTGGGAACGGGGAATTGATTAATTGGGATTGATTGATTGATTGATCGATTGATTGATGGGATTGGGATTGATGGGAATGGGGAACCTGCCCCGGGGTCAGCCCTGGTCCAAGGGATTGATTGATTGATTGATTGATTGATGGGGATTGATTGATAGGATTGACTGGATTGATTGATTTCATTGATGGGATTGATGGGATTGATTGGACTGATTAATGGCATTGATTGATGGGATTGATTGAGGGGATTGATTGATTTCATTGATCAGATTGATTGATGGGACTGATGGGATTGAGGAGATTGATGGGATTGATTGGACTGATTGATTTCATTGATTGGATTGATTGATTTCATTGATGGGATTCATGGGATTGATTGATGGGATCGATTGAGGGGATTGATGGGATTGATAGGATTGATTGACTGATGGCATTGATTGATGGGATTGATTGATGGGATGGATTGATGGGATGGATTGATTGATGGGATTGATTGGATTGATTGATTTCATTGATGGGATTGATGGGATTGAGGAGATTGATGGGATTGATTGGACTGATTGATTTCATTGATGGGATTGATTGGATTGATTGATTTCATTGATGGGATTGATGGGATTGAGGAGATTGATGGGATTGATTGGACTGATTGATTTCATTGATGGGATTGATTGGATTGATTGATTTCATTGATGGGATTGAGGGGATTGATTGATGGGATTGAAGGGATTGATTGATTTAATTGATCAGATTGATTGATCAGATTGATTGATGGGATTGATTAATGGGAGGGATTGATGGGATGGATTGATGGGATTGATTGATTGATGGGATTGATTGGATTGATTGATTTCATTGATGGGATTGATGGGATTGATTGATGGGATTGATGGGATTGAGGGGACTGATTGATTTCATTGATTGGATTGATGGGATTGATGGGATTGATCGGATTGATGAGATTGATGGGATTGATTGGACTGATTGATTTCATTGATGGGATTGATTGATCAGATTGATTGATGGGATTGACGGGATCGAGGGATGGGATTCATTGATGGGATTGAGGGCATGGGGGATCCCTGGGATCAGGGCTGAAGGATCAGGGCTGGATCCCTGGATCAGGGACTGATGGATCCCTGGATCAGGGACTGATGGATCCCAGGATCAGGGGATGATGGATCCCAGGTTCCGGGTTGATAGATCCCAGGCTCAGGGGCTGATGGATCCCTGGATTGGGGGCTGACGGAACCCTGGGATCAGGGGATGATGGATCCCAGGCTCAGGGGATGGATCAGGGCTGGATCCCAGGGATCAGGGGCTGATGGATCCCAGGATCAGGACATGGATCCCTGGGCTCAGGGGATGGATCAGGGCTGGATCCCAGGATCATGACTGACAGATCCCAGGGATCAGGGGATGATGGATCCCAGGCTCAGGGCTGACGGATCCCAGGGATCCGGGTTGATGGATCCCAGGGATCAGGGACTGACGGATCCCTGGGATCAGGGGATGACAGATCCCAGGGATCAGGGATGACGGATCCCAGGGATCAGGGTTGATGGATCCCAGGCTCAGGCGCTGACGGATCCCAGGGATCAGGGATGACGGATCCCAGGGATCAGGGATGATGGATCCCAGGTTCAGGGTTGGTGGATCCCAGGCTCAGGGGCTGACAGATCCCAGGGATCAGGGATGATGAATCCCTGGGATCAGGACTGACGGATCCCAGGGATCAGGGATGACGGATCCCAGGGATCAGGACTGACGGATCCCAGGGATCAGGGCTGACGGATCCCAGGGATCAGGGTTGATGAATCCCAGGGATCAGGGCTGATGGATCCCAGGGATCAGGGGATGACGGATCCCAGGTTCAGGGTTGATAGATCCCAGGGATCAGGGGCTGATGAATCCCAGGGATCAGGGCTGACAGATCCCTGGGATCAGGACTGACGGATCCCGGGATGGCTCCGGGCTGCCCGCCCACCTCCGTTGCGGTGTTTCAGTGCCAGGCACACCTCGATGATCTGCACGCCCAGCTCGTAGTAGAAATCTCCCACTCCCAACATCTCGGCCCAGAACCCTTTTCCAGCTGGGAAAAGAGAGGGAAAAGCGCTCGGATCTCCGGGAAATTCCCAAACCCAAAGGGAACACCCCGGGTTTGGGATTTCTCCCCATTCCTCCTGTACCCAAACCCCAAAGGGAGAACCCCAAGTTTGGAATTTATCCCTGTTCCCCCCGCACCCAAATCCCTCAGAACAACCCCAAGTTTGGGATTTCTCTCCGTTCCACTCACACCCTTCAGCTCCAGCACCTGTGGGAACACCCCAAGTTTGGGATCTCTCCCTGTTCCCCCAACACCCAAACCCCTCAGTGGGAACACCCCGAGTTTGGGATTTCTCTCCGTTCCCCCCAGGCCCAAATCCCTTGGGACAACTCCGAGTTTGGGATTTCTCTCCATTCCCCCCACACCCAAATCCCTCAGGAACACCCCATGTTTGGGATTTCTCCCTGTTCCACTCACACCCAAACCCCAAAGAGAACACCCCGAGTTTGAGATTTCTCCCCATTCCTCCTGCACCCAAACCCCAAAGGGAGAACCCCAAATTTGGGATTTCTCCCTGTTCCCCTCACACCCAAATCCCTTGGGACAACTCCGAGTTTGGGATTTCTCCCTGTTCCCCCAACACCCAAACCCCAAAGGGAACTCCCCAAATTTGGGATCTCTCCCCATTCCTCCTGCACCCAAACCCCAAAGGGAGAACCCCAAATTTGGGATTTCTCTCTGTTCCCCTCACACCCAAACCCTCAGTGGAACACCCCAATTTTGGGATCTCTCCCCATTCCCCCCACACCCAAACCCCTCAGTGGGAACACCCCAAATGTGGGATTTCTCCCTGTTCCACTCACACCCTTCAGCTCCCACATCCAAATCCCTTGGAAAAATCCTGAGTTTGGGACTTCTCCCCTTTGCTCCTGCACCCAAACTCCAAAGGGACAACCCTGAGTTTGGGATCTCTCCCTGTTCCCCTCACACCCAAACCCCAAAGGGAACTCCCCAAATTTGGGATTTCTCCCTGTTCCCGTCACACCCAAACCCCAAAGAGAACACCCCGAGTTTGAGATTTCTCCCCATTCCTCCTGCACCCAAACCCCAAAGGGAGAACCCCAAATTTGGGATTTCTCTCCGTTCCCCTCACACCCAAACGCCAAAGGGAACTCCCCAAATTTGGGATTTCTCCCTGTTCCCCTCACACCCAAACCCCAAAGGGAACTCCCCAAATTTGGGATCTCTCCCCATTCCCCCCACACCCAAACCCCAAAGGGAATTCCCCAAATTTGGGATCTCTCCCCATTCCCCCCACACCCAAACCCCTCAGTGGGAACACCCTGAGTTTGGGATTTCTCCCAGTTCCCCTCACACCCAAACCCCAAAGGGAACTCCCCAAATTTGGGATTTCTCCCTGTTCCCCTCACACCCAAATCCCTTGGGACAACTCCGAGTTTGGGATTTCTCCCTGTTCCCCTCACACCCAAACCCCAAAGGGAACTCCCCAAATTTGGGATCTCTCCCCATTCCCCCCACACCCAAACCCCTCAGTGGGAACTCCCCAAATTTGGGATTTCTCCCCATTCCCCCCACACCCAAACCCCTCAGGAACACCCCAAGTTTGGGATCTCTCCCTGTTCCCCTCACACCCAAACCCCAAAGGGAACTCCCCAAATTTGGGATCTCTCCCCATTCCTCCCACACCCAAACCCCTCAGTGGGAACACCCTGAGTTTGGGATTTCTCCCTGTTCCCCTCACACCCAAACCCCAAAGGGAACTCCCCAATTTTGGGATCTCTCCCCGAGGTGCATCCCAGCTCTCCCGAGGCATTCCTGTCCCCTCACAGGCCAGGGGATCCACGCCGATGGTGGCGCACATGTCCTGGAACTGCAGGCGGAACTCGGGGCTCTTGCGGATCTCCTGCTTGTGCTTGCTGGCAAAGGCCTCCAGGTGTGTGCGGAACGTCTCCAGCTGCTTGGACATCTGGGAATGTCGGGAATAACGGGGATGACGGGGTCAGTGCTGGGAATGACGGGGTCAGAGCTGGGAATGACGGGGTCAGAGCTGGGAATGACGGGGTCAGAGCCGGGAATAACGGGAATGACGGGGTCAGTGCTGGGAATGACGGGGTCAGTGCTGGGAATAACGGGGTCAGAGCTGGGAATGATGGGGTCAGAGCTGGGAATAACGGGGTCAGAGCTGGGAATAACGGGGTCAGAGCCGGGAATAACGGGGTCAGAGCTGGGAATGACGGGGTCAGAGCTGGGAATAACAGGGTCAGAGCTGGGAATAACGGGGTCAGAGCCCAGGGATAACGGGGTCAGTGCTGGGAATGACGGGGTCAGAGCTGGGAATAACGGGGTCAGAGCTGGGAATGACAGGGTCAGAGCCGGGAATAACGGGGTCAGAGCTGGGAATAATGGGGTCAGAGCTGGGAATAACGGGGTCAGAGCTGGGAATAACGGGGTCAGTGCTGGGAATAACGGGGTCAGAGCTGGGAATAACGGGGTCAGTGCTGGGAATAACGGGGTCAGAGCTGGGAATAACGGGGTCAGAGCTGGGAATAACGGGGTCAGAGCTGGGAATAACGGGGTCAGTGCCGGGAATAACGGGGTTAGTGCTGGGAATGACGGGGTCAGAGCCGGGAATAACAGGGTCAGTGCCCAGGGATAACGGGGTCAGTGCCCAGGAATGACAGGATCAATGCCCAAGGATAACGGGGTCAGAGCCGGGAATAACGGGGTCAGAGCTGGGAATGACAGGATCAATGCCTGGGATAACGGGATCATGCTGGGAATAACGGGGTCAGTGCCGGGAATAACGGGGTCAGAGCCCAGGGATAACGGGGTCAGAGCTGGGAATAACGGGGTCAGAGCCGGGAATAACGGGGTCAGTGCTGGGAATGACGGGGTCAGAGCTGGGAATAACGGGGTCAGAGCCGGGAATAACGGGGTCAGAGCCGGGAATAACGGGGTCAGTGCTGGGAATAACGGGGTCAGAACCGGGAATAACGGGGTCAGAGCTGGGAATGACGGGGTCAGTGCCGGGAATAACGGGGTCAGAGCTGGGAATAACGGGGTCAGTGCCGGGAATAACGGGGTCAGAGCTGGGAATGACGGGGTCAGTGCTGGGAATAACGGGGTCAGAGCCGGGAATAATGGGGTCAGTGCCGGGAATAACGGGGTCAGTGCCGGGAATAACGGGGTCAGAGCTGGGAATAACGGGGTCAGAGCTGGGAATAACGGGGTCAGAGCTGGGAATGACGGGGTCAGAGCCGGGAATAACGGGGTCAGAGCTGGGAATAACGGGGTCAGAGCTGGGAATAACGGGGTCAGTGCCGGGAATAACGGGGTCAGAGCTGGGAATAACGGGGTCAGAGCTGGGAATAACGGGGTCAGAGCTGGGAATAACGGGGTCAGAGCTGGGAATAACGGGGTCAGTGCTGGGAATAACGGGGTCAGAGCCGGGAATAACGGGGTCAGAGCCGGGAATAACGGGGTCAGTGCCGGGAATAACGGGGTCAGAGCTGGGAATAACGGGGTCAGAGCTGGGAATAACGGGGTCAGAGCCGGGAATAACGGGGTCAGAGCTGGGAATAACGGGGTCAGAGCTGGGAATAACGGGGTCAGTGCCGGGAATAACGGGGTCAGAGCTGGGAATAACGGGGTCAGAGCTGGGAATAACGGGGTCAGAGCTGGGAATAACGGGGTCAGTGCCGGGAATAACGGGGTCAGAGCTGGGAATAACGGGGTCAGTGCTGGGAATAACGGGGTCAGAGCCGGGAATAACGGGGTCAGTGCCCAGGGATAATGGGATCAGTGCCCAGGAATGACAGGATCAATGCCCAAGGATAACGGGGTCAGAGCTGGGAATGACGGGATCAGTGCCCAGGGATAATGGGATCAGAGCCCAGAGATGACAGGATCAGTGCTGGGAATAATGGGATCAGCACTGGGAATAATGGGATTAATGCTGGGAATGACGGGATTAGCACTGGGAATGACTGGATCAAAGCCTGGGAATAATAGGATTAGCACTGGGAATAATGGGATCAGTGCCCAGGGAATAATGGGATCAGGGCTGGGAATAACAGGATCAGAGCCTGGGAATAACTGGATCAGCACCAGGAATAACGGGATTAGCACTGGGAACATTGGGATCAGTGCCTGGGAGTAATGGGATCAGCACCGGGAATAATGGGAATAACAGGATCAGTGCTGGGAATAATGAGATCAGGACCAGGAACACGGCAGCAGGAATGGGAAATGGGCTGGGAATGGGAAATGGAAATGGGAAATGGAAGTGGGAATGGGAAATGGGCTGGGAATGGATGGAGAGGGACAGGGACAGGATGGGGACAGGAATTGGGACAGGGACCGGAAGGGGACGGGGAAAAGTAATGAGACAGGGATGGGGACAGGGAAGGAGACAGGGAAGGAGACAGGGATGGGGACAGAGACACGGACAGGGATGGGGACAGAGACACGGACAGGGATGGGGACAGAGACACGGACGGGGTGGGGACAGAGACACGGACAGGGATGGGGACAGAGACACGGACAGGGATGGGGACAGAGACACGGACAGGAAGGGGACAGAGACACGGACAGGAAGGGGACAGAGACACGGACAGGGGTGGGGACAGAGACACGGACGGGGTGGGGACAGAGACACGGACAGGGGTGGGGACAGAGACACGGACAGGGGTGGGGACAGAGACACGGACAGGGGTGGGGACAGAGACACGGACAGGGATGGGGACAGAGACACGGACAGGAAGGGGACAGAGACACGGACGGGGTGGGGACAGAGACACGGACAGGGATGGGGACAGAGACACGGACAGGAAGGGGACAGAGACACGGACAGGGATGGGGACAGAGACACGGACAGGAAGGGGACAGAGACACGGACAGGAAGGGGACAGAGACACGGACGGGGTGGGGACAGAGACACGGACAGGAAGGGGACAGAGACACGGACAGGGATGGGGACAGAGACACAGACAGGAAGGGGACAGAGACACGGACAGGAAGGGGACAGAGACACGGACAGGAAGGGGACAGAGACACGGACAGGAAGGGGACAGAGACACGGACAGGAAGGGGACCCTGAGCCCAGCCGGGCTCCATCCCCGTTCCAGGGGAATTCCCACCTGGGCCAGCTGATCCTCAGCCAGGACCGTCCCTCGCTCCTTGTACTTGGCCTGGGGGGAGAGAACCCAAACAGGGACAGTGACAAACAGGGACAACCCCAAACAGGGACAGTGACAAACAGGGACAACCCCAAACAGGGACAGTGACAAACAGGGACAATCCCAAACAGGGACAGTCCTGAATGGGGACAACCCCAAACAGGAACAACCCCAAACTGAGACAATCCCAAACAGGGACAGTTCCAAACAGGGACAGTTCCAAACTGGGACAACCCCAAACAGGGACAGTTCCAAACAGGGACAGTTCCAAACTGGGACAACCCCAAACAGGGACAGCCCCAAACAGGGAAAACCCCAAACAGGGAAAACCCCAAACAGGGAAAACCCCAAACAGGGACAGCCCTGAACTGGGAGAACCCAAACCGGGACAACCCCAAACCGGGACAGTCCCAAACAGGGACAGCCCCAAACAGGGACAGCCCCAAACAGGGACAATCCCAAACTGGGACAACCCCAAACCGGGACAATCCCAAACCGGGACAATCCCAAACAGGAACAATCCCAAACTAGGACAACCCCAATCCGGGACAGTCCTGAATGGGGACAACCCCAAACAGGAACAACCCCAAACCGGGACAATCCCAAACCTGAACGATCCCAAACTGGGACAATCCCGACCCCAACATCCCCACAAGTGAGGGGATGAACCCAAACCTGGGGGTCCTGAACCCTTCCCACCACCCCAGTGGGGTTTGACAGCTCCCCCAGCTGAGATTTTTGGGGTCCCCAATCAACCCTGGGGGCTCTGGCAGCTCCCCCCACCCCAAAATTTGGGACCCTGACCCCCCTCCCACGGCACCAGTGGGGTCTGGACGTTCCCCCAGTTGAGGTTTTGGGGTCCCCAATCAACCCTGGGGGCTCTGGCAGCTCCCCTCACCCCAAAATTTGGGACCCTGACCCCCCTCCCACGGCACCGGTGGGGTCTGGACGTTCCCCCAGTTGAGGTTTTGGGGTTCCCACTGTACCCAGGGTACCCTGACACATCCCGGGCCCGTTCCTGTCGCTGTCCCGTGCTGTCCCCGTTGCCCCGGGCCGTTCCCGTCCCGTTTTCCCCGCTCACCTCGGTCAGTTTTTTCCTGGCGATCGCCCCCGCTCCCACCCCCCGCCGGTGCATCCCGGCCCCGCCGCCGCCGCCGGCGCGCCCGGATTGACGTCATCGATACCGCGCGTGACGTCATCGAGAGGCGCCGCGCGGGGAGGGCGGGGCCGCGTCAGAGCCCTCAGGGAGCCCCGCCCCCTCCCCTCAGTGAGGGACGGGGGGGAAAGGAGGTGAGAGAGAGTGAGGAATGGAGTTCTGAGGGGGTAAATGGGGTTCTGAGGGGGTAAAGGAGGATCTGAGGGGGTAAAGGGAGTTCTGAGGGGGTAAAAGGGGATCTGAGGGGGTAAATGGAGTTCTGAGGGGGTAAATGGAGTTCTGAGGGGAAAAAGTGGATCTGAGGGGGTAAATGGGGTTCTGAGGGGGTAAATGGGGATCTGAGGGGGTAAAGGAGGATCTGAGGGGGTAAAGGAGGTGAGAGAGAGCGATAAATGGAGGTCTGAGGGGGTAAAAGGGGTTCTGAGGGGGTAGATGGAGTTCTGAGGGGAAAAAGGAGATCTGAGGGGATAAATGGGGATCTGAGGGGGTAAATGGAGTTCTGAGGGGATAAATGGGGATCTGAGGGGATAAAGGAGGTGAGTGAGAGTGAGAAATGGAGTTCTGAGGGGGTAAAAGGGGATCTGAGGGGGTAAAAGGGGTTCTGAGGGGATAAATGGAGTTCTGAGGGGGTAAAAGGGGTTATGAGGGGATAAAGGAGGTGAGTGAGAGTGAGAAATGGAGTTCTGAGGGGTAAAAGGGGTTCTGAGGGGGTAAATGGGGATCTGAGGGGATAAATGGAGTTCTGAGGGGGTAAATGGGGATCTGAGGGGGTAAAAGAGGTGAAAGGGTAATAAATGGAGTTCTGAGGGGGTAAAGGGGGATCTGAGGGGAAAAAGGAGGATTTGAGGGGATAAAGAAGGTGAGAAGGTAATAAATGGAGGTCTGAGGGGATAAATGGGGATCTGAGGGGGTAAAGAAGGTGAGAGAGAGTAATAAATGGAGTTCTGAGGGGGTAAAAGGGGTTCTGAGGGGGTAAATGGGGATCTGAGGGGGGAAATGGAGATCTGATGGGGTAAAGAAGTGAGAGGGTAATAAATGCAGTTCTGAGCGGATAAAAGCGCCCTCTCCCCATCCTCCCTTGGCTGATCTCATCTCCCCGAACCCTCAAATCCCTCTCACCCCTCGGGGCTCTCCGCCTCCCCCTTCTCACCCCCCCCATCCCCTCTCAACCAAATTTTTAAGACCAAGCAGCGGCTCCCGAGGTCCCCGGCGGGGTGGGGACAGCAGAGGGACCCCCCGAGCCCCCCCAAACCTCCCCTCCTGCCTGTCCCCGCTCTATCCCCGCTCTGTCCCCGCTCTATCCCCGCTCTATCCTCGCTCTATCCCCGCCCTGTCCCCGCCCTGTCCCCGCTCTATCCCCGCTCTGTCCCCGCTCTGTCCCCGCTCTATCCCCGCTCTGTCCCCGCTCTGTCCCCGCTCTGTCCCCGCCCTGTCCCCGCCCTGTCCCCGCTCTATCCCCGCTCTATCCCCGCTCTGTCCCCGCTCTGTCCCCGCTCTATCCCCGCTCTATCCCCGCTCTGTCCCCGCTCTGTCCCCGCTCTATCCCCGCTCTATCCCCGCTCTATCCCCGCTCTGTCCCCGCTCTGTCCCCGCTCTATCCCCGCTCTATCCCCGCTCTATCCCCGCTCTGTCCCCGCCCTGTCCCCGCTCTGTCCCCGCTCTATCCCCGCTCTATCCCCGCTCTGTCCCCGCTCTGTCCCCGCTCTATCCCCGCCCTGTCCCCGCTCTATCCCCGCTCTGTCCCCGCTCTGTCCCCGCTCTATCCCCGCTCTATCCCCGCCCTGTCCCCGCTCTATCCCCGCCCTGTCCCCGCTCTATCCCCGCTCTATCCCCGCTCTGTCCCCGCTCTGTCCCCGCTCTATCCCCGCTCTCTCCCCAGGGCAGGCGCTGCAGCTGCTCCGCGGATTCCAAATTTCCTCAAAAAAACGCGGAACGGGGCGGCAGCTGCCCCAGCGCGCCCGGGGACCCGTGTGTGACCTGGGGGGACCCGTGTGTGGCCTGAGGGGATCCGTGTGTGACCCGGGGACCCGTGTGTCACCTGGGGGGACCTGTGTGTGACCCGGGGGGATCCGTGTGTCACCTGGGGACCCGTGTGTCACCTGGGGACCCGTGTGTGACCCGGGGACCCGTGTGTGACCCGGGGGGACCCGTGTGTCACCGGGGTGGCGACAGCACCGCCCGGGATGGGGGGGGACACGCTGGACACCGGCCCAGGCGGAGCCGGCTGAGTGGGACCCAGTGTTGGGGTATCCCCAAAGCTTGGGGGTGTCCCCAATGCTGGGCACGGGTCCCCAGTGTTGAGGGGTTCCTAATGCCGGGGGGGTTCCCCGGTGTTGGGGGGTCCGAAAAGGCCACCCAAAATGTGCATCCCGGAACGGGCACCCCAAAATAGCCAAATTCAAACCGGGCACCCCAAAAGGGGCACCCCAAACCCCTCCTGCCCCGCCCTGTGACCCCCGGACCCCCCCGCGCTGCTGTGGGGCGTTGTGGGGCCGGTGTCCCCCAGCCGTGTCCCCTCCCCGCTCGGCCCCTTTGTCCCCGGCAGCGCCGCCTTTGTCCCCATGTCACCCGCAGGGCAGCAGCTGTCACCGCCGGGGCCTTCGCGCTCCTCCTCCTCCTCCTCTTTGTTCTCGGCCGCCCCGGGCCGCGGAGGGGACGGGGGGGGACCCAGGGTGGCCCCCCCAAGGATGGGGACCCCCCCACGCGGGGACAGCAGGGGACTGGGTTGGGGTTTGGGGGTCCCCAGGGTGGCCACCCCGAGGGGCAGAGGGGACATGGGGACCCACCCAGGGATGGGGACACCTCCCGCGGGAACTGGGCTGGCGTTTGGGGGTCCCCAGGGTGGGACCCCGCCACCCCCTGCCCCACCGAGCGTGGGTTTGGGGTGCCTTTGTCACCTGTTGAGGGGTGACATCCAGGCCGGGGGACACCCAGGGGACACCCGGGGGACACCCGGGGGACACTCAGGGGGACACCCAGGGGTCTCTTGGGGGGCACAGAAAGGTTTGGGGGGGTCCCAGCTGCGGTGACATCGGCGGGTGTCCCTGGGGGGACACGGGAGCTCCGCCCGGCCCTGGGTGGGGGGTGGGGGGGTCCCACCCCCCCTAAGTCCCCCCCCCAGAGCCGGGCAGAGTTTGGGGAGTCGCATTTTTGGGGGGACAATTTGGGGTGCGGGTGAGGGGGGTGGGGAAGGGGGGCATTAGGGGGGTCACCAGGATGTGGGGGGGGGTCCCAAGGGAGTGGAGCCTCTGTGGTTGAGGGGGGGTCCCCAAGAGGAGCCTTGTGGGGACCCCAAGAGGGGGAAAGGTTTATTTGGGGCAGAGTTTTGGGGGGCTCGGGCAGGGGGTGGGCCTGGGGTTGGTGTCAGGATGGGGTCTCAGAGGGGGGGGTTCCTGGTTTTGGGGGGCTCAGGGTGGGGGTCACGAATGGGATCCGGGGCTTGGGGGAGTCAGGGCGGGGTCTCGGAGGGGGTCAGGGATTGGGGGGCTCAGGGTGGGGTCCCAGAGAGGGTTCCTGGTTTGGGGGGGCTCAGGGTGGGGGTCTCAGAGGGGGTCCGGGATTTGGGGGGGTCAGGGTGGGTTTCTCAGAGGGGTGTCCGGATTTGGGGGGGTCAGGGTGGGTTTCTCAGAGGGGTGTCCGGATTTGGGGTGTCAGGATGGAATCCTGAAGGGGGAGTCCTGGTTTGGGGGGGCTCAGGACGAGGTCCCAGAGGGGAGTCCGGGATTTGGGGGGGGTCAGGAAAGGGTCTCGAAGGGGGAGTTCTGGTTTGGGGGGGTCGGGAAGGGGTCCCAGAGAGGGGTCCGGGATTTGGGGGGGGTCAGGACGAGGTCCCAGAGGGGTGTCCTGGTTTGGGGGGAGTCAGGAAGGGGTCCCAGAGAGGGGTTCGGGATTTGGGGGGGTCAGGAAAGGGTCTCGAAGGGGGAGTCCTGGTTTGGGGGATCAGGGTGGGGTCCAGGAGTGGGGGTTCTGGTTTCGGGGGTCAGGGTGGGAGTCCCAAAGGGGGGGTTCGGGATTGGGGGGCTCATGGTGGGGTCTCGAAGGGGTGTCCGATATTGGGGGGTCAGGACGGGTTCCCAGAGGGGGGGTCCGATATTTGGGGGGGTCAGGACGGGGTCCGAGAGGGGTGTCCTGATTTGGGGGGGTCAGGACGGGGTCCCAGAGGGGGGGTCCGATATTTGGGGGGGTCAGGACGGGGTCCCAGAGGGGGGGTCCGATATTTGGGGGGGTCAGGACGGGGTCCCAGAGGGGGGTCCGATATTTGGGGGGGTCAGGACGGGTTCCCAGAGGGGGGATCCGATATTTGGGGGGGTCAGGACGGGTTCCCAGAGGGGGGGGTCCGATATTTGGGGGGGTCAGGACGGGGTCCCAGAGGGGGGTCCCATATTTGGGGGGGTCAGGACGGGTTCCCAGAGGGGGGTCCGATATTTGGGGGGTCAGGACCCGTTCCCAGAGGGGGGTCCGATATTGGGGGGTCAGGACGGGTTCCCAGAGGGGGGGTCCGATATTTGGGGGGGTCAGGACGGGGTCCCAGAGGGGGATCCGATATTTGGGGAGGTCAGGACGGGTTCCCAGAGGGGGGGGGTCCGATATTTGGGGGGTCAGGACGGGGTCCCAGAGGGGGGATCCGATATTTGGGGGGGTCAGGACGGGTTCCCAGAGGGGGGGTCCGATATTTGGGGGGGTCAGGACGGGTTCCCAGAGGGGGGGTCCGATATTTGGGGGGTCAGGACGGGTTCCCAGAGGGGGGTCCGATATTTGGGGGGGTCAGGACGGGGTCCGAGAGGGGTGTCCTGATTTGGGGGGGTCAGGACGGGATCCCAGAGGGGGGGTCCGATATTGGGGGGTCATGACGGGTTCCCAGAGGGGGGGTCCGATATTTGGGGGGTCAGGACGGGGTCCCAGAGGGGTGTCCGATATTTGGGGGGTCAGGACGGGGTCCCAGAGGGGGGGTCGGATATTTGGGGAGGTCAGGACGGGGTCCCAGAGGGGGGGTCGGATATTTGGGGAGGTCAGGACGGGGTCCCAGAGGGGGGGTCGGATATTTGGGGAGGTCAGGACGGGGTCCCAGAGGGGGGGTCGGATATTTGGGGAGGTCAGGACGGGGTCCCAGAGGGGGGGTCGGATATTTGGGGAGGTCAGGACGGGTTCCCAGAGGGGGGGTCCCATATTTGGGGGGCTCAGGACAGGACCCCGCGCGCTGCCCCGGAGCCGCCGCCAGGTGGCGCTGCAGGACCGCGAATGCGCGACCCGGGGCGGGGCACCAGGGGGCGGGACTAAGGTGGGGTGGGCGTGTTCCAACACCTTATAAGGGTTGCGTGATTAGCAAGGGGCGGGGCTATGCAAATAAGATCTCGGTGTCGCAAAGAACGTCGGGAAAGAAGCGCGCTGGGGCTGCGGTGCTGTGGGGCGGGATAAAAATGGGGAAGGGGCTCCTGGATTTATCCCAAATAATTTTAACCCCTTCGTGTCCCTGCTCCCATTCCCTGACTTCTCCCAGCTGGAATTTTCCAGTGATTCACCCACTGCACCCAAATTTTCCTTTGTTTAATTTTAGGGGCTGGAGTGTTTTCCTGGAGGGAAAAAAATTAGGAAGGGGATCCTGGATTCATCCCAAATAATCCCAGACCCTGCTCCCATTCCCTGACCTCTCCCAGCCTGGGATTTTCTGGTTTTTCACCCAAATCTTGCCTTGTTTACTTTAATTTTTGAGGCTGCAGCGTTTTCCTGGGGGAATAAAAATGGGGCAGGGACTCGGTGTCCCCCTGAGCGGCACGAAGTGGGCACGGGGACAGGGGGACAGGGCCAACTGTCCCCAAATAGCCCCGGGGGACACTAAAAATAACCCGGGAGGGACAGCCCGGCTCGGGTTCGCAGCTGGAAACTGCCCAGAAGGCACGGGAGGGGTTTGGGGGGCTGCCAGACACCCCCTTTGCCCTGGGGGGAGCTTTAGGGTGGAAAACAACCCCAAATCTTTAATTTGGAGGGGTTTTAGAGTGGAAAACACCCCTAAAATTCAACCCAGGGAGGTTTAGGGTGGAAAACACCCCTAAAATTCAGCCCAGTGGGGTTTAGGGTGAGTAACAACCTCAAATCTCCAATTAGAGGGGCTTTAGGGTGGAAAATACCCCCAAATCTCCATCCCAGGGGGGTTTAGGGTGGAAAACACCTCCAAAATCCAACCTGGGTGGATTTCAGGTGACCAGAACCCCCAAATTTTCAACCTGGGTGGGTTTGGGGTGAAAAACAGCCCCAAATCTTTAGCCTGGATGGGTTTAGGGTGGAAAGGAGCCCCAAATCTTCAACTTGGGTGGGTCTAGGGTGCAAAATACCCCAAAATCTTCAACCTGGGAGGGTTTAGGGTGTAAAATACCCCAAAATCTTCAGCCAGGGTGGGTTTAGGGTGGAAAACAGCCCCAGATCTCCCATCCCAGCTGCCGTGGGCTAAGGGGCAGCTCTGAATTTGGGGAGTTCCTCCCGTGCCAGGGCAGTTCCCGGCCGTGGCAGTTCCCGGGCACACCCCGGCTCCCCAGGGTGTTCCATGGGCTGATTTCCAGCCGGAGATATGGGAGGGGCAGTGGCTGGGGCAGGGCAAAGCCGTGACTCAAAAATCCCCGGGATCCCAAAAAACTTCACTGGTGTCCCTGGGCTTGTCCCTATGACCCTGGAACCATCACCCCAAAAATCTTTAAGGTAGAAAACTTCCCTAAAATTTAACCCAGGGAGGGTTTAGGGTGGAAAACATCCCTAAAATCCAGTCTGGGTGGGGGGTTAGGGTGGAAAACATCCCTAAAATCCAGCCCAGGAGGGTTTAGGGTGGAAAACATCCCTAAAATCCAACCCAGGAGGGTTTAGGATGGAAAACACCCCTAAAATCCAACCAAGGGAGGGTTTAGAGTGGAAAACACCCCTAAAATTTAACCCAGGAGGGTTTAAGGTAGAAAACATCCCTAAAATCCAGCCCAGGAGGGTTTAGGGAGGAAAACACCCCTAAAATTTAACCCAGGGAGGGTTTAGGGTAGAAAACATCCCTAAAATCCAGCCCAGGAGGGTTTAGGGTAGAAAACACCCCTAAAATTTAACCCAGGAGGGTTTAAGGTAGAAAACATCCCTAAAATCCAGCCCAGGAGGGTTTAGGGTGGAAAACACCCCTAAAACTTAACCCAGGAGGGTTTAAGGTAGAAAACATCCCTAAAATCCAGCCCAGGAGGGTTTAAGGTGGAAAATACTCCTAAAATCCAGCCCAGGAGGGTTTAGGGAGGAAAACACCCCTAAAATTTAACCCAGGGAGGGTTTAGGGTGGAAAACATCCCTAAAATCCAGTCTGGGTGGGGGTTAGGGTGGAAAACACCCCTAAAATCCAGCCCAGGAGGGTTTAAGGTAGAAAACATCCCTAAAATCCAGCCCAGGAGGGTTTAGGGTGGAAAACATCCCTAAAATCCAGCCCAGGAGGGTTTAGGGAGGAAAACACCCCTAAAATTTAACCCAGGAGGGTTTAAGGTAGAAAACATCCCTAAAATCCAACCAAGGGAGGGTTTAGGGTGGAAAACATCCTTAAAATCCAACCAAGGGAGGGTTTAGGGTGGAAAATACTCCTAAAATCCAACCCGGGGGAATTAGGGTGGGCAACTCCCCTAAATCTTTAACCTGGGGGGCAAGATCCCCAAAATCTCCATCCCAGGGAGGTGTAGGGTGGGCACCACACCCAAAATCCAACCCACGATGGGTTTAAGGTGGAAAACACCCCCAAAATCCAACCAGGGAGGCTTTGGGGAGGGCATGACCCAAAATTTCCAGGATCCGGGCGCTTCCAGCCTCCCAAACACCTTCCCTTGTCTCCCTGGACTCATCCCTGCCTCCCTGGATCTCTCCAGGTTTTGGGGGGCACAAACAGCCTGGAAATCCCTGGGAACACCTGGCCAGCCCCACCCTGCTGCGAGGCGTCGGATCCCACGCCGATTTTTCCACGTTGGTATTTTTTTTCCTGGGATGAACCATCGTCTGTGGCATCCTGTTTGTCCCGGCAGGTTTCTGGGGCAGGGGAGAGGTGTCTGGGATGGGCAGGAATGGCAGGAGCTGGGTGGTGCTGCCCCAGCCTCCCGGCTGCTGGGGTGGGTTTGGGATGGGCAGGAACGCCAGGAGGATCGTGGATCTGTGTGGGAAGGAGGGAAGGGGCTGGAATCCTGCAGGGATCCATGTGGGAAGGGGAGAACAGGCAGGAATCCTGCAGGGATCCATGTGGGAAGGGGAGAATGGCAGGAATCCCACAGGGATCCATCCAGGAAAGGGAGAATGGGCAGGAATTCCACGTGGATCCATGTGGGAAAGGGAGAACAGGCAGGAATTCTGCAGGGATCCATGTGGGAAGGGGAGAATGGCAGGAATCCCACAGGGATCCATCCAGGAAAGGGAGAATGGGCAGGAATCCTGCAGGGATCCACATGGGAAGGGGAGAAGGGGCAGGAATCCTGCAGGGATCCGTGTGGGAATGAGTGAAGGGACTGGAATCCCACAGGGATCCATCCAGGAAAGGGAGAACGGGCAGGAATCCTGCAGGGATCCATGTGGGAAAGGGAGAACAGGCAGGAATCCTGCAGGGATCCATGTGGGAAAGGGAGAACAGGCAGGAATCCTGCAGGGATCCATGTGGGAAAGGGAGAATGGCAGGAATCCCACAGGGATCCATCCAGGAAAGGGAGAATGGGCAGGAATCCTGCAGGGATCCATCCAGGAAAGGGAGAACGGGCAGGAATCCTGCAGGGATCCACATGGGAAGGGGAGAAGGGGCAGGAATCCTGCAGGGATCCGTGTGGGAATGAGTGAAGGGACTGGAATCCCACAGGGATCCATCCAGGAAAGGGAGAACGGGCAGGAATCCTGCAGGGATCCATGTGGGAAAGGGAGAACAGGCAGGAATTCTGCAGGGATCCATGTGGGAAAGGGAGAATGGCAGGAATCCCACAGGGATCCATCCAGGAAAGGGAGAATGGGCAGGAATTCCACGTGGATCCATGTGGGAAAGGGAGAGCAGGCAGGAATCCTGCAGGGATCCACATGGGAAGGGATGAAGGAGCAGGAATCCCACGTGGAACAGGGATGGGCAGGAATCCCACAGGGATCCATGTGGGAAGGGGAGAAGGGGCAGGAATCCTGCAGAGATCCACACAGGAAGGGGAGAAGGGGCAGGAATCCCACAGGGATTGATGTGGGAAAGGGAGAATGGGCAGGGATCCTGCAGGGATCCATCCAGGAATCCTACATGAATCCATCCAGGAAAGGGAGAACAGGAAGGAATCCCACGTGGATCCATGCAGGAAGGGGTGAAGGGGCAGGAATCCTGCACGGATCGATGTGGGAAGGGGTGAAGGGGCAGGAATCCCACATGGAGCAGGGATTGGCAGGAATCCTGTGTGGATCCATGTGGGAAAGGGTGAAGGGGCAGGAGTCCTACATGAATCCATCCAGGAAAGGGAGAACAGGCAGGAATCCCACGTGGATCCATGCGGGAATGAGTGAAGGGGCAGGAACCCTGCAGGGATCGATGCGGGAAGGGGAGAAGGGGCAGGAATCCCACACGGAGGAGGGATTGGCAGGAATCCTGCAGGGATTGGCAGGAATCCTGTGTGGATCCATGCGGGAAGGGGAGAAGGGGCAGGAACCCTGCACGGATCGATGTGGGAAGGGATGAATGACCCGGGACAGGTTTGAACCCTGCTCCGTGGCTGTTTAATTGGGTTACCGGGTTTTAGGGTGGATCAGGGGTTGATGACCCTGGAAAGGGAAGCAAAGGACAGCGCCCGATGCCAGCAGCGATTTTCCACCTCTTTTCCTACTGATCCAGCGGGAGATCCCGGCCTGGAGCAGATCCTCGGGCGGCTGAAGTGGTTTGGGAAGAGCCACAGCCTGTCCCTCACCCCCTGAGCACCCCAAAAGTCACCAAACATCGCTCCTGGGGCTGTCCCTGTGTCCCCTTGGGGCCATCGCCCTGGCAGCGCCCCAAATCTTCACCTCAGGGTGGGCAGCACCCCCAAATCTCCCTCCTGAGGGCATCTGGGGTGGGCAGCACCCCCAAATCTCCCTCCTGAGGGCATCTGGGGCGGGCAGCACCTCCAAATCTCCCTCCTGAGGGCATCTGGGGCGGGCAGCACCTCCAAATCTCCCTCCTGAGGGCATCTGGGGTGGGCAGCACCCCCAAATCTCCCTCCTGAGGGCATCTGGGGTGGGCAGCACCTCCAAATCTCCCTCCTGAGGGCATCTGGGGCGGGCAGCACCCCCAAATCCCCTCCCGGATGTCCCCGGGTGTCCCCAGGGGCCCCGCGGGGACGGGCGACGTTCACCAGCATCACCATCCCCAAGGCCTGTGGCGGCCCTGGGTGGGCCCCGCGGTGCTCCGGAGGGAAACAAGGTTAAGGAGCCACCTCGGGAGCGCCTCCCGGCCGCGGTGCGGCCTCCTCCGAGCCCCGCGGGGCGGTGGCGGCCCCGCCATGGCGGCCTCACCCCGCTGAGGGCCCGGGGCGCCCGTTGCCGTGGCAACCGCTGCGGAGCCAAGGGGCGGGGCCGCCGCCCTGCAGCGATTGGTGGTGGGCGCTGCCACTCAAGCGCGCGGATCCTGCGCGTCGTCTCATTGGTTCACGGCGCTGTCACTCATTGAAGGCTTTGCGCGCCATTGAACGGACGTGCTGTCAATGAACCGCGCCGCGGGGCGAGCCGCGCTTTCCCGATTCTCATTTCCCATTGGCTCAGCCGCGCCGAGCGCGAGGGCCGCCCGCGCCTCTCCGCATGCCCATTAGTCTGTTCGCCTGCCAATCAAAGCCGCGCCGGGGAGGCGGGAACGACTCTACGCCACCCGCTTCCCATTGGCCCGCGCCTCGCTCCCGCCTCCCCTCGGCGGGCGGTGATTGGCGGTAGCGCCGCGCGAGGCGGGCGGGAGGGGGGGGCGGTTGGGCCGGGGCGGGGAGCGGGAGCGGCGGCGGCGGCGGCGGGGCCGGAGCGGCGGCGGAGCCCGGCGGGTACCGACGGGGGCGGATCCGTGGCGGAGGCTGCTGTGGGGAGGGTGGCGGCGTGCGGAGGGCGCGGGGGTGGCGGCGGCGGCGGCGTGCGCGGGGCGGGGCGGGGCGGGCGGCGCTGAGGGGGACGGCGAGGCCGCGGGAGCGCGCGCGCGGGTGGGGCGGGATCACGTGGCCGCGCGGGGGGTGTGTGGGGGGGCGAGGTCACGTGAGGTCTTAAAGGGGCACGGGGAGCGCACGTGGCCCCCATTGGGGACCCCCCCCCAAAAATCGGGGACCCCAAAACCTCCCCGGGGACCCCCGAGCCTCCTCGGGGAGCCGCAAGCTCGGGATCCATCCCCAGAGCAGCGCTCCCCGCACGGCGGGAGCCGCCCCGGCGCGCTGCGGGAGGTGGGAGCGGGGCGGGCCCGGCAGCGCTCCCGGTGTTTTATGGAAAACCCCCGGCCCCGGCCGGGAACCGGGCTAAGCGAGGAAAGCGAGCCGGATTCCTTCAGCCAGCGGGAAGTTGACGCACCGGCCTAAGAATAGCTCGGGCAGGGAAAGCGCGGACAGTGTTGTCGCCGAAGGTAACTCGGCCGAGGCAGGAAAAATCAGCAATTCCAGAGAAATTCCCTCATTTTTTGCGGGGGGAAAGGCGCCGTGCGGGCAGGGTGGTGCCCCGGTGTTACCGTGTTTGCTCTCTGGTTACATTTCAGCTGCTGATGAAATCGCAGCCGGGAGCGGAGGAGTCTTTGGACCTTCCCATGCTCGGGACCTTTGACTCATAAAAGGCTCCTCCAAAAAGCGTCGGGAGCAGAAGAGGGAGAGCAAGAGGAGCCGGGGAAGGGAAGGAGGAGCTGTTGGAAGGAGCAGAGCCCGTCCCGGAGCGTGGGGAGCTGCGGGGGGACCGAGGGAGTCGCTGCATGTGGAGTTTTGGGACAGTAAGTCACATGGAATTCCGCCTCTCCGCGTGGTCTGCGGGATAAAAACAAAAGGGCAGGCGAGGGTGGAGCTGCTGGGGAGAGTTCCCGGCTTGAAACTTCGCTTTTTTTCCGCTTCTCCACGCCCCAATTCCCGACTTTCCGGAGGAAAACCGAGCTTTGTTGAACTAAAAAACCTTTCGAGCATTCCTTAAACTTTTATCCCGGTTTTTAGCCCTGCCCGGAACGGCAGAGGCGATCCTGCTGGAAAGTGGGGCAGAGCAGAGCCAAACCCACCCAACCTGTTGTGTGGAGGCTTCTCCCTCCTCCAGCTCCCCGGGGTGCGTTCCGGGCTCCTTGGGGTGCATTCCCGGCTCCCCAGGGTGCGTTCCAGCTCCTCGGGGCGGGTTCCTGGCTCCTCCGGGTGGGTTCCCGGCTTCCCGGGGTGCATTCCCGGCTCCCCAGGGTGGGTTCTGGCTCCCCAGGATGGGTTCCAGCTCCTCGGGGTGAATTCCCGGCTCCCCAGGGTGGGTTCCTGTCTCCTTGGGGTACATTCCCGGCTCCCCGGGGTGAATTCCCGGCTCCCCGGGGTGAGTTCCAGCTCCCCGGGGTGGGTTCCCAGCTCCTCCGTATGTGTTCCCGGCTCCTCGGGGTGGGTTCCTGTCTCCTTGGGGTGCATTCCCGGCCTCTCGGGGTGCGTTCCAGCTCCTCCGTGTGGGTTCCCGGCTCCCCGGGGTGCATTCCCGGCTCCTCTGAGTGGATTTCCACCCTCGTTTTCCTGTAGGCTCGAGATTTCTGAGCCTGAGAGAATTTCAGCTTGCTAACCATTGCTAGCTCCTTTCCCAAGGCAAAACTTTTAACAGTTTTCTCTTCCCAAAACATCTTTCTCCTTTTCTCAAAACATTTTAAATAAGCAATGCTTTTTTCTTATAACACCCTCTCTCCCAGGTGTTATTTGCTATTTCTGTTATTTATCCAATGGAGAGAGCTGTCAGATTTTGTAGCACAGCATGTCATAAAAAGAAAATTATAGAAATAATAAATAAAACCTTCATTTCTTTCTCTTTTGCTTTTGGACAATCATTGGAGTCAGTTTATTTTGTGTCCTACTATGGCATTTTTTACCTTTGGACAATCATTGGAGTCAGTTTATTTTGTGTCCTACTATGGTATTTTTTACCTTTGGACAATCATTGAAGTAAATTTATTTCATGTCCTATTATAACATTTTCCCACCTTTATTTTATTTTATTTTTTTTTTAATTTCTTCTCTCAGAAATGCTCTCTCTGAAGAAATACTTCACGGAAGGCCTCATCCAGTTCACCATCCTGCTGAGCCTCATCGGCGTGCGCGTGGACGTGGACACCTACCTGAACTCTCAGCTGCCCCCTCTGCGGGAGATCATCCTGGGCCAGAGCTCTGCCTACACCCAGACCCAGTTCCACAACCTGCGCAACACCTTGGACGGGTATGGCATCCACCCCAAGAGCGTCGAGCTGGATTATTACTTCACCGCCCGCCGCCTGCTCAGCCAGGTGAGGGCTCTGGACAGGCTGCAGGTGCCCAGCACCGAGGTCAGTGCCTGGCTGGTGCACCGGGACCCCGAGGGCTCCGTGTCCGGAGGGCAGCCCGGGGCTGACGGCGGCGCCGGGGACGGCGGCGTGAGGGAGAGCGGAGCCGAGCAGGGATTCGGGGAGGAGCTCGAGGATTTGGGAGCTGTGGCAGCGCCTGTCAATGGAGATCTCACCAAGGAGGTAGGAATCACATTTATTTGGGGTTTTTTGTCTGTTTTAAGGGAAGGTTTTGGCCTCCCGGCCAGCAGAACTTTGGTGGTTTGTGTTTGGCGCTCGGGGATGTCGCAATCCTGAATCACGGCTCAGGTTTCAGCGCTCCCGGGCGCATTCCGGGGTGATTTTCCCTTTTTGTCTGCTCCCTTCTGGCTCCAGAGGAGCAGTGAAAGGAGGGGGAAGGAGCTGGGACCCCGCGTGACTCTGGGGATTGGGAAAGCCACCGATCCAGCTGGGAAATAAACAGCAGTGTTGGGAAACAGCCCCGGCCCAGGTGTGGAGCAGGTGGTTGGGCTGCTGGGCTGGAGCCCGGCCAGGATCTGTCCCTCAACTGTCCCTCAGTCAGTTCTGTTCCCTAGGATCCTGTCCCTCTCAGTTTTCCTTCCAGGATCCTGTCCCTCTCAATTTTCCTTCCAGGATCCTGCCCCTCTCAATTTTCCTTCCAGGATCCTGCCCCTCTCAATTTTCCTTCCAGGATCCTGTCCCTCACTCGATTTTCCTCCCCAGGATCCTGTCCCTCACTCTATTTTCCTTCCAGGATCCTGTCCCTCTCTCAGTTCTCTGTCCCAGGATCCTGTCCATGCTCAGTTTTCCTCCCCAGGATCCTGTCCCTTGCTCGATTTTCCTTCCAGGATCCTGTCACTCTATTTTCCTTCCAAGATCCCATCCCTCTCTCAGTTTTCCTCCCCAGGATCCTGTCCCTCTCAATTTTCCTTCCAGGACCCTGTCCCTCACTCGACTGTCCTTCCAGGACCCTGTCCCTCACTCGATTTTCCTTCCAGGATCCTGTCCCTCTCTCAGTTTTATTCCCAGGATTTGTCCATGCTCGATTTTCCTCCCCAGTGTCCGGGCAGAGCTGGACTGGGAGGGGATTTTTGTTTTCCTGTGTGAGCCCTGACCTTTGGGAAGGCCGGGATGTGATTCCAGGCCCTGGGAGCTGCTGCTGTGCTTTTGTCACGGCACATCCCGGGTTCTGTGGGGCCTTGGGGCTGATCCGTGGCCTTGGGTCCTTGCAGGGTCAGGGAATGGGGCTGTCAGTGCTGGTTCCCTGGCCTTGGGTCCTTGCAGGGCTGTGTAACAGGGCTGTCAGTGCTGATCTGTGGCCTTGGGTCCTTGCAGGGTCAGGGAATGGGGCTGTCAGTGCTGGTTCTCTGGCCTTGGGTCCTTGCAGGGTCAGGGAATGGGGCTGTCAGTGCTGGTCTGTGGCCTTGGGTCCTTGCAGGGTCAGGGAATGGGGCTGTCAGTGCTGACCTGTGGCCTTGGGTCCTTGCAGGGCTGTGTAACAGGGCTGTCAGTGCTGATCTGTGGCCTTGGGTCCTTGCAGGGTCAGGGAATGGGGCTGTCAGTGCTGATCTCTGGCCTTGGGTCCTTGCAGGGTCAGGGAATGGAGCTGTCAGTGCTGATCTCTGGCCTTGGGTCCTTGCAGGGTCAGGGAATGGGGCTGTCAGTGCTGATCTGTGGCCTTGGGTCCTTGCAGGGTCAGGGAATGGGGCTGTCAGTGCTGGCCTGTGGCCTTGGGTCCTTGCAGGGTCAGGGAATGGGGCTGTCAGTGCTGATCCGTGGCCTTGGGTCCTTGCAGGGTCAGGGAATTTGGTGTTGGTGGTGGTTCCATGGCCTTGGGTCCTTGCAGGGACTGTCAGTGCTGACCTGTGCCCTCAGGTCCTTGCAGAGCTGTGTAACGGGGGTGTCAGTGCCAATCTGTGCCCTCAGGTCCTTCCAGGTCTATAGAATGAGGGTGTCAGTGCTGACCCGTGCCCTCAGGTCCTTGCAGGGCTGTGTAACAGGAGTGTCAGTGGTGGTTCCATGCCCTCAGGTCCTTTCAGGTCTATAGAAAGGAGTGTCAGTGGTGGTTCCATGTCTTCAGGTCCTTGCAGGGCTGTGTAACGGGGCTGTCAGTGCCAATCTGTGCCGTCAGGTCCTTGCAGGTCTATAGAACGGCGGTGTCAATGCTGACCGTGCTCTCAGGTCCTTGCAGGTCCGTATAACAGGGGTGACAGTACTGACCTGTGCCCTCGGGTCCTTGCAGGGCTGTGTAACGGGGCTGTCAGTGCCAATCTGTGCTGTCAGGTCATTTAAGGGCTGTGCAGTGGTGGGATCAGTGCTGACCCGTGCCCTCAGGTCCTTGCAGGACTATAGAACGGGGCTGTCAGTGCTGACCTGTGCCCTCAGGTCCTTGCAGGTCCGTGTAACAGGGCTGTCAGTGCCGACCTGTGCCCTCAGGTCCTTGCAGGTCTATAGAACGGGGCTCTCAGTGCTGACCCGTGCCCTCAGGTCCTTGCAGGGCTGTATAACAGGGGTGTCAGTGCTGCCCCGTGCCCTCAGGTCCTTGCAGGTCTATAGAACGGGGCTGTCAGTGCCGACCTGTGCCCTCAGGTCCTTGCAGGTCCATGTAACAGGGCTGTCAGTGCTGACTCGTGTTCTCAGGTCCTTGCAGGTCTATAGAACGGGGCTGTCAGTGCTGACCTGTGCTCTCAGGTCCTTGCAGGACTATAGAACGAGGCTCTCAGTGCTGCCCCGTGCCCGGGGGCGCTCCCAGCCCGGCTCTGCCGGGCCCTGCCCGCTCTGGGCACCGCGGGGTGAGCGCGGGAGCCGCGGGAGCCGCTGGCTCGTGGTGCGGCCGGGCTGGGGCTGGGGCTGCGGGATGGGTGCGGGGATGGGTGCGGGGAGCGCCGGGAGCGCCGCAGAGACCGAGCTGGAGGTGCTGGAGGAGCCCTGGGAACGCATTCCCGCTTTTCCCTGCGGGATTTCCAAGGGGAAAATCCCGCTCTGGGTTGGCAGCAGCGACCTTGGAGGTGCCCGAGGGTCACGAACGTCCCCGCCTTGTGCTGGTCCCTGGTGGTTCCCAGGGAGGCGATTCCCGGCCTCGGGATCCCAGGGATCCGAGGGATCCGTGCCTTGGGCAAGGTCACTGCTGGGAGGCTCCGCAGCCCTTCCAGAATTTGGGATTCCCGGCTCTGAGGAGCTTTCCCGGTGCGGGAAAACCGGGATCAGATTTTGGGGATTTAGGAGGGGTGAGAACCGGGAGGTGCCGATTGCCAGAGACCTCGAGGGGACAGGAAAACCGGGATCAGATTTTGGGGATTCGGGAGGGGTGAGAACCGGGAGGTGCCGATTGCCAGAGGCCTCCAGGGGCCTGGATGTGCCGGGAGAGGAACCCGGGAGTCGGGGAGGGCTGGGTGAGAGATCCGCGGCCGCACCTTCCCCGATCCCTGAGGCTTTTCCCTCATCCTCGAGGTCTCTTTTCCATGATTTGCCCCCCGATCCCGGCTTTTCCCTCATCCCCGCTCATCCTCAGGGTCTTTTTTCCATAATTCTTTCCTGATCCTTGCTGTTCCCCATCCCTGCGTGACCTCAGGGTCTCTTTTCCATGATTTCCCCCCAAAGCTGTGGCCGGCTGGGTTCTGTTTTCCCCGATTTTCCCTGATTTTTCCCCAAACCCTGGCCGGACAGGAGTGCTCTGTTTTCCCTGATTTTCCCTGACTTTCCCTGATTTCCCTGATTTTCCCCAAGCCCTGGCCGCACAGGAGCGCTCTGTTTTCCCCGATTTTCCCCGATTTTCCCTGATTTTTCCCCAAACCCTGACCGGACAGGAGGGTTCTGTTTTCCCTGATTTCCCTGATTTTCCCCAGTTTTCCCCAAACCCTGGCTGGACACGAGGGCTCTGTTTTCCTTGATTTTCCCCGATTTTCCCCAAGCCCTGGCCGCACAGGAGGGTTCTGTTTTCCCCGATTTTCCCCGATTTTCCCCGATTTTTCCCAAATCCTGGCCAGACAGGAGGGCTCTGTTTTCCCCGATTTTCCCTGATTTTCCCCGATTTTCCCGATTTTCCCCAAACCCTGGCTGGACAGCAGGGTTCTGTTTTCCCCGATTTTCCCCGATTTTCCCGATTTTCCCCAAACCCTGGCTGGACAGCAGTGCTCTGTTTTCCCCGATTTTCCCCGATTTCCCCGATTTTCCCCAAACCCTGGCCGCACAGGAGGGCTCTGTTTTCCCCGATTTTCCCCGATTTTCCCCGATTTTCCCGATTTTCCCCAAGCCCTGGCCGCACAGGAGCCGAGGCCGCTGTCGCTCCAGGAAATCCCGTCTGGCTCCCACGTCACTCCCTCAGCCCATCCCGGCTCCCTCCTCCTCCTCCCCCAACTCGCTGCTCCCACATTTTCACATTTCGGGGTTGGGTTTTTTTTGCCTTTAATTTTTTTTTTTTATTAGGGTGGGATTTTTCACCCCGATTCCCTGGAAAAACCGCGGAGCAGCCGCAAATCTCCCCCGGGAAGATCCCGGGAGCTCCGCAGGGCTCTCCCGTGCCGGGCCGGGCGGGGATGGAGCTGCAGAGGCTCCAAGGGCCGGGCTGGAAATTTTTCCATGACTTTTCCTGGCACATTGCGACTCCCGGTGGGTTGTGCGCGGCCCAGGCGCGACCTTGCCGGGGGAATACGGGCGATATAAATAATTTTGGGAAGCTGGAACTCGCTCCGGGAATGCTGTGCGGGATTTTTTTTTTTTTTTTTTTTTGGGCGTTGCAGCACCCGGAGAGCGGGCGGGGCGCGGGGGGGAGGGGAAGGGGAAAGGGGGGGTTCAGGGGAATTATGAAATCCACTTGAATTTTTATCCCACGGATAAAAAATTGCCCATTTTGAGCCGGGGTTAAAGACAAAGCTGGGATTAAATCCCAGCGCTTCCCTCTCTGCTGCATTGGGGGTGGGGAGGGCGGCGGAGGCTCCGTGCCCGGGGCCGTTTCCACAACACGAGGATAAAAATACGTGGGGCATGTGATGAGCTGCGGGGGCTCAGCGCCGTCACCCCCCCGCCCCGGTGGGGGGATCTCCTTACACTTGGCCGCGGTTACCGGAGCCGGGGCGTGCCCGGGGCTGGGAGCACCGCGGGCAGGAGGGGAGGGGGCTCAGCGGGGGTCGCGCACTCCGGGCCGGGCTGTCCCGGAGGGGGACGGGGCCAAGGTGACCCCGGGCTGTGTCGGTTCCCGGCCCGGGGGTCCCGGTGTTCCCCGCCCCCCCCGCTCCCCATTCCCGGTGCGGCGCGGGCGGGGCCGGGGGGGTGGGGGGGCGGCCCCGCTGCGCCAGGGCGGGGGCGCGGCCCGGTGGGCGCCGCGCGGGCGCTGATTGGTCGAGCGGGCGGCCCCCGCCGGCGCTGATTGGTCAGGGCGGGGGCCCCCATCGGCGCTGATTGGTCGCGGCCACCGCCCGGGGCGGGGCGGGGCCGTCGGCGGAGGGGGCGTGGCCCGGGAGCGCCGCATCCCGGCGGGGAGGGGGCGTGTCCTGGCGGAGGGGGCGGGGCTTGGCGGCCGCCGCAGCCGGGAACGGCGGGGGAGGGATTGGGGGGGGGGGCGGCCCCGCCGAGCCCCTCCCGGTCCCTCCCGAGCCCCTCCCGGCCCCGCCGAGCCCTCCCGGCCCCGCCGCCCGCCCGGGGGCCGCCGCCGCAGCCACAGCAGCATCCGCCGCACCGGGGGCGGGGGCGGCTGCTGCCGCCGCAGCGGGGCCGCGCGGGCACCTGTGGCCGGTGGGGCGGAGCGGAGCGCGGCTCCCCCCGCCGCTGCCGCCGCCGCCCCGGCCGGCGATGCGTGCGCGGCGCCGCGCCCCGGCCAGCCCGCCCCGCCGCCTCCTCCTCCTCCTCTTCCTCCCCCGGGGACCATGATCGGCGTGCGCCGCGGCCCGGGCGGCAGCTGGGGACATGAGAAAGGTACCGGGGCCGCCCCATGGAGCGGGGGGGGGGCTGCGGGAGGTGCCCGGGGGGCTGCGGGCAGCCCGGTGCCGGCGGGCAGCGGGCAGGGGCCCGGCGGAGCGGCGGCGGCGGTGGCTCAAGTTGCATCAGGTGGGTGGGAATGCGGGGATTTTCCTGCCACCCCACCCCTTATGCAAATGGCCGGGATGGCACCACGGGCTGATGCAAGGCGGGCACGGCGCAGCCACCGCCGCGACGCGGGCCCGGGCGGCCCCCGCCGCCTCCCCCGGCGGCGGGCGGGCGGCCATGGGCGGCGGGCAGGGCAGCGCCGGCCATGCGGAGCCCGCAGAGCCGCTCCCGGCCGGCCCCAGGGGCTCCGGAGCCCCGGCAGAGGCGGCGGCCGAGGGGGGCCCGGCGGGTGGGCTGCGGGCCGGGCGGGGGGTCCCTGGGGAGGGGCCGCTGGGTGGGGACTCCCCCCTTCCACCAGGCCGGCGGGGGCTGAAGGAAATGTGGTCTGTCTTGCAGGACATCGATTTGATTGACATCCTGTGGAGACAGGATATTGATCTCGGCGCTGGGCGAGAGATTTTTGACTACAGCCACCGTCAGAAAGAGAGCGAAGTGGACAAAGAGCTGAGCGATGGGAGGGAGCGCGGGGACAGCTGGAGGAGTGCAGGGAATGAGGTCTTGGATAGAATCCCGCTAGTTGATGGAGAGACCGGGGAGAGTTTCCCTGCTCAGGTAACACCCCTGGGCCGGCCGGGCTGGGGGCTGCGCTCCCGGGGCCCTCGGGCTGTGCCGGTGCCTGTGCGGGGCTGTTCCAGCAGCAGCAGCAGCAGCAGCAGGGTTTGCCCAGGTGGGCAGCAGCATTTGGGCAGGGCCGGGCCAGCCGCAGAGTCCCCCTGGCCTGCGTGGCCGGAGGGGACAGCAGGGGACAGCCAGGGACAGCCGGCTGGCCGGGAGCGGCGGCGTTGGCGCTTTCCCGTAGCCCGGAGCGGGAGGATGGAGCCAGCACAGGAGCGCTGGGTGGGGCTCTGGCTCTTTTTTGGATGCGCTGCGATCCAGCCCTGCTGGAAGGGAGCTGATTCCTCATGGCACCTCCCCGAGCCCGCGGCTCCCACGGCGTGTGTCTCCTCTCCCCGCAGGTGCCCGGTGCGGAGGATCAGACAGCGCTGTCCCTGGAGGAGTGCCTTAGGCTGCTGGAGGCCACCTTCCCTTTCGGGGACAATTCTGAGGTGAGCCCTCGGGCTGTGGCCCCAGGCTCTCCCCGCCTCGCTCGTTGGGGTTTCGGTGCCTCCTGCGCCTCTCCCGCAGCAGCAAATTGGGTTTGGCTGCTCCGGGAGGCTCCAGGCATCCTGTGAAACCACCCGGGGAGGGGGGGCTGCCATTAATTAAAGCCTCCTGGCTTTGCTCTTCGTTAGTTCGTGGTGAAGTGGGTGGGAAGGGCGCTGGGCTGGGAACGGTGGCTGCATCCCTGAGTATCCCTGAACATCCTTGGGCATCCTTGAACATCCCTGAGAATCCCTGAACATCCCCGAGCATCCCTGAGTGTCCATTCCTGAGCATCCATATGAATCCCTGAACATCCTTGGGCATCTTTGAGCATCCCTGAACATCCCTGTGCATCCCTGAGGGTTCCTGATCATCCCTGAGTGTCCATTCCTGAGCATCCATGAGAATTCTTGTGCATCCCTGAACATCCCCAAGTGTCCCTGGTGATCCCTGAGCATTTCCAAATGTCCCTGACCATCCCTGAGTGTCCATTCCTGAGTGTCCCTGACCATCCCTGACCATCCCTTCCTGTCCATCCCTGAGCATCCCCGAGTGTCCATCCCTGACCATCCCTGATCATCCCCAAGTGTCCCTGACCATCCCTTCCTGACCATCCCTGTGTGTCCATCCCTTCCTGTCCCTCCCTGATCATCCCGAGCGTCCCCGAGCTCCAGCGCTGACTCTGTGGCCGCTCAGTTCCCAGCTGCGGATGTCTCCGCCCTGAGCGAGGCCGTGCCCGGGCAGAGCCGTGCCCCGGGCGGCTCCCCCAGCCTGCTGTCCCCTCTGCTGGCCGAGACCGAGTCGCCCTTCGACCTGGAGCAGCAGTGGCAGGACCTGATGTCCATCATGGAGATGCAGGTGAGCTCCGGGGGGGGCAGCAGGGGCTCTGTCCCTCCAGGTGCGGCCGGTTCGGCCGTGGTGACGCCGTGGTGTCCCCGAGCTCCTTCCCCGGGCTCTGGAAGCGTCCTTGGCACCGCAGCTCCCCTGGTGAGCCGTGCCCGCGTCTCTTGCAGGCCATGGAGGTGAACAGCACGAGCGCCGAGAGCCTCTACGGCGGCAGCGGGGACCTGCTGGCCTCCAACTACAGCCTGGCCCCCGGCACGCCCATCAACCAGAACGTCAGCCTGCATCAGGCCTCGCTGGGCGGCTGCTCCCAGGACTTCTCCCTCTTCAGCTCGGACATGGAGAGCCCCTCCATGGCGGGCGGCTCGGCCCTGCTGCAGCTGACGCCCGACAACTCCACCGGCCTCAACAGCACCTTCGGCTCCACCAACCTGAGCGGGATCTTCTTCCCGCCGCAGATGAACAGCACGGGCAACGAGACGGCCGGGCCCGAGCTGCCCGACCCCCTGGGAGGGCTCCTGGACGAGGCCATGCTGGATGAGATCAGCCTGATGGACTTGGCCATCGAGGAGGGCTTCAACCCCGTGCAGGCCTCGCAGCTGGAAGAGGAGTTCGATTCCGACTCAGGTCTTTCCCTGGATTCCGGCCACAGCCCCGCGTCCCTGAGCAGCTCCGAAGCTTCGTCCTCGTCGTCCTCTTCCTCTTCGTCCTCCTCCTCCTCCTCGTTTTCCGAGGAAGGCGCCGTGGGCTACAGCTCGGACTCGGAGAACGTGGACTTTGAGGAAGCCGAAGGGGCGGTTGGCTACCAGCCAGAGTACAGCAAGTTCTGCCGCATGAGCTACCAGGACCCGGCGCAGCTCCATTACCTGCCTTACCTGGAGCACGTCGGCCACAACCACACCTACAACATGGCCCCGGGCGCCCTGGACCCCGAGGAGCCCAAAGCGCCTGGCGGCAGCGGCGGCAAGAAGAGCGGCAAGGAGAAACCGTCTGAGCTGCTGGACAAGCAGCTGAGCCGCGACGAGCACCGCGCCAGGGCCATGAAGATCCCCTTCACCAACGACAAGATCATCAACCTGCCCGTGGAGGAGTTCAACGAGCTCCTGTCCAAGTACCAGCTGAGCGAGGCCCAGCTCAGCCTCATCCGCGACATCCGCCGGCGCGGCAAGAACAAGATGGCCGCCCAGAACTGCCGCAAGAGGAAGCTGGACACCATCCTCAACCTGGAGCGCGACGTGGAGGAGCTGCAGCGCGACAAGTCCAAACTGCTCAGGGAGAAGGTGGAGTTCCTCAAATCCATCCGGCAGATGAAGCAGAAGGTGCAGAGCCTTTACCAGGAGGTGTTCGGGCGGCTGCGCGACGAGCAGGGCCGGCCCTACTCGCCCAGCCGGTACGCGCTGCAGTACGGCAGCGACGGCAGCGTGCTGCTCATCCCCCGCGCGCCCGCGCCCGCCGAGCCGCAGCCGCGGCGCCAGGAGCGCAAGCAGAAGGACAGGAGGAAGTGAAGGTGGCGGAGGAAGGGAGAGCTGGGATGAGGGCCGAGCCTGGAAGTGCTTGCGGGAAGGGAACTTTGATGCCTTCTTATCCGATTCTGTCTTCTCGAACCCACACGCGGCGCCGGCGGCGCGCCGGGGACTCTGCGGGAGTGGCCGTCCCAAAATAAAAAATGAACGGGGCTGGGAGGGGACGGAGATTTCCCCCCTGGCCAAGCCCAGCTGCCACCGGATCCATCCATCCCCGGGATGCTGGGAGAGCAGGGACGAGCTGGCATCGCTGCTGGGGAGGTTGGCACGAGGTGGATAAAACAAAACAAAACAAAACAAAAAAACCACAAAAAAAAAAAACAAACTACTGTTAGGAACTGGCTTTAAATAAGATGAAAAAAATACCACACACAAAAAAAAAAGAGATTTAAGCGAATGGACTTCAAACCAAGTTATAGGAGAGACGTTTTTCTGAACTTCCAAAGTTCTGTGATTTCAGGTAGTTGGTTGTTTTTATTTTATTTTTTTCTCCTTTTCCTTTTTGTTTTTTTTGTTTTGGTTCTTCTTTGTTTTTTGGGTTTTTTTTCCTTTTTTTTTTTTCCTTTTATCCCGACCCCGTTTTTTGCCATCGGTGTGTGTGAGATATTCCAGATTTCTCCTTCCTCGAGCGGAGCTCAGACCAGGCACACGTGCGGAGACACAGAAGCGGCGTGACTTCCATTAACCCCTTCCAGCCCGGGGGAGCGCAGAGCCGGGGGAAAAAAGGAGACAAAACCATCCCGGGAGAAGGGAGAACAACGAGGGGGGAGCCCCGCAGAGCTTTGGGATGGGGAAGGAGCAGCAGGATCCTGGGAAACGCCTGGGGAGGGATTTGGGGTCAGGAACAGCACAAGGGGAGCGCTGGGACCCCGATCCTGATCCCAATTTTGGGGTCACCTCGAGCGTTTCCCAGCCGCGGGTCCCCGGCCCGTAACCGCGCTTGGGTTTTTTGGGGGGTTCCAGCCTTGAGTTTTTTTTCTCCCCGCCCCCTTTTAGGGTCTAGAAGTGCTTGTGTTGAGTAAAACAAAACAAAACAAAAAAGAAAAAAACCACACAAAAAAATTAACAAAAACAAAAACCAAAAAAAAAAAAAAAAAAAAAAGGGAGAAGCCCAAACGTTGGAAGCTGCTCAATGTTCTCTTTGCCATAAAGATTCCGTGTAACCGTGTGATCACATTATAGGATTCTCTTCTGTCCCTAGAGGTGTTGGTCTGACTTTCCTTTGTTTTTCAGGAGGGGGGTGGGGGTAGTGCCTTGATCACTGTCAGGTCTCCACACCTCGGAGACCATCCTAGAGCTGTATTTCCATATAGCACAGCTGGGAGTGTTCTGACTTTACCAGCAACCAGAAAAAAAAAATAAAACAAACTAGAAATGAAAAAAAAAAAAAAAAAGTATAGAAATGAAAAAATAAAATTTAAAAAAAAAGGAAAAAAAAAAGTTAAAAAAAAGAAATAAATAAAGAAAAGAACGGCTTTTCCGAGCCAGTCCTGTGCACGGGATCCGAGGATTCCAGGGTGGTCGTCCCACCTGGAGCAGCAGCAGGGAAAGGCCGCTGGCAAGATGTGTGTGGGTTTGTGGGAATGTTTTCCAGGTTATTTTTATTTTTGGGAATGTTTGGAGCTGGGATTGGCTGGATGGGAGCCCCGAGCCCCCTCAGGCCTCCCGGGAATGAAGCACAAGTTGGGATGTGGGGAGGTTGGGATGGAGAGAGAGCCCTGTGCGTGTGTTTTAAATTATATTTTTTTTTCTCTTAGAAACTTTTTTTTTGTTTGATTTGAATGATCTGTGACCTGTCAGGGAGAGAAGAGAGATTGTTGTGAGCACAGGACAAAAAAAAAAAAAATAAAAACGGCTTATTCACTGTACCAGCCTCGGCTCCGGGGGTTTTATTTGGGATTTGAGGGGGTTTGGGGGTGGAATTATGGGAATTGAGGGATTTTCTCCCATCACAGCAGCTCCAGATCCAGCCTGGATGGGAGGGAGCTGGTCCAGCCCTGCAGAGGATGAGAAGGAGAAGGAGAAGAAGGAGGAGAAGGAGGAGAAGGAGAAGGAGAAGGAGGGGAAGGAAAAGAAAGAAGAAAAGGAGAAGGAAGAAAAGAGAAGAAGGAAAAGGAGAAGGAAGAAAAGGAGAAGGAAAAAAAGGAAAAGGAAGAAAGGAAGAAGGGGAAGGAGAAGGAAAAAAAGGAGAAGGAAAAGGAAGAAAAGAAGGAGAAGGAAAAAGAAGAAAAGGAGAAGGAAGAAAAGGAGAAGGAAAAGGAAGAAAAGGAGAAGGAAAAGGAAGAAAAGGAGAAGGAAAAAGAAGAAAAGGAGAAGGAAAAGGAAGAAAAGGAGAAGGAAAAGGAAGAAAAGGAGAAGGAAAAGGAAGAAAAGGAGAAGGAAAAGGAAGAAAAGGAGAAGGAAAAAGAAGGAGAAGGAAAAGGAAGAGAAGGAGAAGGAAAAAGAAGAAAAGGAGAAGGAAGAAAAGGAGAAGGAAAAGGAAGAAAAGGAGAAGGAAAAGAAGAAGCAAAAACTCAGTGGGAAGAAGCAGCTCTGGCTTTTTTTCCATTTTTCCTTCTCAAATCCAAGGAAAAGCGAATTCCTGGGTGAATTCCCAGCTGTGGGGGGTCCCAGGGCTGAGCCCCCCCAGGTGCTGCAGGCTCAGATCTCTGTCCTGGGAATTGTGACTGCCCAGGTCTGGTTTTCCTTCCTGGGGCCCTCCTGTCCCACATCCCAAATCCCTGAGGGATGGAGGCACCAAATCCTTCCCTGGGAGCGACTCCAGCGCCTCAGACCCGCCCGGGTTTCCCTGAACGGCAGCTCCAGCTGAGCCCAGGGCCTTTGGAGGAAGCTCAGGCTTCCATCCTCTTCCTCCTCAGGAACCATCATCCTCCTCAGGAATCATCATCCTCCTCCGGGAACCATCATCCTCCTCAGGAACCATCATCCTCCTCAGGAACCATCATCCTCCTCAGGAATCATCATCCTCCTCAGGAACCATCATCCTCCTCCAGGAACCATCATCCTCCTCAGGAACCATCATCCTCCTCCAGGAACCATCATCCTCCTCAGGAACCATCATCCTCCTCAGGAACCATCATCCTCCTCAGGAATCATCATCCTCCTCCAGGAACCATCATCCTCCTCAGGAACCATCATCCTCCTCAGGAACCATCATCCTCCTCAGGAATCATCATCCTCCTCAGGAACCATCATCCTCCTCAGGAACCATCATCCTCCTCAGGAATCATCATCCTCCTCCAGGAACCATCATCCTCCTCCAGGAACCATCATCCTCCTCAGGAACCATCATCCTCCTCCAGGAACCATCATCCTCCTCAGGAATCATCATCCTCCTCAGGAATCACCACCTTTCTCCAAGAACCATCTTCCTCCTCCCTACAGAAGCCACCACCCTATCCCAGGAAACGCCATCATCATCCTCATCCAAGAACCATTCCCCTCCTCGTCCTCCAGGAATCCTCCCCTTCCTCCTCCAGGAACCCTCATCTTCCTCCTCCAAGTCCCCTCCTCTTCCTCCTCCTCTTCCTCCTCCAAGAACCCTCATCCTCCTCCTCCAAGACCCTTCCTCCTCCTCCAACAACCCTCTTCTTCCTCCTCCGGGAACCACCATCTTCCTCCTCCAAGAATCCTCATCCTCCTCTTCATCCTCCAGGAGCCACCATCTTCCTCCTCTTCCTCCTCCAAGTCCCCTCCTCTTCCTCCTCCTCTTCCTCCTCCTCCAAGAACCCTCATCCTCCTCCAGGAACCACCATCTTTCTCTTCCTCCAGGAATCCTCCTCTTCCTCCTCTAAGAACCCTCATCCTCCTGCTCCTCCAAGACCCTTCCTCCTCCTCCAGGAGCAACCATCCTCCTCCTCCAACAACCCTCCTCTTCCTCCTCCAGGAACCACCATCCTCCTCCTCCAAGAATCCTCATCCTCCTCTTCCTCCTCCTCCAAGAACCCTCATCCTCCTCCTCCATGGCCCCTCATCCTCCTCTTCCTCCTCCAGGAGCCACCATCTTCCTCCTCCAAGAATCCTCATCCTCCTCTTCCATGGACCCTCATCCTCCTCTTCATCCTCCAGGAGCCACCATCTTCCTCCTCCAAGAACCCTCATCCTCCTCTTCATCCTCCTCCATGGACCCTCATCCTCCTCTTCATCCTCCAGGAGCCACCATCTTCCTCCTCCCAAGTCTCCTCCTCTTCCTCCTCCTCCATGGACCCTCATCCTCCTCTTCCTCCTCCGGGAACCACCAACTGCCTCCTCCAAGAACCCTCATCCTCCTCTTCCTCCTCCTCCATGGACCCTCATCCTCCTCCAGGAGCCACCACCTTCCTCCTCTTCCTCCTCCAAGACCCCTCCTCTTCTTCCTCCTCCATGGACCCTCATCCTCCTCTTCCTCCCTCCATCCCCCCAAGCTCTGCCAGGTCCCTCAGACCCCCCAAACCCCCCAAAGGGAACCAAGGGTCACTTACCCACCTGGGGGCTCTGCCTGAGCTTCTCTGCTGCAGCTGGAGGCCAAAGCAAACCCAGAACCTGCTCCAGAACCTTCTCCAAAGCTCTAACCTGGCTCAGGCCTCACTTTCCCTCCGTGTCCTGCTCTACCTGGTCACTCATCGCTGGAGGAAAGGGAGCAAGGCCAAGAAAACATTAAAAATTATAATAATAATTCAAAATTTTTTTTTAAAAAAAATTTAAAAATCAGGATTATAAATCTAAAATTTTATTGAGACAAAAAAAAATCAAAATAAATGAGAAAAAAACCAAACCAACAAAATAAAAAGTGGACAGAGCTCGGTATGAAGTTAAAATCCAAACACGAACTTTTACATTTGCACACGGAGTTTTGCACAGGAACCCAAACACATGCTCATAAAAAAGGTTTGTACAATGCACGTCGAGATCCCACCCCTGGAGTCACTTAAATAGGTCAGGATTTGGGAAATAAATCTGATTTCAAAAATCAAAAAACCCCCCCGAGGTTTTGGGAAAAGCAGCTCCCGACCTCGCTGTGGGGGGAAATTGGGATTGATTGGATTTTTCCTTGTGCTGCTGCTGTCCCTCCCACATTCCCTCCCTGCTGGCAGGGCAGGAAAATCCAAGGGGTGGGAAAAGGAACGAGTTGTCAGAAATTCAGGAATTTTTTTTTTTTCGGTATTTTTTACCCTCCCTCACTTAATTTGGAGAAATAGCACCTTAGAAGGGAAAACAAAAGGGGTTAAAAAGGCGATAAAAGGGTAAAAATCCACCCTCCCCCCATACAATGCACGTGTCAGGAGTGGCAGTTCTGCTGCAGGACGATACAGAATCACAAAGTTGCATTTTCACAAAGTTTCCCCTTTTGTCCCCTCCCCACCCCAAAAATTCCCTCCCCTTTTTTCCCCCCCAAAAAATTCCCCCTAAAAATCGCTCGAGGATCAGCTCCGGAGATTTTGGACATTCACAGTTTCAGTGTCTCTGTCCCCACTTGTGGGATCTTCTCCCTTTTTCCTTTGATTTCTTTTTTTTAAATCCACTGGAATTTCTTTGCTGAATTCAATTTGTGAATTGAAATTCACAATATTTTTAAAAACCAAAAAAAACCCCCCCAAAAAATCTGGAAACCATCTGGAAAGGTCATCAGATCTCATTTCCCTCCTTGATTAAAAGAGATGGAATTCACCCCCAAAATCCCTCCCCTCCCTTCCCAAAGGATAACACCAGGAAATAGCAAAATTTTTAAAAAAATAAAAGAAGAGGAAAACGAACGAACAACAAAAAAAGAGAGGAAAATAAAAGGAAAATAAAAATAAGAATCAAGAGACCTACACACATGCTACGCCTTAAAAATGCAGAGATAACACAATTGGGAACAGGGCTGGGGCTGGGCTGTGGAGGGGAAGCAGGATCCATCTGCATTCCCAACCCCAATCCCAACCCCAATCCCAACCCCATTCCCAATCCCCATCCCCAGCCCGGCCATCCCGGTGAGTCCTTCATGGAAGGGGCTTTGCTTCCGCTCCCATTGCTCCGAGAGACCCCGGCCCCAAATCCCCACCCCGATCCCAAACTTTCCGTGTCCCTCCCTCCCTCCCCCCGTCTCCAATGGAATGTGGAATTCCATGGGATTCTCTGGGGCTCTGGGCACGGCGGGGAGCAGAGGAGCGGCCGCAGGGCACAGGGACCGGCCCGGGGGGGCTCTTCCAAGGGCACCTCCAAACCCCTCCTTTGCTCACACCCCACAGAGTTCGGATCGTCTTCCCAAAAAAACACCAAAAAAAACCCCAAAGGCCGCCCGGAGCGGGGCCAGGCTGGGTTTAGTTCTTGTCCTCTTTCTTGTCATCGTCCTCTGAGGGGTACGAGTGCCATGTCAACCTCTCCTCGTAGAACGAGATCACCACCTGCGGGCACTTGATGTTGGCCTCCTTGGCGGGCACCAGGTCGGCCTCGTCAGAGTTCTTCCTGTGGGGATAGGAGAGAGTCAGGGAGGAATGGGATCTCTGAGATGTCCAGGGAACCCTAACCCTGACCCTAAAACCCTAACCCCAACACTGACCCTAACCCTGACCCTAAAACCCTAACCCCAACCCCTGACCCTGACCCATATTGGGCACCAGGTCGGCCTCGTCAGAGTTCTTCCTGTGGGGAGAGGAGAGAGTCAGGGAGGAATGGGGGAAATGAGGATCCCTGAGATGTCCAGGGAACCCTAACTCTGACCCTAAAACCCTAACCCCAACACTGACCCTAACCCTGACCCTAAAACTCTGACCCTGATCCATGTCAGGCACCAGGTCGGCCTCGTCAGAGTTCTTCCTGTGGGGGGAGAGAGTCAGGGAGGAATGGGGGAAATGAGGATCTCTGAGATGTCCCAGGGAACCCTAACCCTGACCCTAAAACCCTGACCCTGATCCATGCGGGGCACCAGGTCGGCCTCGTCAGAGTTCTTCCTGTGGGGGGAGAGAGACAGGGAGGAATGGGATCTGTGAGATGTCCAGGGAACCCTAACCCTGACCCTAAAACCCTAAACCCCAACCCCTGACCCTGACCCATATTGGGCACCAGGTCGGCCTTGTCAGAGTTCTTCCTGTGGGGGGAGAGAGACAGGGAGGAATGGGATCTGTGAGATGTCCAGGGAACCCTAACCCTGACCCTAAAACCCTAAACCCCAACCCCTGACCCTGACCCATATTGGGCACCAGGTCGGCCTTGTCAGAGTTCTTCCTGTGGGGGGAGAGAGACAGGGAGGAATGGGATCTGTGAGATGTCCAGGGAACCCTAACCCTGACCCTAAAACCCTAACCCCAACACTGACCCTAACCCTGACCCTAAAACTCTGACCCTGATCCATGCGGGGCACCAGGTCGGCCTTGTCAGAGTTCTTCCTGTGGGGGGAGAGAGTCAGGGAGGAATGGGGGAAATGAAGATTCCTGAGATGTCCAGGGAACCCTAAAACACTAAACCCCAACACTGACCCTAACCCTGACCCTAAAACCCTGACCCTGATCCATGCGGGGCACCAGGTCGGCCTCGTCAGAGTTCTTCCTGTGGGGGAAGAGAGTCAGGGAGGAATGGGATCCCTGAGATGTCCAGGGAACCCTAACCTTGACCCTAAAACCCTAACCCCAACACTGACCCTAATCTTGACCCTAAACCCTGACCCTTGGCATGCCAGGTCGGCCTCGTCAGAGTTCTTCCTGTGGGGGGAGAGAGAGTCAGGGAGGAATGGGGGAAATGGGGATCCCTGAGATGTTCAGGGAACCCCAACACTGACCCTAAACTTAAAACCCTAATCCCCAACCCCTGATCCATGTCAGGCACGAGGTCAGCCTCGTCAGAGTTCTTCCTGTGGGGAAAGGAGAGAGTCAGGGAGGAATGGGGGAAATGGGGAGCAGAAGGGGAATGGGATCCCTGAGATGTCCCAGGGAACCCTAACACTGACCCTAAACTCCAACCCTGACCCCAAAGCCCTGACCCTGACCGTTCCCTGGGAGCAGAGCCTCACCCCGTCCCAGCTGTCCCCTCCTGTCAGAGATCCAGAAGGTCCCTCCTGATCCCTGTTTTTTTCCAGGATCATCATTCTCACTCAGCCACTCCTGGAGCTCCAAACCTTTCCCTGTTCCTTGTGCAGATCCAGAATTCCCCTCTGATCCCTCTTTCCTCCAGGATCAACATTTCCACTCCCTCAGCTGCTCCAGGAGCTCCAAACCCTTTCCTGTCCCTCATGGAGATCCAGAATTCCCCTCTGATCCCCCTTTTCTCCAGGATCAACATTCCCACTCCCTCAGCTCCAAACCCTTCCCTGGCCACGCTCCAGCCCCTCCCTGTCCTTGGAGTGGCCCTGAAGTGACCACGGCACAGAGGGACAATCCCTGAGCTGCTCCTGCTCCCACACAATTCCTGATCCAGGATCAACATTCCCAACTCCCCCAGCTGCTCATGGAGCTCCAAACCCTTCCCTGTCCCTCGTGCAGATCCAGAAGGTCCCTCCTGATCCTTCTTTTTTCCAGGATCAACATTCCCAACTCCCTCAGCCGCTCCTGGAGCTCCAAACCCTTCCCTGTACCTTGGGGTCAGAGCCTGAAGTCCCCTCCTGGCCAAATCCAGAAGGTCCCTCCTGATCCCCCTTTTCTCCAGGATCAACATTCCCAACTCCCTCAGCCGCTCCTGGAGCTCCAAACCCTTCCCTGTCCCTCGTGCAGATCCAGAAGGTCCCTCCTGATCCTTCTTTTTTCCAGGATCAACATTCCCAGCTTCCTCAACTCCTCCAGAAGCTCCAAACCCTTCCCCTGTCCCTTGGGATCAGATCCTGCTGTTCCCTCCTGGGCTGATTCAGAAAGTCCCTCCTGATCCCTCATTTTTCCAGGATCAACATTCCCACTCCCTCAGCTGCTCATGGAGCTCCAAACCCTTCCCTGTCCCTCATGCAGATCCAGAATTCCCCTCTGATCCCTGTTGTCTCCAGGATCAACATTCCCACTCCCCCGGCTGTTCCAAACCTTTCCCTATCCCTCATGGAGATCCAGAATTCCCCTCTGATCCCTCATTTTTCCAGGATCAACATTCCCACTCCCTCAGCTGCTCCAAACCCTTCCCTGGCCTTGCTCCAGCCCCTCCCTGTCCTTGGAGTGGCCCTGAAGTGGCCACGGCACAGAGGGACAATCCCTGAGCTGCTCCTGCTCCCACACAATTCCTGATCCAGGATCAACATTCCCAACTCCCTCAGCCACTCCTGGAGCTCCAAACCTCTCCTGTCCCTTGTGCAGATCAAGAATTCCCCTCTGATCCCTCATTTTTCCAGGATCAACATTCCCACTTCCCCAGCAGCTCCTGGAGCTCCAAACCCTTCCCTGTCCCTTGTGGAGATCCAGAAGGTCCCTCCTGATCCCTGTTTTCTCCAGGATCAGCATTCCCACTCCCTCAGCTCCAAACCCTTCCCTGTCCCTTGTGGAGATCCAGAACTCCCCTCTGATCCCTCTTTTCTCCAGGATCAGCATTCCCACTCCCTCAGCTCCAAACCCTTCCCTGTCCCTCATGGAGATCCAGAATTCCCCTCTGATCCCTGTTTTCTCCAGGATCAACATTCCCACTCCCTCAGCTCCAAACCCTTCCCTGGCCCCACTCCAGCCCCTCCTGGGAGCAGCCCTGGAGCAGCCACGGCACCGAGGGCTGATCCCTGATCCCGCCCAATTCCCGATCCGATGGATCCCAGGGATGATCCAGCTGCTCCCTCCCCTCCCCGGGAATGTGGGAAGAGGTTCCAGCCCCCTCTGCCCTCACCACTTCATCAGGAACATCAGCTCCCCGCTGGAGTCCGTGGCGCCGATGATCCGCTCCGGCTCGAAGCCTCGGGCGAAGCCTCGCGGTTTCTCCGACTGGGAAAGGGGAAAAAACGGGAAAAAATTCCATGGGGGAATTCCCAGGGTGACATTCCTGGCCCTGGGCAGGTGCTGGAATTGCAGGGATGATCTGAGGGTTCCAGGAGAGCTGGAGAGGGATTGGGATGGAGGGACAGGAGCCAGGGATAAACTGGGTAAACTGGGATAAACTGGGGACAGACTGGGATCAAACTGGGGACAGACTGGGATCAAACTGGGGACAGACTGGGATCAAACTGGGAACAGACTGGGATCAAACTGGGATCAAACTGGGAACAGACTGAGATTAAACTGGGATCAAAGTGGAATAGGGCAGGGAATAGATTGGAATCAAACTGGGAACAGACTGGGAGCAAACTGGGATAGGGCAGGGAACAGACTGGGATCAAACTGGGAACAGACTGGGATCAAACTGGGATAGGACAGGGAACAGACTGGGATCAAACTGGGAACAGACTGGGATTAAACTGGGATAGGGCAGGGAACAGACTGGGATCAAACTGGGATCAAAGTGGAATAGGGCAGGGAATAGATTGGAATCAAACTGGGAACAGACTGGGAGCAAACTGGGAACAGGATGGGAATTCCTTGGGAACACCGGGATCTTCCCTGGGATGAGAATTCCCTGGGAACACCGGGATCTTCCCTGGGGATGAGAATTCCTAGGGAACACCGGGATTTTCCTGGATTTTCTCTCCCTGCCCCTGCTGGAATTCCCTGGGAACACCGGAATGTTCCTTGGGAACACTGGGATTTTCCGTGGGATTGGAATTCCCTGGGAACACCAGGATTTTCCCTGGGAACACCAGGATTTTCCCTGGGGATGGGAAATTCTTGGGAACACCAGGATCTTCCCTAGGGATGAGAATTCCCTGGGAACACCGGAATCTTCCCTGGGATTGGAATTCCCTGGGAACACCGGGATCTTCCCTGGGGATGAGAAATTCTTGGAAACACCGGGATTTTCCCTGGGGATGGGAAATTCTTGGGAACACCGGGATCTTCCCTGGGGATTGGAATTTCTTGGGAACACTGGGATCTTCCCTGGGGATGAGAATTCCCTGGGAACACCAGGAATTTCCCTGGGAACACCAGGATTTTCCCTGGGAACACCAGGATTTTCCCTGGGGATGAGAAATTCTTGGAAACACCAGGATTTTCCCTGGGGATTGGAATTCCCTGGGAACACCGGGATCTTCCCTGGGGATTGGAATTCCCTGGGAACACCGGGATCTTCCCTGGGATTGGAATTTCTTGGGAACACCGGGATCTTCCCTGAGGATGAGAATTCCCTGGGAACACTGGGATCTTCCCTGGGGATTGGAATTTCTTGGGAACACCGGGATCTTCCCTGGGGATGAGAAATTCTTGGAAACACCAGGATTTTCCCTGGGGATGGGAAATTCTTGGGAACACCGGGATTTTCCCTGGGAACACCAGGATTTTCCCTGGGATGAAAAATTCTTGGGAACACCAGGATTTCCCCCCTTTTCTCTCCCTGCCCACCACACCGAGCTCACCCCTCACCTCCCTCCTTTCCCACCCCTCCAACTCCCATTCCTTGAGGAAAAACCCTTTGGAACAGCTTTTCCAACCACAAAAAAATCCAGCAATTTTCCCGGACTCCTTTTTCCCACTCCAGCCTCACCTCCTCCTTCTTTTTCTTTGGTTTGCTCTCCTCCCCCTTGTCCTCCGTGTCCGACTCTGCCTTGCGCTTGCTGCCCTCGGATTTCTCGCTCTCGTGCGCCGTTTTCTGCGACTGCAGGAACTCGGCGATCAGATCGGGGCAGTCCAGGTTCTCCTCGGGCTCCCAGGTGTTGTCCTCGCTGCCAGCAACACAAATCCCACGGTTTTCCCACATTTTCCCAATTTTTCTTACATTTTCCCAATTTTTCCCCAGTTATTCCCACATTTTCCTACCTTTTCCCCAGATTTTCCTACCTTTTCCAAGTTTTTCCCCAGCTTTTCCCACCTTTTTCCTGTTTTTTTCTCAGCTTTTCCCAGCTATTCCCAGATTTTCCTACTTTTTCCCAGTTTTTCCCAATTTTTATAACATTTTCCCATTTTTTTCCCAGTTATTCCCACATTTTCCTACCTTTTCCCAGATTTTCCTGGTTTTTCTCAACTTTTCCCAGTTTTCCCCAGGATTTTCCTACCTTTTCCCATTTTTCCCAATTTTCCCCTGGTTTTTCCTACCTTTTCCCAGTTTTTTTCCCAGCTTTTCCTGGTTTTTTCTCAGCTTCTCCCATTTTTTCCCAGCTTTTCCCAATTCTCCCCAGTTTTTCCTACCTTTTCCCAGCTTTTCCCCAGATTTTCCTACCTTTTCCAAGTTTTTCCCCAGCTTTTCCCACCTTTTTCCAGTTTTTTTCCCAGTTTTTCCTGGTTTTTTCTCAGCTTTTCCTTTTTTTTTCCCAGCTTTTCCTGTTTTTTTCTCAGCTTCTCCGTTTTTTCCCAGCTTTTCCCAATTCTCCCCAGTTTTTCCTACCTTTCCCCAGTTTTTTCCCAGATTTTCCTACCTTTTCCCATTTTTTCCCTGTTTTTCCTACATTTTCCTACCTTTTCCAAGTTTTTCCCCAGCTTTTCCCACCTTTTTCCAGTTTTTTTTCCCAGCTTTTCCTGGTTTTTTCTCAGCTTCTCCCGTTTTTTCCCAGCTTTTCCCAATTCTCCCCAGTTTTTCCTACCTTTCCCCAGTTTTTTCCCAAATTTTCCTACCTTTTCCCATTTTTTCCCTGTTTTTCCTACATTTTCCTACCTTTTCCAAGTTTTTCCCCAGCTTTTCCCACCTTTTTCCAGTTTTTTTTCCCAGCTTTTCCTGGTTTTTTCTCAGCTTTTCCCAGCTTTTCCCAGCTTTTCCTACCTTTTCCCACCTTTTCCCAATTTTTCTTACAATTTCCCATTTTTTCCCCAGTTATTCCCACATTTTCCTACCTTTTCCCAGCTTTTCCCCAGATTTTCCTACCTTTTCCAAGTTTTTCCCCAGCTTTTCCCACCTTTTTCCTGTTTTTTTCTCAGCTTTTCCCAGCTATTCCCAGATTTTCCTACTTTTTCCCAGTTTTTCCCAATTTTTATAACATTTTCCCATTTTTTTCCCAGTTATTCCTAGATTTTCCTACCTTTTCCCAGCTTTTCCCCAGATTTTCCTACCTTTTCCAAGTTTTCCCCACCTTTTCCCACCTTTTTCCAGTTTTTTTCCCAGCTTTTCCTCAGCTTTTCCCAGCTATTCCCAGCTTTTCCTACCTTTTCCCACCTTTTCTTACAATTTCCCAATTTTTCCCCAGTTATTCCCACATTTTCCTACCTTTTCCCGGTTTTTCCCAGGTTTTCCCCAGATTTTCCTACCTTTTCCAAGTTTTTCCCCAGCTTTTCCCACCTTTTCCCAGTTTTTTTCCCAGCTTTTCCTGGTTTTTTCTCAGCTTTTCCCAGCTTTTCCCACATTTTCCCAATTTTTCTTACATTTTCCCAATTTTTCCCCAGTTATTCCCACATTTTCCTACCTTCTCCCAGGTTTTTCCCAGTTATTCCCAGATTTTCCTACCTTTTCCCAGTTTTTCCCAGGTTTTCCCCAGCTTTTCCCACCTTTTTCCATTTTTTTTCCCAGCTTTTCCTGGTTTTTTTCTCAGCTTCTCCCGTTTTTTCCCAGCTTTTCCCAATTCTCCCCAGTTTTTCCTACCTTTTCCCATTTTTTCCCAGGTTTTTCCCAGATTTTCCTACCTTTTCCAAGTTTTTCCCCAGCTTTTCCCACCTTTTTCCTGTTTTTTTCTCAGCTTTTCCCAGCTATTCCCAGATTTTCCTACTTTTTCCCAGTTTTTCCCAATTTTTATAACATTTTCCCAATTTTTTCCCAGTTATTCCCACATTTTCCTACCTTTTCCCAGATTTTCCTGGTTTTTCTCAACTTTTCCCAGTTTTCCCCAGCTTTTCCCACCTTTTCCCAGTTTTTTTCCCAGCTTTTCCTGGTTTTTTCTCAGCTTCTCCCGTTTTTTCCCAGCTTTTCCCAATTCTCCCCAGTTTTTCCTACCTTTCCCCAGTTTTTTCCCAGATTTTCCTACCTTTTCCAAGTTTTTCCCCAGCTTTTCCCACCTTTTTCCTGTTTTTTTCTCAGCTTTTCCCAGCTATTCCCAGATTTTCCTACTTTTTCCCAGTTTTTCCCAATTTTTATAACATTTTCCCAATTTTTTCCCAGTTATTCCCACATTTTCCTACCTTCTCCCAGATTTTCCTACCTTTTCCAAGTTTTTCCCCAGCTTTTCCCACCTTTTTCCAGTTTTTTTCCCAGCTTTTCCTGGTTTTTTCTCAGCTTTTCCCAGCTATTCCCAGCTTTTCCTACCTTTTCCCACCTTTTCCCAATTTTTCTTACATTTTCCCAATTTTTCCCCAGTTATTCCCACATTTTCCTACCTTTTCCCAGGTTTTCCCCAGATTTTCCTACCTTTTCCAAGTTTTTCCCCAGCTTTTCCCACCTTTTTCCAGATTTTTTCCCAGCTTTTCCTGGTTTTTTCTCAGCTTCTCCCGTTTTTTCCCAGCTTTTCCCAATTCTCCCCAGTTTTTCCTACCTTTCCCCAGTTTTTTTCCCAGATTTTCCTACCTTTTCCCATTTTTTCCCTGTTTTTCCTATATTTTCCTACCTTTTCCAAGTTTTTCCCCAGCTTTTCCCACCTTTTTCCAGTTTTTTTCCCAGCTTTTCCTGGTTTTTTCTCAGCTTTTCCCAGCTTTTCCCAGCTTTTCCTACCTTTTCCCACATTTTCCCAATTTTTCTTACATTTTCCCAATTTTTCCCAGTTATTCCCACATTTTCCTACCTTTTCCCAGATTTTCCTGGTTTTTCTCAACTTTTCCCAGTTTTCCCCAGGATTTTCCTACCTTTTCCCATTTTTCCCAATTTTCCCCTGGTTTTTCTCACCTTTTCCCAGTTTTTTTCCCAGCTTTTCCTGGTTTTTTCTCAGCTTCTCCCGTTTTTTCCCAGCTTTTCCCAATTCTCCCCAGTTTTTCCTACCTTTCCCCAGTTTTTTCCCAGATTTTCCTACCTTTTCCCATTTTTTCCCTGTTTTTCCCAGATTTTCCTACCTTTTCCAAGTTTTTCCCCAGCTTTTCCCACCTCTTTCCAGTTTTTTCCCCAGCTTTTCCAGTTTTTTTCCCAGCTTTTCCCAGCTATTCCCAGATTTTCCTACCTTTTCCCAGATTTTCCCAATTTTCCCCTGGTTTTTCTCACCTTTTCCCAGTTTTTTCCTATTTTTCCCCGGCTTTTCCCACCTTTTTCCAGTTTTTTTCTCAGCTTTTCCTGTTTGTTCCCCAGCTTTTCCCACCTTTTCCCCAGGTTTTCCCAGTTTTCCCCATTTTTTCCCCAGTTTTTCCCAGCTTTTCCTACCTTTTCCCAGTTTTTTCCAATTTTTCTCAGCTTTTCCTACCTTCTTACAGTTTTTCCCAGATTTTCCTACCTTTTCCAGTTTTTCCCATTTTTTTCCTACCTTTTCCCAATTATTCCCAGTTTTACCCAGCGTTTCCCAGTTTTTTCCCTGTTTTTCCCAGCTTTTCCCAGCCCAGAAGAATCCCTGGATGTGGCATCAACCAGGATTTCCCAGGATTTTCTCTTCCTCCCTGCCTGGGGATGGGAAACCCTTGGGAATACTGGGATTTCCCTCAGAATCACTGGGATTTCCCTCTAGAACAGCGGGATTTCCCTCAGGAAAAGCAGGATTTATCTTAGGAAAAGTGGGATTTTCCCCAGGAACAGCGGGATTTTCCTTAGGAACAGTGGCATTTCCCTCAGGAACACTGGGATTTTCCTCAGGAAAAGTGGAATTTCCCTCAGGAAAAGCAGGATTTATCCACAGGAACCCTGAGATTTTCCTCAGGAACAGTGGGATTTCCCTCACGAAAAGTGGAATTTCCCTCAGGAACAGCGGGATTTCCCTCAGGAACAGCGGGATTTCCCTCAGGAAAAGTGGAATTTCCCTCAGGAAAAGCAGAATTTCCCTCACGAAAAGTGGAATTTCCCTCAGGAAAAGCAGGATTTCCCTCATGAAAAGCAGGATTTCCCTCAGGAAAAGCAGAATTTCCCTCAGGAAAAGCGGGATTTCCCTCATGAAAAGCAGAATTTCCCTCAGGAAAAGCGGGATTTCCCTCAGGAAAAGCAGAATTTCCCTCAGGAACACCGGGATTTCCCTCAGGAACACCGGGATTTCCCTCAGGAAAAGCGGAATTTCCCTCAGGAAAAGCGGAATTTCCCTCAAGAACAGTAATATTTTCCTCAGGAAAAGCGGGATTTCCCTCAGGAACCCTGAGATTTTCCACAGGAACACCGAGATTTTCCCTCAGGAACGCCATGGCTTCCCTCAGGAACCCTGAGATTTTCCTTAGGAAAAGTGGGATTTTCCCCAGGAAAAGCAGAATTTCCCTCAGGAAAAGCAGAATTTCCCTCAGGAAAAGCAGGATTTCCCTCAGGAAAAGCGGGATTTTCCCTCACGAAAAGTGGGATTTTCCTCAAGAACAGTAAGATTTTCCTCAGGAAAAGCGGGATTTCCCTCAGGAAAAGCGGGATTTCCCTCAGGAAAAGCGGGATTTCCCTCAGGAACACTGGGATTTCCCTCAGGAACACTGGGATTTCCCTCAAGAACACTGAGATTTTCCTCAGGAAAAGCGGAATTTCCCTCAGGAACCCCAGGATTTTCCCACCCCAGCAGTGCCATCCCCATTTTCTCTCTCTCCCTGGCCCCAGGCACCCTTGGCACCCTTGGGACCCCCCTCCCACCTCCCTTTTTCCCAAAAATCCCCAGATCCCATCCGCACTCACTCGGAGAATCCCTTCCACTTGAGCAGATATTCCACCTTGCCCTTCACCACGCGCCGGTCCAGGACCTTCTCCACCACGTACTCCTCCTCCTCCTCCTCCAGCACCTCTTCCACCTTTTTCTTGTTCTGCTTTTTTCCCATTGTGCTGGCCAGCTTCTCCGCTTTCCCGGGCTGCTGCAGGGGGAAAAAACATCTGAGATTAGGGATCGTATTCCCAAAAAATCCTGGGAATTCCCAGAGTGATCCTGCTGGATTTACGCCACGATTTTGCCACAAAATTTTGGATTTTTGGTTATCCCCAACTCTTTTAATTTCAGCAATTCCAGGTGATTTTCTTTCCCCACTAAAAGCTGCTCCAGGTTTTTTTTTTTTATTCCCAGCTTTTCCCAAATTTTTCCAGCTTGTTCTTAAGCTCCCAGAGCTGCTCTACAAAAGAAAAAAAAAAAAAAAAAAGGATTTTTCCATCCAGGATTTTCTTTCCCTGCCTTGCCTAGGATGGGAAATCCACAGGAAAATTGGGAATTTCCCATTTTTCTCTCCCTGCCTTGTCTGGGAAATCCTCAGGAAAATTGGGAATTTTTATGAACTCCAGGGGTTTCTAGGAACTGAAATCCCATCAATTGTTAATCCAAATAAAATCCAGCTCACATTCCCAGATCCTGACCTTTCCATCGTCACTCCCTTGCTGGATCATGGAAACTCTGGGATATTTATCCAGGTCTTCATCCCAGAGTTTTTTTCTCAGCTTCCAGAGCTGTTCAAGGAATCAAAAATTCCTGAAAATCCATCCAGTGCTGGCTGGGAAAACTCTGGATTCAGAGCTGGGAAAAGTCTTGGATTCAGAACCGAGGATATTCTGGATCCAGAGCCAGGAAATCCCTGGATTCTGAGCATTTTGGGTTCATTTTTGGGTCCATTTTGGGGCATTTTGGAGTCCATTTTTCCCAGATTCCCACAAGGAATTCCCAAGGGCTGGTGGGCCACATTCCAAGCCCATTCCCAGTTTTTTTGGAGCATTTCTCAGGGGTTGCAGCAGCCTCAGCTGAATTCCATGGATTCCAGGATCCCAAGCCCGGCCCTTCCCCTCGATTTCCAGAAGAATTTTGGGATTTTTCCCTATTTTTTTCCCCCTACACTTCCAGCCTCTTTCCCAGCAAAACCTGGGATTATCCCACCAAATTCCCAATTTTTCATCCTGGGATCCCTCAGTTTCACAGGAACACTTGGAGCTGCTTCCAAACCCATCCCTGGGATCCACCCCTCCTATCCACATTCCAGAGGTTTCCCACCCAAAATTCCCCCACGGGGAAGATTCCTGGGATAACCCCGAGCCATTCCCAGCTCCAAATCCGCTTTTTCCTGGGGAAAAAAAACTTCCCCACATCCTTCTCCAGACACACAAAAATCCCGCTGGCGTTCCCAAAACGTTTCCCAGCTCCCATTCCCAGAGTTTTGGTTCCTCCAGCTCCCAAAATTCCAGCAGAATTCCCCCCAAAGCAGCTCCTCTTCCCTTCCCAGCACATTCCCGGGCCCAGCTCCGCCCCGGATTCCCCAATTCCCGTCCCAGGTCCGGATTCCCGGGATTTTTCCCGTTTCCCGCCAAAAGTTGTCGCTTGTCCCTCCCCCGATGCCGATCCCGCTCCTTCCCCGGATTCCCGCTTTTCCATGGACATCCCTTTCCTTCTCATTCCAAGGGGGTTTTAAAGCCCCGTCCCCCAAAATCCCACTTTTCCCTTCATAAATCCCACTTTTTCCCTCATAAATCCTTCTTTTTCCCTCACAAAACCCCCTTTTTCCCTCACAATTCCCCTTTTTCCCTCATATATCCCCCTTTTCCCTCACAATTCCCCTTTTTTCCCCTCACAAATCCACCTTTTCCTTGCATAAATCCCACTTTTTCCCTCATAAATACTTCTTTTTCCCTCACAAAACCCTCTTTTTCCCTCACAATTCCCCTTTTTTTCTCACAATTCCCCTTTTTCCCTCATATATCCCCCTTTTCCCTCACAATTCCCCTTTTTTCCCCTCACAAATCCACCTTTTCCTTGCATAAATCCCACTTTTTCCCTCATAAATCCTTCTTTTTCCCTCACAAAACCCTCTATTTCCCTCACAATTCCCCTTTTTTTCTCACAATTCCCCTTTTTCCTCCACGGATCCCACTTTTTCCCCTCACAAATCCCCCTTTTTCCATCACAATTCCCCTTTTTCCTCCACGAATCCCAATTCTTTCCCTCATAAATCCCATTTTTCCCCTAAGAAACCCCATTTTTTCCCTCACAAATCCACCTTTTCCCCTCATAAATCCCACTTTCCCCCTCACAAAATCCCACTTGTCCTCTCCCTAAAACCCCACTTCCTTTCTCCCCCCAAAATCCCATTTTTTCTCCTCTCAAAATCCCCTTTTCTCCCACACAAATTCCACTTTTTCTCCCCAAAAAACACTTCCACCCCACAGCTTCCCATTTCCCCAACTCCTTCCTCGCTCTCCTCTCTCCATGGGATCCCCACCACCCCAAAACTCCAGAATCCCAAAACTCCCGGACCCCTGCACCCCAAATCCCATCACTGAGCCCTTCTCAGCACCCCAAAATCCACATCTGCACTGACCCCATCCCCAAAATCCAGCACTGACCCACAAATCCCTGCATCCCAAATCCCTATGCTGACCCCATACCCAAAACCCTGCACTGACCCCATTCCTGCACCCCAAATCCCATCACTGACCCCCAAATCCCTACATTGACCATCCCGAGTACCCCAAATCCATCCTTGCACTGACCCCATTCGTGCACCCCAAAACCCATCACTGACCCCATCCCTAAATCCCCTCACTGACTTCACCCCTGCACCCCCAAACCCCTCCTTACATCGACCCCATCACCCCAAAACCCCAAATCCCTACCCTGACCCCATTCCCAAATCCCTGCACCGACCCCATCCCCAAACTCCAAATCCCTACCTTGACCCCATATCCCTGCACCCCAAATCCCATCACCAACCCCTTCTCAGCACCCCGAAATCCCTGCATTGATCCCATCCTAAAACCCCAAATCCCTACACTGACCCCAAACCCCAAATCCCTGCACTGACCCTTTCTCTGCACCCCAAATCTCTGCACTGACCCTTTCTCTGCACCCCAAATCCATCCCTGCACTGACCCCAGCCCCAACCCCCCTCACTGACCCCCTCCCCATCACCCCAAATCCATCTCTATCCTGACTCCATCCCTGCACTGGCCCCAGCCCCAAACCCCAAATCTCTGCACTGACTCCATCCCCAAACCTCAAACCAATCCCTGCACTGATCCCAGCCCCAAAATCCATCCCTACACCCCAAATCCCTGCACTAGCCCCTCCCTGCACCCCAAATCCAGGCAAGACCCCTTCTCGGCACCCTAAATCCACCCCTACACTGACCCCAGCCCCAAAATCCATCCCTGCACCCCAAATCCCTGCACCAGCCCCTCCCTGCACCCCTAAATCCATCCCTACACTGACTCCAACCCCAAATCCCTGCACTGACTCCATCCCCGAACCCCAAACCACCTCACTGACCCCATCCCTGCACCCCAAACCTCTCCTTACACTGACCTCAGCCCCAAACCCCATCCCTGCACCCCTAAATCCCTGCACCCCAAACCCCTCCTTACACTGACCCCAGCCCCAAACCCCATCCCTGCACCGAACCCCCCTCACGGATCCCTAAATCTCTGCACCCCAAATCCCTGCACTGACCCCCCCTCCCCTCACCCGCCCCCCTCAATCCTCTCCCCCCTCCCCCTTCCGCACCCCCTTTCCCCCTCCCCACCCCCACCCCCCTCAGCACCTCCCCTCCCCCAATGGCCGCCCCGCCCCCTTCACCCCCCTCAGCACCGACCCCCCCACGGCCCCAATCGCCGCCGCGCCCCCCCCGGCGCCCGGTGCGCGTTCCCCGCTGACCTCTCACAGCCCCGCCGCCGGTGTCCGAGGGAAGGGGCGCGGGGGGCGCGCTCGGGGGTCGGGGGGGGCCCGGGCCTGGCCGCGCTCCGTCCGCCGCCCTGAACAAAAGAGCCCGGCCAGCGCCGCTGCCCGCCGCGCGCACCGCGCCTGCGCCGCGCCCGCACGGGGCTCGCCGGGAGTTGTAGTCCCCGCCGCGGCCGAGCCGCAGTGCGTTCCGTTGAGAGGGGCGCGGGGGGTGATGGGAGGTGTAGTCCGCGGGGAACGGCGGCTCGGCGTGCGCGCGGGGGATGATGGGAGATGTAGTCCGCCGCGCTCGCGGGGTGTGATGGGAGGTGTAGTCCGGGAGTGGTCCAGGCCCCGTTCCATTCTGCCCGTCGTTAATTTATTAATTAAATAATACAAACGAGATCATCATAATAATCATATTATTGATTATTATAATCATATTGTGATCATAATCATAATCATATTATAATAAGTGAATAATAAATACAAACTCAATTCATTCAATAATTAAATGATTAAATACTAAATAAGTTCAATGAATTTAAAAATGAAAATAAATTAATTAAATCACTAAGTCATGAAATAATTAATGAAGGGGAAGACCTTGCAGGTCTTCGAGTCCAAGCCATGCCCCAAAACCTCTTTGTCCACCAGGTCAGAGCCCCGAGTGCCACCTGAGCGAGCTGTGCCTGCCCTGTGCTCCATGAATGATCCCATTTAGGGAATCCTGGAATCGTTCAGGCTGGAAAAGCCCTCTAAGGTCACCGCGTCCAACCATTCCCCAGCACCGCTAACCCGTGTCCCCAGTACCACCTCCACGTGATTTTGGGATTGGGACTCCAGCAGCGCCCTGGTGCCATTGTTAGATCCTCCTTTCCATGGAGAAATTCCTGCTGATCTCCAACCAGAGGCTGTTCCCTGGGAGCAGAGCCCGACCCCCAGGCTGTTCCCTCATTCAGGGACTTGTGGAGATCCAGAAGGTCCCTCCTGATCCCACTTTTCTCCAGGATCAACATTTCCAGACCCTCAGCCGCTCCAGGAGCTCCAAACCCTTCCCTGACCCATTCCCCTCTGATCCCACTTTTCTCCAGGATCAACATTCCCACTCCCTCAGCTGCTCCTGGAGCTCCAAACCTTCCCCTGTCCCTTTATGGAGATCCAGAATTCCCCTCTAATCCCCCTTTTCTCCAGGATCAACATTCCCATTCCCTCAGCTGCTCCTGGAGCTCCAAACCTTCCCCTGTCCCTTTATGAAGGTCCAGAATTCCCCTCTAATCCCCGTTTTCTCCAGGATCAACATTACCGCTCCCTCAGCCACTCCTGGAGCTCCAAACCCTTCCCTGGCCCTTGTGCAGATCCAGGAGGTCCCTCCTGATCCCACTTTTCTCTGGGATAAACATTCCCAACTCTCTCAGCTGCTCCTGGAGCTCCAAACCTTCCCTGTCCCTTTATGGAGATCCAGAATTCCCCTCTAATCCCCCTTTTCTGCAAGATCAACATTCCCGCTCCTGATCTCCAGCCCTTCCCTGTCCCTCCTTGTCCCGGTGCCACCCTGGCCCACAATGGCGTCGAACTACAACTCCCATCATGCCCCGCACCGGAAGTTCCGGCCCCACCCGCGCTATAAAACCGCGCGCCTCCGCAGCTGCTTAAAGGGGCCGCGCTCTGTGCGAGGTGAGGGGGCCCTGAGGGGAGGGGACAGATTTGGGGGGTCCCTTTGTCCCCTCGGGGTCTCTGCGCGGTCTTTGTGTCCCCTCGGGGTCTCTGGGGGTCCCTTTGTCCCCAAACCCCCCGCGAGGAGGGGGCGATGCTGGGCAGGGCCTCAGCCCCGGCCGCGGCCTCACCCGGCGGGGCCGGGCCCGGGCTCGCCCTCAGCCCTGTCCCGAGGAATCTTTTCCTTCCCTGGAAAGGCGAAACAGCCTCGGGAATTCTCCCCGCGGTGTTTTGCAGGTGGCGTGGGAAAGGAAGGAATGGGATTTGTTCCCGGTTTTCCTGATTTTCCCGGGGTTTTGGGGCTCCCTGTGGTGCGGGACATCCCCAGGGAGGGGAAATGGGGTGGGATGGAAATCCTGGAAAAATGACTTCCAGTTTGTTTTACAGGCGGTTGTTTCCAAGGAAAATAGGGAATAAACGGGATTTATTAATCAGGAATTCACCTGCCGCAGGGAAAATCAGGAATCAATGGGATTCATTCCCGTTTTTCTGGCTCTGGAAGTTGTTTTTCCATGGATGGGGATGAGGATTCCCGCTGTTCCAAAGGGTTGGGAAAGGTTTTTAGGAATGGATTAGGATACAAGATAAGAAGCCTGAGATAACAATGAGCGCTTTCCCTGGCAGGAATTTCCCTGGAAATGAGGAATTTCCCTGGAATTCTCTCCTTGAGCACCAATCCCGGGCAGGTGAGAGGCAGCAGAGCCTTGGAAAATCCCAAATTTGGGGAAAATAACCCCAAACCAGGAATCCCAGAGCACCTTAAATGGAGGCTTTTCCCAAACCCCAGGGATTCCCAGTATTCCCAAAAACTTCAGGATCCCGGAATTCTGGGGGATGCAGAATCCCTGGAAAACCCATGGAAAGGAATTGGAATCTTTCCAAATCCCATTTTTTGTTGTTGTTTTCCCAGATGTTTCCAGCTGGGCTCTGGCTTTAGGATGTTGGAGAACCGAGAGGAAGTGAGGAGTGTTCCTGGGTCATTCCCAAATCCTGGAATTCGGGCGGGTTGGATTCTTGGGAATTCCATCTCCATGGATAATTCATGGGAATCCGTGGGGCTGAGTCCAGGGGCAGTTGGGAATGGGAATGTGAGAATGGGAATGTCTGGAGGTGTCTGTGCCATTCCCAGAAAGCTGGAAAAGCAGGAATGGGAATAGGAATGTCTGGAAAAGCAGGAATGGGAATGTCTGGAGCCCCTGATCCCATTCCCAGGAAACTGGGAAAGCAGGGATGGGAATAGGAATGTCTGGAAAAGCAGGAATGGGGGTGGATCCTGGTTTTTGGAGCTCCCTGATCCTATTCCTGGAAAGCTGGAAAAGTGGGAATGGAAATATCTGGAGGTCTGGAAAAGCAGGAATGGAATGGGGTGGATCCCTGTTCCCAGAGCCCCTGATCCCATTGCTGGGAGGCTGAAAATCAGGGATGGGAATGGGAATGGGAATGGGAACAGGAATGGGAATGTCTGGAGCCCCCTGATCCCATTCCCAGAAAGCTGAAAATCAGGGATGGGAATGGGAATGTCTGGAAAAGCAGGAATGGAATGGGGTGGGTGGATCCCAATTTTTGGAACCCCTCAATCCCATTCCAGGGAAGCTGGGAAAGCAGGGATGGGAATGGGAAAAGGAATGGGAATGGCTCAAAAAACAGGGATAAAGATCGGAATGGCTGGAAAAGCAGGAATGGGGTGGGGATGGGAATGGGGGTGGCTGGGAAAGTGGGAATGGGGTGGGGTGGATTCCGTTCCCGGAGCCCCGATCCCATTCCTGGGAGGCTGAAAAGTGGGAATGGGAATGTCTGGAAAAGCAGGGATGGGAATGGCTGGGAAAACAGGGATGGGAATGGGAATGGGAATGGGAAAGCAGGGATGGGGATGGGAATGGGAAATCAGGGATGGGAATGGGAATGGGGATGGGAATGGGAATATCTGGGAAAGCAGGGATGGGAATGGGAATGTCCAGGAAAGCAGGGATGGGAATGGGAATGGGAAATCAGGGATGGGAATGTCTGGGAAAACAGGGATGGGAATGGGAATGGGTAATCAGGGATGGAGATGGGAATGGGAAATCAGGGATGGGAATGTCTGGAAAAGCAGGAATGGGGTGGGGATGGGAATGGGGATGGGAACGTCTGGGAAAGCAGGGATGGGGATGGGAATGGGAATGTCCAGGAAAGCAGGGATGGGCTGGGGATGGAATGGGAATGGGAATGGGAATGGGAAAGCAGGGATGGGATGGGATGGGATGGGATGGGATGGGATGGGATGGGATGGGATGGGATGGGATGGGATGGGATGGGATGGGATGGGATGGGATGGGATGGGATGGGATGGGATGGGATGGGATGGGATGGGATGGGATGGGATGGGATGGGATGGGAGGGGATGGAAGGGGATGGAAGGGGATGGGATGGGATGGATGGGATGGGATGGGCAGGGTGGATCCCTGTTCCCAGATCCCGGATCCATTCCCGCTGTCCCACAGGAGCTGACCACGGTGCGGGTGCAGGATCCCCGTGTGCACAACGAGGGCTCCTGGAATTCCTACGTGGATTACAAAATCTTCCTGCACGTGAGCCGGGGCTGGGGCTGGGAGTGCCCTGGGAGTGGGATCTGGGATTGGGATCGGCCCTGGGATTGGGGTCAGCCTGGGATTGGGATCGGCCCTGGGATTGGGATCGGCCCTGGGATTGGGATTGGGGATCTGCCCTGGGATTGGGGTCAGCCTGGGATTGGGATCGGCCCTGGGATTGGGATCGGCCCTGGGATTGGGATTGGGGATCTGCCCTGGGATTGGGGTCAGCCTGGGATTGGGATCGGCCCTGGGATTGGGATTGGCCCTGGGATTGGGATCAGCCCTGGGAGCAGCTCTGCAGCAGGATTATCCCAAACCACGGAAGGGAATCCTCAGGATCACATCCCGGCTTGGCTCCAGGATCCGGCATCGAGGGGATCCTGCAGTGACTGAGATCCTGATCCTCCATCCCACAGAGAATTCCCACAAAGAATTCCCATCCTAGATCCCAATCCTTGATCCCATGGAGAATTCCCATCCTGGATCCTCAGATCCAGCCCCTCCAACCCACAGAAAATTCCCAGGGATAATTCCCATCCTGGATCCCTCAGTCACTGAGGTGCAGCCCCTCAATCCCAGGGGTAATTCCCAGGGATAACTCCCAGTGGTAATTCCAAGGGTAAGAACCATGGGTAACTCCAGAGATAATTAATTCCCAGGGATAATTCCCATGGATAATTCCCAGTGATAATTCCCATGGATAACTCCAGTGATAATTAATTCCCAGTGATAATTCCCATGGATAACTCCAGTGATAATTAATTCCCAGTGATAATTCCCAGTGATAATTCCCATGGATAACTCCCATGGATAATTCCCATGGATAATTCCCAGTGATAATTCCCATGGATAACTCCAGTGATAATTAATTCCCAGTGATAATTCCCAGTGATAATTCCCGTGGATAACTCCAGTGATGATTAATTCCCAATGATAATTCCCAGTGATAATTCCCATGGATAACTCCAGTGATAATTAATTCCCAGTGATAATTCCCAGTGATAATTCCCATGGATAACTCCAGTGATAATTAATTCCCAGTGATAATTCCCAGTGATAATTCCCGTGGATAACTCCAGTGATGATTAATTCCCAATGATAATTCCCAGTGATAATTCCCATGGATAACTCCAGTGATAATTAATTCCCAGTGATAATTCCCAGTGATAATTCCCGTGGATAACTCCAGTGATGATTAATTCCCAATGATAATTCCCAGTGATAATTCCCATGGATAACTCCTAGGGATTATTCCCAAGGATAGCTCACAGGGATAATTCCCATGGATAACTCCACTGATAATTAATTCCCATGGATAATTCCCAGTGATAATTCCCAGTGATAATTCCCAGTGATAATTCCCAAGGATAACTCCAGTGATGATTCCCATGGATAATTCCCACAGATAATTCCCATGGATAATTCCCAGTGATAATTCCCATGGATAATTCCCAGTGATAATTCCCATGGATAATTCCCAGTGATAATTCCCATGGATAACTGCAGTGATAATTCCCATGGATAACTCCAGTGATAATTCCCATGGATAACTCCAGTGATAATTCCCATGGATAATTCCCAAGGATAACTCCCATTCCCGGATTTTTCCAGACCAACAGCAAGGCTTTCACGGCCAAGACCTCGTGTGTGCGGCGCCGTTACCGGGAGTTCGCCTGGCTGAGGAGAGAGCTGCAGAAAAACGCCGGATTGGTGTGAGAATTCCCGGGATAAACCCCAAACCCACCGGGATTTGGGATCCTGGGAGAGCCGATCCCGATTTTTGCCCCGTTCCCGCAGGCCGGTGCCGGAGCTGCCAGGAAAATCCGGGTTTTTTGTGGGAAGCAGCGATGAGTTCATCGAGAGGCGCAGGCAGGGCCTGCAGCACTTCCTGGAGAGGTGGGGTTGGGGTTTGGGATTTGGGGTTCTGGGTTTGGGATTTGGGGTTTGGGAGTTGGGGTTTGGGATTGAGGTTTGGGATTTGGGGTTTGGGAGTTGGGATTGGGGTTTGGGAGTTGGGGTTTGGGATTTGGGGTTGGGGTTTGGGAGTTGGGATTGGGAGTTGGGATTGGGGTTTGGGGTGTACAGTTTGGGATTTGGGATTTGGGGTTTGGGATTTGGGGTTTGGGATTGAGGTTTGGGATTTGGGAGTTGGGGTTTGGCATTTGGGAGCTGGGGTTTGGGATTTGAGATTCGGAGTTTGGGAGTTGGGGTTTGGGGTTGGGATTTGAGGGTTGGGATTTGGGGTTTGGGAGTTGGGATTTGAGGGTTGGGATTTGGGGTTTGGGATTTGGGAGTTGGTGTTTGGGATTGAGGTTTGGGATTTGGGGTTTGGGATTTGGGGTGTAGGGTTTGGGATTTGAGATTCGGGGTTTGGGAGTTGGGGTTTGGGATTTGGGGTTTAGGATTTGGGGTTTGGGATTGAGGTTTGGGATTTGGGGTTTGGGAGCTGGGGTTTGGGGTTTGGGATTTGGGGTGTAGGATTTGGGATTTGAGATTCGGGGTTTGGGATTTGGGAGTTGGGGTTGGGGTTTGGGAGTTGGGGTTTGGGATTTAGGACTTGGGAACTGGGGTTTGGGATTTGGGATTTGAGGGTTGGGATTTGGGGTTTGGGGGTTAAGGTTTGGGATTTGGGGTTTGGGAAGGGCTGAGGGGAAGGGGCAGCATCCAGGGGTGGCCGGGAGGTGACAGCAGGGAGGGCTGGGTGACCCTGGTGACCATCCCTGCTGTCCCTGTCCCCTCAGGTGACTCTGCTCCTGTCCCTGTGTGCCCGGGGTGGGAGGTGGCAGCAGGTGGCAGCAGAGTGACCGTGTCCCTGCAGGGAGGGAGGTGCCAGCAGGGTGACAGCGTGACAGCAGGGTGACAGCAGAGGTGCCAGCAGTGTCCCCGTGTGTCCCCAGGGTGGTGCAGAGCGGTGCTGCTCTCTGACAGCCGCCTGCACCTGTTCCTGCAGGGTGGGAGGTGACAGAGGGTGACACAGGGTGACAGGGTCACAGAAGGTGACAGAGGGTGACAGGGTGCCAGCAGGGGTGACAAGGTGTCCCCGTGTGTCCCCAGGGTGGTGCAGAGCAGTGCTGCTCTCTGACAGCCGCCTGCATCTGTTCCTGCAGGGTGGGAGGTGACAGAGGGTGACAGAGGGTGACAGAGGGTGGCAGCAGGTGCTAGCAGGGTGACAGCAGAGGTGCCAGCAGTGTCCCCGTGTGTCTCCAGGGTGGTGCAGAGCGCCGTGCTGCTCTCTGACAGCCGCCTGCACCTGTTCCTGCAGGGTGGGAGGTGACAGAGGGTGACAGAGTGCCAGCTGAGGTGACCTGTCCGTGTCCCTGTCCCCAGGGTGGTGCAGAGCGCCGTGCTCCTCTCCGACAGCCGCCTGCACCTGTTCCTGCAGAGCCAGCTGCCCGTGGCCGCCATCGAGGCGTGCGTGCAGGGCCGGGGGCCGCACTCGGTCACCGAGGCCATCCTGCACTACGCCATGGGACACCGCGGGGACAGCCCGGGCCTGCCCTGGGGACACCGCGGGGACAGCGCGGCCCCGCCCGGAGCCAGGTAACGCCCCCGGGGAGGGGCCTGCCCGGGGCTGGGGTGGGGTTGGGTGACAGGAAGGGGACAGGAGGAGCAGCCCGGGACAGCTCCAGCTCATCCCTGGGGATCCCGGGGTGGGATTGGGTGACAGGAAAGGGACAGGAACGGGGAGCAGCAGCCCAGGGCAATTCCAGCTCATCCCTGTGGATCCTGGGGTGGGATTGGGTGACAGGAAAGGGACAGGAGAGAGGGAGGAGCCCGGGACAGCTCCAGGACCTCTGTGTGGATGCCAGGACAATCCCAGTTCCTTGTTGTCCATCCTGGGCTGGGATTGTGTGACAGGAAAGGGACCCGGGACAGGAGGAGCAGCACGGGGCAATTCCAGCTCATCCCTGAGGATCCCAGGGTGGGGTTGTGTGACAGGAGAGGGACAGGAGACAGGAGGAACATCCTGGGACAGCTCCAGCTCCTCCCTGTGAATCCTGGGGTGGGATCTGTGTGACAGGAAAGGGACAGGAGAGAGGGAGGAGCAGCCCGGGACAGCTCCAGGACCTCTGTGTGGATGCCAGGACAATCCCAGTTCCTTGTTGTCCATCCTGGGCTGGGATTGTGTGACAGGAAGTGGACTTGGGACAGGAGGAGCAGCCCGGGACAGCCCCAGCTCATCCCTGTGGATCCTGGGTGGGATTGTGCGACAGGAGAGGGGACAGGAGAGGGGACAGGAGACAGGAGGAGCAGCCTGGGACAGTCCCAGGACCTCGGTGTGGATCCCAGGCCAGCCCCAGCTCAAGGCTGGGAATCCTGGGCCAGTCCTGGTTCCTCCTTGTCCATCCCAGGATGGGATTTTGCTGCAGGAAACGGCCTGGGAAGGGCAGGAGTGTCCTGGGATGGTCCCAGCTCCTCCCTGTGGATCCTGGATCAATCCCAGTTCCTCCCTGTGGATCAATCCCAGCTCCTCTCTGTGGATCCCAGGGCAGAGGATCCCAGGCAGAGGGGCCAGAATGTCCCTGGGATGGGAATTTTTCCTTTTCCTGCTCTGCTGGGATGGATTTTCCCAGGAATTCCGGGCATTCCCTGGATCCCTGCTCTGTTTTCCCAGCTGTGCCCAGGGCTGCCTGCAGAGCTTCCCCTACTGGAGTGACTTTGGCATGGACGAGGCCCGGCCGGAGAGCCCCGAGCGTCCGGCTGGACACAGAGTGACCCCTCTGGAGAGCCCAGAATTCCCAACTGGACACCGAGTGACCCCTCTGGAGAGCCCAGAATTCCCAACTGGACACAGAGTGACCACTCTGGAGAGCCCGGAATTCCCAACTGGACACAGAGTGACCCCTCTGGAGAGCCCAGAATTCCCAACTGGACACAGAGTGACCCCTCTGGAGAGCCCAGAATTCCCAACTGGACACAGAGTGACCACTCTGGAGAGCCCGGAATTCCCAACTGGACACCGAGTGACCCCTCTGGAGAGTCCAGAATTCCCAACTGGACACAGAGTGACCCCTCTGGAGAGCCCGGAATTCCCAACTGGACACAGAGTGACCCCTCTGGAGAGTCCAGAATTCCCAACTGGACACCGAGTGACCCCTCTGGAGAGCCCGGAATTCCCAACTGGACACCGAGTGACCCCTCTGGAGAGTCTGGAGGAACCCCGGGATGTCCGGCCAGACACGGAGTGACCTCTCTGGAATTCCCGGAATTCCTGGCTGGACATGGAGTGACCCCTCTTAGAGATCCCAGAATTCCCTGCTGGACATGGAGTGACCCCTCTGACACCCCCAGGCCCTGCAGCCCTTGCTGGGAGAGGGATCAGCACAGAGCCACTGGGATTGGCCGGACTGGGAAGCACTGGGCAGCACTGGGAAGCACTGGGAAATACTGGGAAGCACTGGGAAATACTGGGAAGCACTGGGAATGCGGCCCCAGCCATGTCTGAGCTCTCTCCCAATGGATTCCCAATATTCCGATATTCCCTGAAATTCCCAGCAGTGTTTTCCTCGCTTTGCTCCTGGATCAGATCCCTTTGGAATTCCCAGACTGGGACACTCAGACCCCGCTGGAATCCCTGAACTGGGACTCTCAGATCCTTCTGGAATTCCCAGACTGGGCTCAGATCCTTTTGGAATTCCCAGACTGGGACACTCAGACCCCTCTGGAATTCCCAGTCTAGGACAATCAGAGCGAAACTTCCCACTGGGAAAAGGGAGGGATCTGGGAAAAGGGAGGGACGGGGCTGGAATTTCCTTCCCACTGGGGCTGTTCCAGGGATTTTTTTTTGGGAAAGCAGGAGCAGCCCGGGTGGATTTGATGTTGCACTTGGTGTGGGCAGGAAAGAAAAACAAATAAAAATAAAAATAAATAAAATTCAAACCGAAGCACTGGAGGCTTTTCCGGGTTCTCAGGGGTGGGAGGAGCACCGGGAATTTCGGGATTTCAGGAATTTGGGAATTCAGCAGGGCTCGGGGTGGGATCTGGGGAGGTTTTGGCTTTGGGAATGTTGGGAATTCCTTGGAGGCAGCGGGAATGCTGGGAGGAGTTCAGGGCTCTGAGCACGGCTGTGATTGGCTGAGACCCTCATGAATATTCATAAATACTCATTAATATGCACTAATGAGTATTTCACTGGGAATGGTGCGGATGTACCCGGGGTCCAACTGGAATCCAGGGATCCTCCCAGAATTTATGGATCCACCCAGAATCCAGGGATCCACTCCAAAACCACAGATCTGCTCAGAATCCAGGGATCCAATCCCAGCCCAGGGATCCGCTCCAGAGGGATCAGAGCCCAGTTTGGGGGGATTCCAGAGGGATTTGGGAATATTTTTTGGGAATTTTTTGGGGATTGGAGCCTTACCACCATCTAGCGGCCCCGCAGCCAAGTGCGAGAGGGGAGGGAAACCGGGAAAAGCAGGAAAAAAAGCGGGAAAAGCAGGAAAAAAAAGCAGGAAAAGCAGGGAAAAAAGGAAAAACAGGGAAAAAAGCAGGGAAAAGAGTGAAAACAGGAAAAAAGCAGGAAAAAAAGCAGGAAAAGCAGGAGGAGGAAGCGCTGGATTCACCCTCTCAGCAATGGGGCCATTCCCGATCATTCCCGATCATTCCTGATCATTCCCAATAATTCCAGATCATTCCCAATCATTCCTGATCATTCCCAATAATTCTAGATCATTCCCGATCATTCCAGATCATTCCCAATCATTCCAGATCATTCCCAATCATTCCAGATCATTCCCAGATCATTCCCAATGATTCCCGGAGCAGCCAAACTCGAAAAAGGGATTTATTGAGGGAGAACACCCAGATTTGGGATAGGGGCACACCTGGATTTGGGATCTCCAGGGAATTTGGGATTGGTCCAGGAAAAGCAGGATCACGGGGGCAGGAGATCTCCAGGGAATTTGGGATTTTTGGGAGAAGCGGGATGCGTGCCTCAGTTTCCCCATGGAATGGCTCTGAGGGATTTTTGGGATGAATCCGCTTGGTTCCGGTGCTGGGTCCTGCAGAGGTGGGAATTCCATGGGAATTCCATGGGATTTGTGGGATTTGGGATCCAGGGAATGCCACGGGCTGGGCTGGCGTTGTCCCCGCGCTGCCGCCGCCATTCCCGGTCCCACCTGATCCGGGGAAAATGGGACATGGAGACACCACGGGGATGGATCCGTGACCCCAAACCCCAAATCTGAAATCCCAAACCCCAGATGTGAAACCCCAATCCCCAAATATGAAACCCCAAAACCCAAATCCCAAACCCCAAATGTGAAATCCCAATCCTTAAATCCACACCCAAACCCCCAAACCCATAACCTGACCCCAAATCCACACCTTAAACCCCAAACCCTGCACCCCAAACCTGACCCCAAATCCCAGGACCCAGACCCCAACTCCAAAGCTGAGCCCAAACCAGACTCCAAACCCAAAGCTGAACCCAGACCCCAAACCAGACCCCAAAACCCCAAACCCCAAAGCTGCCCCAAAGCTTACCCCAAATCCCAAGCCCTGGACCCCAAACCCCAAAGCCGACCCCAAACCCCAAACCAGACCCCAAAACCCCAGACCCCAAAGCTGCCCCAAAGCTTACCCCAAATCCCAAGCCCTGGACCCCAAACCCCAAAGCCAACCCCAAACCCCAAAGCAGACCCCAGACCCCCAAACCCCAAAGCCGACCCCAAACCCCAAATCTGAAACCCCAAACCAGACCCCAAACCCCAAACCAGACCCCAAATCCCAAGCCCTGGACCCCAAACCCCAAAGCCGACCCCAAACCCCAAACCAGACCCCAAAACCCCAAACCCCAAAGCTGCCCCAAAGCTTACCCCAAATCCCAAGCCCTGGACCCCAAACCCCAAAGCCAACCCCAAACCCCAAAGCAGACCCCAGACCCCCAAACCCCAAAGCCGACCCCAAACCCCAAATCTGAAACCCCAAACCAGACCCCAAACCCCAAACCAGACCCCAAATCCCAAGCCCTGGACCCCAAACCCCAAAGCCGACCCCAAACCCCAAACCAGACCCCAAAACCCCAAACCCCAAAGCTGCCCCAAAGCTTACCCCAAATCCCAAGCCCTGGACCCCAAACTCCAAACCAGACCCCAAAACCCCAGACCCCAAAGCCGACCCCAGACCCCTCACCTGTCCCAGCCGGGCTCAGCCGTGCAGGTCGAAGGCCGGGGTCAGGAATTCCCTCGGGACGATCCCGATGTTCCGGCCGAGCTGCCCGACCCACCAACCGTACCCGTGGTACTCCTGTGGGGCAGGGCTGGGGGTCAGGGCCCCAGATCCCACAGAAATATCCCAAATCCCACAGAAATACCCCAAATCCAACAAAAAACACCAAACCCCACAGAAATACCCCAAATCCAACAGAGATACCCCAAATACAACATAAATCCCCCCAAATCCCACCCCAAACACTTCAAATCCCACCCCAAATACCCCAAATCCCACAGAAATACCTCAAATCCCACAGAAATACCTCAAATCCCACAGAAATAGCCCAAATCCAACAAAAAACCCCAAATCCAACAAAAAAACCCCAAATCCCACAGAAATACCCCAAATACCACCCCAAACACCTCAAATCCCACAGAAATAGCCCAAATCCCACAGAAATAGCCCAAATCCAACAAAAAACACCCAAATCCCACCCAAAATACCCCAAATCCCACAAAAATACCCTAAATCCAACAAAAGAGACCTGAACTCCCATTAAAAATACCCCAAATCCCACAGAAACCCCCCAAATCCCACCCAATATACCCCAAATCCCACAGAAATATCCCAAATCCCACGGAAATACCCCAAATCCCACCCAATATACCCCAAATCCCACAGAAATATCCCAAATCCCACAGAAATACCCCAAATCCAACAAAAGAGACCTGAAATCCCATTAAAAATACCTCAAATCCCACAGAAATACGCCAAATCCAACAAAAAATCCCCAAATACCACAAAAAACCCCAAATCCCACAAGATTACCCCAAATTCCACAAAAAATACCTCAAATTCCACAAAAATACCACCCAAATCCAACAAAAATACCCCAAATTCCAGAAAATTCTCTGCTGAATCTCGGGATAAATCTCGGGATAAACCTCGGGATAAATCCCGGGATTTTTCAGCATCCGGAGGGATGGAATAAAACCCCGAACTCCTGGGGGATTTGGGATGTGAATTTATCCCTAAAACCCAAATTTATCCCTAAAACCCCCCAGGCCAAGCTGCACCTCGGCCACTCCACAATCCCAATCCCAATTTAAAAAATAAAAAATAATTCCTTCTCTGCTGAATCTCGGGATAAATCTTGGGATAAACCTGGGGATAAATCTCAGGATAAATCTCGGGATAAATCCCAGGATTTTTTGGCATTCTGGAGGGATGGAATAAAACCCCAAACTCCGAGGGGATTCAGGATCTGAATTTATCCCTAAAATCCAAATTTATCCCTAAAACCTCATGGTTTTAAAACCTCCACAATCCCAATCCCACTGGAGCAATCCCAATTTAAAAAATAAAAAACAATTCCTTCTCTGCTGAATCTCGGGATAAATCTCGGGATAAACCTGGGGATAAATCTCGGGATAAACCTGGGGATAAATCCCGGGATTTTTGGCATTCCAGAGGGACGGAATCAAACCCCAAACTCCAGGGGGATTCAGGATCTGAATTTATCCCTAAAATCCAAATTTATCCCTAAAATCTCACAGGCCAAGCTGCACCTCGGCCACTCCACAATCCCAATCCCAATTTAAAAAATAAAAAATAATTCCTTGTCTGCTGAATCTCGGGATAAATCTTGGATAAACCTGGGGATAAATCCCAGGATTTTCAGCATCCATAGGGATGGACTCCAACCCTCACTCCCGGCAGCCCGGCCGTCATTTCTTCCCAATTCTTCCCATCCCTTCCCATCCCTTCCCATCCCTTCCCATCCCTTCCCATCCCTTTCCCCCGCGCGGCGCCCGAAGAATTAAAAGCGCATTAAAGCGGCGCCAATAACGCCGCGCTCCTCGTTCCGCGCTGCCAAATTGCCCCGCGCTGCCTCGTGCAGATGTTCGTTAATTATGCTAATTTTTATTAAACCATTAACGCCCGAGCCCTGGCACGGCGGAGCTGCCTGAACTCGGCTCCGCTCCTTTCCAGCTCGCTGGAATTCCTGGGGATTTTTTGGGGTTTTTGTTTTGTTTTTTGGGATGCGGGGAGAGGAGGAGGAGGAGGAGGAGAGCGAGGATGGGGTTTTGTTGGAATTTGGTTAATTAGGCCTTAATGAGGGCAGGGAATTCCGAGGGGTTTTATGGGATGGATTGGAAAGGAGCGGTGGGAAAAGAGATGGCGGCTGGAGAAGGGGTGGGAGTGGTGTGGGGGCACTGGGAGCACTGGGAGCACTGGGATCACCAGGATTACTGGGAGCACTGGGAGCACTGGGATCACCAGGATTACTGGGAGCACTGGGAGCACTGGGATCACCAGGATTACTGGGAGCACTGGGAGCACTGGGAGCGGCGTCCTCCCCATTCCCAGGGATCAGCAGGAATCTGGGAATTGGGAATCCGGTGCCTTTGCAAGGTTGGAGATTGGATTTGGGGTCGTTGGGAATTTGGGTTTGGGGTCACCCCAACTCCATCTCCCCCTTCCCAGGGATCTGCAGGAATCCCCAAACTGGGAATTTGGATTTGGGGTCACCCCAAGCCCATTCCATCCATCCTCAGGAATTCCCAAATAGGGAATTTGACACATTTTCAAGGCTGGGATTGGATTTGGGGTCACCCCAAGCCCATTCTGTCCATCCCCAGGGATGTGCTGGGAAGCAGAGCATTGTTCCCATTCCCAGGAATCTTCAGGAATCAGGAAATTGGGAATCTGACACTGGGAATTGGATTTGGGGTCACACCAACTCTGTTCTTCCCCATCCCAGGAATCCCCAAACTGGGAATCCCATCCCATCCCACCAGGATCCACGTGTCCCAAACCAGGAGGGTCCAGGTGTCCCAGCCCACCAGGATTTGTCCCATTCCATTGGGGTCTCCCTGCCCCATCCCACCAGATCCACACAACCCCAAGGATCCAGGATTTATCCAATTAATGATTCCTCACAAAAACACCCGACCACAACCACCCCGCTCCGGCCAGAGGGACACTGGGGTGACACTGGCAGGACACTGAGGGGACACGGGGTGACACTGGGGTGACACCAGGGGACACCGAGGGGACACCAGGGGACAAACCCCATTTCACTGGGGTCTTCACATCCCATCCCACCAGACCCACACAACCCCAAGGATCCAGGATTTATCCAATTAATGATTCCCCATAAAAACAACCAACCACAACCACCCCGCTCCGGCCAGAGGGACACCGGGGGGCATCAGGGAGGCATCAGGGTGACACCGGGGTGACACCGAGGAGACACCCCCATCCCCAAACCCCATCTCATTGGGGTCTCCCTGCCCCATCCCACCAGACCCACACAACCCCAAAGATCCAGGATTTATCCAATTAATGATTCCTCATAAAAACACCCGACCCCAACCACCCCACTCCGGCCAGAGGGACACCGGGGGGATACCAGGGTGACACCAGGGGGACACCAGGGGGACACAGGAGGGACACCGAGGGGACAAACGCCATCCCCAAACCCCACCTCATTGGGGTCTTCACGTCCCATCCCACCAGACCCACACAACCCCAAGGATCCAGGATTTATCCAATTAATGATTCCCCATAAAAACAACCAACCACAACCACCCCGCTCCGGCCAGAGGGACACCGGGGGGCATCAGGGAGGCATCAGGGTGACACCGGGGTGACACCGAGGAGACACCCCCATCCCCAAACCCCATCTCATTGGGGTCTTCATGCCCCATCCCACCAGACCCACACAATCCCAAAGATTCAGGATTTATCCAATTAATGATTCCCCATAAAAACACCCGACCACAACCACCCCGCTCAGGCCAGAGGGACACCGGGGTGACACTGAGGGGACACCAGGGGGACACCAGGGGGACACCGGGGTGATACCAGGGTGACAGCAGGGTGGCATCAGGGTGACAGCGAGGTGACACCGGGGTGACACCAAGGGGACACCAGGGGGACACAGGAGGGACACCGAGGGGACACCTCCCATCCCCAAACCCCACCTCATTGGGGTCTCCATGTCCCATCCCACCAGACCCACACAACCCCAAGGATCCAGGATTTATCCAATTAATGATTCCCCATAAAAACACCCGACCACAACCACCCTGCTCCGGCCAGAGGGACACCGGGGGGATACCAGGGTGACACCAGAGGGACACCGGGGGGCATCAGGGAGGCATCAGGGTGACACCGGGGTGACACCGAGGAGACACCCCCATCCCCAAACCCCATCTCATTGGGGTCTTCATGCCCCATCCCACCAGACCCACACAATCCCAAAGATTCAGGATTTATCCAATTAACGATTCCCTATAAAAACACCCGACCACAACCACCCTGCTCCGGCCAGAGGGACACCGGGGGGCATCAGGGAGGCATCAGGGTGACACGGAGGGGACAAACCCATCCCCAATCCCCCGCCACGGCCTCGGCAGCAGCGGCGGGTTCATCTTTATTCCGTGCCCGAGCCCGAGGCGGCGAGCGCGGCTGGGGGACGATGTGAGGGAAATGTTTCATCTGCCGGGCCCATCTGTGCCGCGTTCCTGCCGCTCGCCCCGAGAGAGGCGCCGCCGCAGCTCCGCATCGCCTTTAATATTCTCCTAAATCACCTCCCCGGCGCGCTTCAAGGGCCATTGCCGCCACCGCGCCGGTTCATCCGGAGTGCACGGCGGAACGGGGGCAGGGGGAGGGCACGGCCGGGCCGCGGCCTCGGGGTTCGGGGGGGAGTCCCGGGGATTTGGGGGTCCTGAGCCCCTCGGATTGTGGGGGAGAGAGGAGGCGTGAAAAAAATAAAAATCAAAATCTGCTGGAAGGATTTGGGGGTTCAGGGTTTGGGGGGATGTTCGGGATCCTGGAATGTTTTGGGGTCCAGGAGGATCCAGGGAGGGCACAGGGAGGGCGCGGCCTCGGGGTTTGGGGGAGAGTCCCGGGGATTTGGGGGTCCTGGATTGTGGGGGCACAAAAATGAAAATAAAGAGGGAAGTTGCTGGGAGGGTTTGGGGGTTCAGGGTTTGGGAGGATGCTCGGGATCCTGGAATGTTTTGGGGTCCAAGAGGATCCGGGGAGGGCACAGGGAGAGCGCGGCCTCGGGGTTCGGGGGGGAGTCCCGGGGATTTGGGGATCCTGGATTGTGGGGGCACAAAAATGAAAATAAAGAGGGAAGTTGCTGGGAGGGTTTGGGGTTCAGGGTTTGGGGAGATGCTCGGGATCCTGGAGTGTTTGGGGATCAGCAGGATCCAGGGAGGGCAGAGGGAGGGCACAGAGTTCAGGGGCAATTCCCGGGGATTTGGGGGTCCTGAGTTCCTCGGATTGCGGGGAGAGAAAGAAACTGAAGAAATAAAATGAAAATAAAAGAGAGAAGTTGCTGAGAGGATTTGGGGGTTCAGGGTTTGGGGGGATGTTCGGGATCCTGGAATGTTTTGGGGTCCAAGAGGATCCGGGGAGGGCACAGGGAGGGCGCAGCCTCGGAGTTTGGGGGCGAGTCCCGGGGATTTGGGGGTCCCGGATTGTGGGGGCAGAGAGAGAGGAGGTGCACACAAATGGAAATAAAGAGGGAAGTTGCTGGGAGGATTTGGGGGTTCAGGGGTGCAGGGATTGGGAGGATGCTCGGGATCCTGGAATTTTTGGGGCTCAGGAGGATCCAGGGACAGGGGGAGGGCACGGCCAGGGCGTGATCTCGGGGTTTGGGGCAATTCCCGGGGACTTGGGGGTCCTGGATTGTGGGGACATGAAATGGAAATAAAGAGGGAAGTTGCTGGGAGGGTTTGGGGGTTCAGGGTTTGGGGAGATGCTCGGGATCCTGGAATGTTTGGGGTCCAGGAGGATCCAGGGAGGGCACAGGGAGGGCGCAGCCTCGGGGTTCGGGGGGGAGTCCGGGGATTTGGGGGTCCCGGATTGTGGGGGCACAAAAATGGAAATAAAGAGGGAAGTTGCTGGGAGGGTTTGGGGGTTCAGGGTTTGGGGAGATGCTCGGGATCCTGGAATGTTTTGGGGTCCAAGAGGATCCAGGGAGGGCACGGCCGGGCCGCAGCCCCGGGGTTCGGGGGGGAGTCCCGGGGATTTGGGGGTCCTGAGCCCCTCGGATTGCGGGGGGAAAGACGAGGTGTGAAAAAAATAAAATCTGTGGGAAGTTGCTGGGAGGATTTGGGGATTCAGGGGTGCAGGGATTGCTCGGGATCCTGGAGTGTTTGGGGTCCAGGCAGATCCGGGGGTACAGAGAGGGTTTGGGGGTCCAGGGATGAGCGGGGAGCAGGGGGATACTCGGGATCCAGAGGATTGGGGGGATCCTCAGGATCCCGGAATGTTTGGGGTCCAGGAGGATCCGGGGAGGGCACGGGAAGGGCGCGGGGTTGGGGTTCAGGGGGGATTTCCAGGGATTTGGGGGTCCTGAGTTCCTCGGATTGCGGGGGCAGAGAGAAAGAGATGAGGCGTGAAAAAATAAAAATCAAAATCTGTGGGAAGTTGCAGGGAGGGTTTGGGGGTTCAGGAATGTCGGATTTGGGGGTCCAGGGGTGCAGGGATTGCTCAGGATCCTGGAACATTTGGGGTCCAGGCGGATCCAGGGGTACAGGGAGGGTTTGGGGGTCCAGGGATGAGCGGGGAGCAGGGGGGATGTGTGGGAATCCAGAGGATTTGAAGGTCCAGGGATGCAGGATTTGGAGTGGGATGCTGGGGATGCTTGGGATCCAGAATGTTTGGGGCTCAGGAGGATTTGGGGGTACAGGGAGAGCAGGGGGAGGGCGCAGGGTTGGGGTTCAGGAAGGATTCCCGGGGATTTGGGGGTCCTGAAAGGTTCTGAAATTCCTCAGATTATGGGGGCAGAGAGGAGGCACTCAAAAAATAAAAATCAAGATCTGTGAGAAGTTGCTGGGAGAGTTTGGGGGTTCAGGAATGTCGGATTTGGGGGTCCAGAGGTGCAGGGATTGGGGTGAAATGTGCTGGAATTGGGGTGAAACCTGCAGAAATGGGGTCAAACCTGCCGGAATTGGGGTGAAACCTGCAGGAATTGGGGCGTTCTCAGGTCCAGCAGTACCCGAGCCTCCCGGCCGTGAACTTCGGGATTTGGAGTTTCAGGGATGCAGGAATCGGGGTAAAACCTGCTGAAATTGGGGTGAAAACTACCAGAATTGGGTTGAAAATTGCCTGAAATGGGGCAAAACCTGCCGGAATTGGGGTGAAACCAGACGGAATTGGGGTGAAACCTGCCGGATTTGGGGTGAAATGTGCCAGAATTGGAGCACTCCCAGCCCCAACAATACCTGAGGAGACCAGGCACGAACTCGGGGATTTGGGATTTCAGGGATGCCGGAATTGGGGTGAAACCTGCGGGAATTTGGGGTGAAACCTGCTGGAATTTGGGGTGAAACCTGCTGGAATCGAGGCACTCCCAACTCCATCCTGAGCCCCCCGGCCATGAACTCGGGGATTTGGGGTTTTAGGGATGCAGGAATCGGGGTAAAACCTGCTGGAATTTGGGGTTAAACCCGCAGAATTTGGAGTGAACCCCGCCACAATCGGGGCGCTCCCACACCCGCCCCCCCGGCCATGAATTCGGGGATTTGGAATTTCAGTGATGCCGGAATTTGGGGTTAAATCTGCCAGAATTTGGGGTGAAACGTGCCGAAATTGGGGTAAAACCCGCCGGAATTTGGGGTTAAACACGCAGAATTTGGGGTTAAACCCACAGAATTTGGGGTGAACCCCGCAGAATTTGGGGTTAAACCCGCAGAATTTGGGGTTAAACCCGCAGAATTTGGGGTGAACCCCGCAGAATTTGGGGTGAACCCCGCCAGAATCGGGGCGCTCCCACCCCCGCCCCCCCGACCATGAACTCGGGGATTTGGGGTTTTAGGAATGCCAGAATCTGGAGTTAAACCCGCAGAATTTGGGGTTAAACCCGCAGAATTTGGGGTGAACCCTGCCGGAATCAGGGCGCTCCCACCCCCGCCCCCCCGGCCATGAACTCGGGGATTTGCGGTTTTAGGAATGCCTGAATCGGGGTAAAATCTGCCGGAATTTGGGGTTAAACCCGCAGAATTTGGGGTAAAACCTGCTGGAATTTGAGGTAAAACCTGCTGGAATTTGGAGTGAACCCCGCCACAATCGGGGCGCTCCCACCCCCGCCCCCCAGCCATGAACTCGGGGATTTGGAGTTTCAGGGATGCAGGGATAGGGGTGAAACCTGCTGGAATTTGGGGTAAAACCTGCTGGAATTTGGGGTGAACCCCGCCGGAATCGGGGCGCTCCCATCCCCATCCCCCGGCCATGAACTCGGGGATTTGCGGTTTTAGGAATGCCAGAATTTGGGGTGAAACCCGCAGAATTTGGGGTGAACCCCACCACAATCGGGGCGCTCCCACCCCCGCCCCCCCGGCCATGAACTCGGGGATTTGGAGTTTTAGGGATGCCAGAATCTGGAGTTAAACCCGCAGAATTTGGGGTTAAACCCGCAGAATTTGGGGTTAAACCCACAGAATTTGGGGTGAAACCCGCAGAATTTGGGGTGAAACCCGCAAAATTTGGGGTGAACCCCACCGCAATCGGGGCGCTCCCACCCCCGCCCCCCCGGCCATGAACTCGGGGATTTGGGGTTTTAGGGATGCCTGAATCGGGGTAAAACCTGCTGGAATTTGGGGTAAAACCTGCCGGAATTTGGGTTAAACCTGCTGGAATTTGAGGTAAAACCTGCTGGAATTTGGGGTGAACCCCGCCACAATCGGGGCGCTCCCACCCCCGCCCCCCCAGCCATGAACTCGGGGATTTGGGGTTTTAGGGATGCCTGAATCGGGGTAAAACCTGCTGGAATTTGGGGTAAAACCTGCCGGAATTTGGGTTAAACCTGCTGGAATTTGAGGTAAAACCTGCTGGAATTTGGGGTGAACCCCGCCACAATCGGGGCGCTCCCACCCCCGCACCCCCGGCCATGAACTCGGGGATTTGGAGTTTCAGGGATGCAGGGATAGGGGTGAAACCTGCTGGAAGAATTTGGGGTTAAACCCACAGAATTTGGGGTTAAACCCGCAGAATTTGGGGTTAAACCCACAGAATTTGGGGTTAAACACACAGAATTTGGGGTGAACCCCACCACAATCGGGGCGCTCCCTCCCCCGCCCCCCCGGCCATGAACTCGGGGCTCTCCGCTCCGCCCGGGGTCCCCGGGGCCGCTCAGGGCTCGGCGCATCCCCCGCTCGTTGCCGCGGTAACGGGGCCGGCATCGCCGCCGCATCCCCGGGGGCCGCTCGGGCGGCTCCACCTGCGGCCCCGGCGGGGTCAGCGCGGGGTCGGCAGAATTAATGAAGGTGCCGCTAATGAGGTGGCGGCGGCTGTTGCTGCTCTCCGTGTGTCGGGGGCACTCGCATTTCCCGAGCTCATTATGGGCTGCAATTAAAGCTGCGGCACCGCCAGATATTTAAATTTTTTTTTTCCTTTTTTTTTTGTGATTTTTTTTTATTCCCTCCCCCGTTTAAATTAGCATTTTAATAACGCCGCTGCCGAGCCGGGGAAAACAACACGAGAGAAATAAAAAATTGCTCGGGTTTTTTTTTTTTTCATCGCTTCAAACTTGCCCGGCTCGAGGTGAGACTTTAATGGTAGAGAGGAAAAAAAATAAAATAAAAAAATTGAACTTTTCCAGCCTATCCCAGCGGGGAGGGAAAAAAAAAATAAAAGGGAGAATAAATAAAATGAAATAAAATAAAAAACCGGGAGCGATTTTTATTCGGGTTTATCGCACGCTCCGTTTTCGGAATTTGCTCTGCGGCTTTAAAATCGCGGCTGAGCTCGGAGCTGCGGGGAGGGGTTGGGATCGTTTTATCCCAAATCCTGAATCCCAAATCCCGAATCCCGGGAGAAGGGAGCAGCAACTGCCGGTTCTGGGATGGATCTGATCCAAAATCCCATCAAAAATCCGATCCAAAATCCCATCAAAAATCCGATCCAAAATCCCATCAAAATCCTGATTAAAAATCCGAATAAAAATCCCATCAAAAAATCCGATCAAAAATCTGATCCAAAATCCCTTTAAAAAATCCGATTAAAAAATCTGATTTCAAAATCCCATCAAAAAATCTGATCAAAATCCCAATCAAAAAACCCCCCCTGATCTCGAATCCGATCAAAAATCCCATTAAAAATCCCATTAAAAATCCCATCAAAATATCCAAACGAAATCCTGATTAAAAATCCAATCAAAAATCCCTTCAAAAAAACCTGATCCCAAATCTGATTAAAAATCCCAATCAAAAATCCAATTAAAAATCTCATCAAAACAACCTGATCCCAAATCTGATCAAAAATCCTATTAAAAATCCCATTTAAAATCCCATTTAAAATCCCTTTCCATAGAAAACCCTGGGGTCCCCGGGATGGTTCCCAGAGATTCCCTGGATTTGGGATCGGGAATGGGATGAGGGATTTGGGATCGGGAATGGGATGAGGGATTTGGGATCGGGAATGGGATGAGGGATTTGGGATCGGGAATGGGATGAGGGATTTGGGATCGGGAATGGGATGAGGGATTTGGGATCAGAAATGGGATGAGGGATTTGGGATCAGGGAATGGGATGAGGGATTTGGGATCAGGGAATGGGATGAGGGATTTGGGATCAGAAATGGGATGAGGGATTTGGGATCGGGAATGGGATGAGGGATTTGGGATCGGGAATGGGATGAGGGATTTGGGATCAGAAATGGGATGAGGGATTTGGGGCAGGAAATGGGATGAGGGATTTGGGATCAGAAATGGGATGAGGGATTTGGGATCGGGAATGGGATGAGGGATTTGGGATCAGGAATGGGATGAGGGATTTGGGATCAGAAATGGGATGAGGGATTTGGGATCGGGAATGGGATGAGGGATTTGGGGCAGGGAATGGGATGAGGAATTTGGGGCAGGGAATGGGATGAGGGATTTGGGATCAGAAATGGGATGAGGGATTTGGGGCAGGAAATGGGATGAGGGATTTGGGATCAGGAATGGGATGAGGGATTTGGGATCAGAAATGGGATGAGGGATTTGGGATCGGGAATGGGATGAGGGATTTGGGGCAGGGAATGGGATGAGGAATTTGGGGCAGGGAATGGGATGAGGGATTTGGGATCAGAAATGGGATGAGGGATTTGGGGCAGGGAATGGGATGAGGGATTTGGGATCGGGAATGGGATGAGGGATTTGGGATCGGGAAATGGGATGAGGGATTTGGGGCAGGAAATGGGATGAGGGATTGGGATCGGGAATGGGATGAGGGATTTGGGATCAGAAATGGGATGAGGGATTTGGGATCAGGGAATGGGATGAGGGATTTGGGATCAGGAATGGGATGAGGGATTTGGGATCAGGGAATGGGATGAGGGATTTGGGATCGGGAATGGGATGAGGGATTTGGGATCAGGGAACGGGATGAGGGATTTGGGGATCGGGAAAGGGAACACGGCAACCCCACAACTTTATAGGGGATTTGCAGCCCCGCCCCTTTTCTTCCCAGATTTTCTGCCCAATCCCAATCCCAATCCCGACCTTTCCCTTTTCCAGGCGGATCCCTGATCCCGGTTATTCCTGATCCCAAAATCCTGAGGATTCGGAATTTTTTCTTCCCAGATTTTTGGCCAAATCCCAAATCCCAATCCCGGCCCCAAAGCGCCAGCAGGATCGCAGATCCCGATGATTCCGTGATCCCAAAGCCAAAGGAAAATTTGGGGTTTTTCCTTCAAGATTGGGAATTTTGGGGTTTTTTTACTTCGAGATTGGGAATTTGGGTTTTTTTGCCTTTGGGATTGGGAATTTCGGGTTTTTTCCCTTGGGGTTGGGAAGTTTGGGTGTTTTCCCGCTGGGATTTTGTTTTTTTTTTCCTTTGGGATTGGGAATTTTGTGGGTTGGGGGGGGGCAGAATTTGGGGTTTTTTTCCCTCGGGATTGGGAATTTGGGGGGGGGGGGAATTTGGGGTTTTTTTTCCCTTGGGATTGGGAATTTTGGGATTTTCTCTTGGGATTGATGTAGGGAAAGTGGGGGAGGTGGGGAGGGCACCCACGGGGGCTGGGAGAGGGGCCTGGACTGGGATGGGGGAACTGGGAGAACTGGGAGAAATGGGATGGGAGGAACTGGGATTGGGGGGAGTGGGAGAACTGGGAGAACTGGGATTTGGGGACTGGGAGAACTGGGATTGGAACAGTGAGACAACTGGGAGAACTGGGACTGAGGGGAACGGGAAGAAGTGGGATTGGGGAGAACTGGGAGAACTGGGACTGGGGGGAACTGGGAGAACTGGGACTGGGGGGAACTGGGAGAACTGGGACTGGGGGGAACTGGGAGAACTGGGGGGAACTGGGAGAACTGGGACTGGGGGGAACTGGGAGAACTGGGACTGGGGGGAACTGGAAGAACTGGGACTGGGGGAACTGGAAGAACTGGGACTGGGGGAACTGGAAGAACTGGGGGGAACTGGGAGAACTGGGACTGGGGGGAACTGGGAGAACTGGGACTGAGGGGAACGGGAAGAAGTGGGATTGGGGAGAACTGGGAGAACTGGCACTGGGAGAACTGGGATTGGGAGGAACTGGGACTGGGGGAACTGGAAGAACTGGGACTGGGGGGAACTGGGACTGGGGGGAACTGGGAGAACTGGGACTGGGGGGAACTGGGAGAACTGGGACTGGGGGGAACTGGGAGAACTGGGACTGGGGGGAACGGGAAGAAGTGGGATTGGGGAGAACTGGGAGAACTGGGACTGGGAGAACTGGGATTGGGAGGAACTGGGACTGGGGGGAACTGGAAGAACTGGGACTGGGGGGAACTGGGAGAACTGGGGGGAACTGGGAGAACTGGGACTGGGGGGAACTGGGAGAACTGGGACTGGGGGGAACTGGAAGAACTGGGACTGGGGGAACTGGAAGAACTGGGACTGGGGGAACTGGAAGAACTGGGGGGAACTGGGAGAACTGGGACTGGGGGGAACTGGGAGAACTGGGACTGGGGGGAACTGGGAGAACTGGGACTGAGGGGAACGGGAAGAAGTGGGATTGGGGAGAACTGGGAGAACTGGGACTGGGGGGAACTGGGAGAACTGGGATTGGGGAGAACTGGGAGAACTGGGACTGGGAGAACTGGGATTGGGAGGAACTGGGACTGGGGGGAACTGGGAGAACTGGGACTGGGGGGAACTGGAAGAACTGGGACTGGGGGGAACTGGAAGAACTGGGACTGGGGGGAACTGGAAGAAGTGGGACTGGGGGGAACTGGAAGAAGTGGGATTGGGGAGAACTGGGAGAACTGGCACTGGGAGAACTGGGATTGGAGCACTGGGAGAACTGGGATTTCCCATCCCACATCCCAGAACCCCAAATCCATCGGGAAGCCCGGCAGGAAGAGCAGGACCAGGGTGGGAATCTGATCCCGATCCATGAATTTCTCCAGGACAATTCCTGGGATAAATCGGGAATTCCGGCCTGATTTGGGATCCAAAATTCCCTTTTCCCTTCCATAAAACCTCAGGAAAGGGATTTAAAAAAATCCGGGAATAAAAGGTGGGATCGGCAGGATCAGGACCTGGAGAATTCCCAAATTTCCCCCAAATCCCGGCTCCAGATTTCGCCCCTCGGGGTTTTTTGGGATCGTTTTGAACTCGGGATTTATTTGGGAATTCCGGGGATTCCAGAGGGAACCAAGCCTGGAATCTCGGGAATTTTGCTCATCCAGAGAATTCCCACCAGAATTTGGGATCAGCCCCAGGATTTCCGGGATTTTTGGGATTTCTGGGATTTCTGGGATTTCAGCCTTTCCTGGGATGTTTCATTCCTGGTTTTGGGGGTTTTTTCTCTGTTTTTCCCTCTGTTTTCCATGGAAAAATTCCCGAATTTGCCGGCAGGGCTGGGTGTGGATGGACGGGATCGAGGGAGGAGAGAGAACAGAAAAGGGAAAAAAAATCAAATGTCAAATGTAAAAAATCAAACATAAAAATTATAAAATATAAAGAATTAAAACTATAAAGTATAAAACATAAAATGTAAAATAGATATAAAAGGTTAAATGTAAAATTAAAAATACAAAAATTAACAGGAAAATGGAAAAATAAAAATACAAAATAGAGTAAAAAATGTAAAATTAAAACTGTAAAAATTAACAGGAAAAATGGGAAAATGAAAATACAAAATAAAGTAAAAAATGTAAAATTTAAAATACAAAAATTAACAGGAAAAATGGGAAATAAAAATACAAAATAAAGTAAAAAATGTAAAATTAAAAACGTAAAAATTAACAGGAAAAATGGAAAATAAAAATACAAAATAAAGTAAAAAAATCAAATAAAAAATGTAAAAAAATACAAAAAAAAATGCAAAATATAAAAATTAAAATATAGAATAAAACTAAAAAAAGGTAAAATTTTATATTTAAAGAGTCAAATGTAAAATTTAAAATGTAAAGTATAAAACTTAAAAATTAAAATATAAAAATATAAATATAAATTTAAAATTTTAAATATATATAAATATAAAATTTAAAATCTAAAAATAGAGTAGAAATGACGAAATATAAAATCGTGAAGTATTAAATATAAAATAAAAATGATTAAAATTAAAAATGATTAAAATTAAATCAATTATTTATAAATTTATATATATATTTAATATATAAAAGATATATTTATATATTTTATATATAAAATTGAATAAAATTATTCAAATTAAAATTAAAAAGAAATAATTCCCTCAGCACCGGAACAAATCCAAAATCCCATTTTTAATTCGGGGATACTGGTCACTAATTAATTAATTAATAAAATTAATTAATTTTATTTCCCTGTTTATTTATTAATTGATGCTCACGAATTTACCTTTGTTTAGTTGTTTATTAATTTATAATCAACTAATTAACGTTTATTTCCCTGTTTATCTATTAATTAAAAATTAATAAAGAATATTTCTTTACCTGTTGTTTATCTGTTTATTAATTAAATTATAATGAATTATTTATTTACCTGTTTACCTGTTTATTTATTAATTAATAATGAATAAAATAACCTTTATTTACCTGTTTATTAATTTAAAATTAACAAACATTTATTTACCTGGTTGTTTATTAATTTACAATTAATGAATATTTATTTACCTTTTTATTTATTGATTTAAAATTAATTAATAATTTTTATTTACCTGGTTGTTTATTAATTTATAATGAATTAATGAACATTTATTTACTTGTATATTTATTAATTTAAAATTAATAAACATTTCTTTACCTGGTTGTTTAATTTACAATTAATTAACCTTTATTTACCTGTTTATTTATTAATTTAAAATTAATTAATAATATTTATTTACCTGATTGTTTATTAATTTATAATGAATTAATGAACATTTATTTACCTGTTTTTTTATCTGTTTATTTAATAATTCATAATGAATTAATTAATATTTATTCACTTTATTTCCCTGTTTATTTATTAATAAACAGGAATTTACCTGGGTTTGCCTCTTTATTTATTAATTTATAAATACCTATTTATTTATTAATTAGTTAACATTTATTTGCCTGTTTACCTGTTTATTTAGTAATTTATAATGAATTAATAATTAATTAATGTACCTGTTTATTTAATAATCTATAAACGATTTATTTCCCTGTTTATTTATTAATTTATGATGGTTTTAATTACCTGGTTATTTATTAATTAATGAACTTTAATTTACCTGTTTGTTTATTAATTTATAATGGATTTAAATACCTGGTTATTTATTAATTAATGAACTTTACCTGTTTATGAATTAATGATTAATTAATAATTGATTTATTTCCCTATTTATTTATTAATAAACACGATTTTACCTGTTTGTTTATTAATTTATAATGATTTTAATTACCTGATTATTTATTAATTAATTAACTTTAATTTACCTGTTTGTTTATTAATTTATAATGGATTTAAATACCTGGTTATTTATTAATTAATTAACTTTAATTTACCTGTTTGTTTACCTGTTTTAGTAATTTATAATTAATTAATGATTAATTAATAACTGATTTATTTCCCTCTTTATTTATTAATTTGTAATGGTTTAGGTACCTGTTTATTAATTAACATTAATTTCCCTGTTTACCTGTTCATTTATTAATTAAATAATCAATTTCTTTTGCTAATTATTAATTAACATTTAATTAATTTATTAATTTTATATTAATGTTTATTTATTAATTTATAATTAACTTCTTTCCTTGATTATTTAATAATTGACCATTAACTCACTTCTTTATTTAACAAATTAGAATTAATTTCTAATTTATTAATTTCCCTATTTATGAATTAATTATTTTCTTCCATTAATGAAATTATTAAATTTAATAAGTATATAAAATTTATTAATTTTCCCATCCTAGGGAATTCCCAAGGCTCTGATCCCAAAATCCCTCCCGGTTTTCCCGGATCCTTTGGAATTCTCACACCCAGGACTGCCGATGTTCCCAGCCAGGAATTCCCAAGGAAACCCGGGAATATCCCAGAAATCCTGGGAATATCCCAGAAATCCGGGAATTCCAGCCCTGACAGCCTCGGTGTCCCGGGATTGATGGGATGAGGAATGGACAGAATTTATCCCAGAAATTCCTGGAAGTGGGGATGGAATTCCAGCTTTTCCTGGGTGAGGTTTATCCTGGGAATGTGCAGGTGAATCCCTGTGGATGGGGAAAAATTGGGATGGAGCACCAAAATTTGGGATTCAGGATTATGGATCTGTAGATGAGGCCCTGAGGATGAGGAAAAATTGGGATTTGGGATCAGGAATGGGCAGGTGGATCCCTGAGGATTGGGCACAATTCGGGATCAGCCTCGTCCCTGTCCTGGGGGGTGACCGGGAGTGACCAGGAGTGACCAGGGATGACCAGGAGTGACCAAGGGATGACCAAGAGTGACCAGGAGTGACCAGGGATGACCAGGGGTGACCAGGAGTGACCAAGGGATGACCAAGAGTGACCAGGGATGACCAGGAGTGACCAGGAGTGACCCAGGGGTGACCAGGAGTGACCAGGGATGACCAAGAGTGACCAGGAGTGACCAGGAGTGACCCGGGGGTGACCGGAGGTGACCGGGGGTGTCCAAGGGATGACTGGGAGTGACCCAGGGGTGACCAGGAGTGACCAGGAATGACCAGGGATGACCAGGGGTGACCAGGGATGACCAAGAGTGACCAGGAATGACCAGGGATGACCAAGGATGACCAGGAGTGACCAAGAGTGACCAGGAATGACCAGGAATGACCAGGAGTGACCAGGGATGACCAGGAATGACCAGGGATGACCAGGGATGACCAGGGATGACCAGGAGTGACCAGGAGTGACCAGGGAGGACCAGGAGTGACCAGGAATGACCAGGAGTGACCAGGAGTGACCAGGGGTGACCAGGGATGACCAGGAATGACCAGGGATGACCAGGGGTGACCAAGGATGACCAGGAGTGACCCGGGATGACCAGGAGTGACCAGGGATGACCAGGAATGACCAGGGATGACCAGGAGTGACCTGGGGGTGACCGGGAGTGACCAGGGGTCACTGGAGGTGACCAGGGATGACCAGGAGTGACCAAGGATGACCAGGAGTGACCTGGGGGTGACCAGGGATGACCAGGGATGACCAGGGATGACCAGGAGTGACCAAGGATGACCAGGAGTGACCCGGGATGACCAGGAGTGACCAGGGATGACCAGGGATGACCAGGGATGACCAGGAGTGACCCGGGATGACCAGGAGTGACCAGGGATGACCAGGAATGACCAGGGATGACCAGGGATGACCAGGGGTGACCAGGGATGACCAGGGGTGACCAGGAATGACCAGGGATGACCAGGGATGACCAGGGATGACCAGGAGTGACCAGGAGTGACCAGGGAGGACCAGGAGTGACCAGGAATGACCAGGAGTGACCAGGAGTGACCAGGGGTGACCAGGGATGACCAGGAATGACCAGGGATGACCAGGGGTGACCAGGAGTGACCAGGAGTGACCAGGAATGACCAGGAGTGACCAGGAATGACCAGGAGTGACCAGGAGTGACCAGGGATGACCAGGAATGACCAGGAGTGACCAGGAGTGACCAGGAGGTGACCAGGGATGACCAGGAGTGACCAGGGATAACCAGGAATGACCAGGGGTGACCAGGAGTGACCAGGAGTGACCAGGAATGACCAGGAGTGACCAGGAATGACCAGGAGTGACCAGGAGTGACCAGGGATGACCAGGGATGACCCGGGGGTGACCAGGGATGACCAGGAGTGACCAGGAATGACCAGGAGTGACCACGAGGTGACCAGGGGTGACCAGGAGTGACCAGGAGTGACCAGGAATGACCCAGGGGTGACCAGGAATGACCAGGAGTGACCAGGAGTGACCAGGAGTGACCAGGAATGACCAGGAGTGACCAGGGATTACCAGGAGTGACCAGGAATGACCCGGGGGTGACCAGGAATGACCAGGAGTGACCAGGAGTGACCAGGAGTGACCAGGAATGACCAGGAGTGACCAGGGATTACCAGGAGTGACCAGGGATGACCAGGGATGACCAGGGATGACCAGGGATGACCAGGAGTGACCAGGGATGACCAGGAGTGACCAGGAATGACCAGGAGTGACCAGGAGTGACCAGGGATGACCAGGGATGACCAGGGGTGACCGGAGGGTGACCAGGAATGACCAGGAGTGACCAGGGATGACCAGGAATGACCAGGAATGACCAGGAGTGACCAAGGATGACCAGGAATGACCAGGAGTGACCAGGAGTGACCAGGAGTGACCAGGAATGACCAGGGATGACCAGGAATGACCAGGGGTGACCAGGGATAACCAGGAATAACCAGGAATGACCAGGGATGACCAGGGATGACCAGGAATGACCAGGAGTGACCAGGGATGACCAGGGATGACCAGGACTGACCAGGGATGACCAGGAGTGACCAGGAGTGACCAGGGATGACCAGGAGTGACCAGGGATGACCAGGGATGACCAGGAGTGACCAGGAGTGACCAGGAGTGACCAGGAGTGACCAGGAGTGACCAGGAATGACCAGGAGTGACCAGGGATAACCAGGGATGACCAGGACTGACCAGGGATGACCAGGACTGACCAGGACTCACCAGGGATGACCAGGAATGACCAGGAGTGACCAGGGATGACCAGGAGTGACCAGGAGGTGACCAGGGATAACCAGGGATGACCAGGGATGACCAGGAGTGACCAGGGATGACCAGGGATGACCAGGAGTGACCAGGGATGACCAGGGATAACCAGAAATGACCAGGAATGACCAGGAGTGACCAGGAGTGACCAAGGATGACCAGGAGTGACCAAGGATGACCAGGAATGACCAGGAGTGACCAGGGATAACCAGGAATGACCAGGAGTGACCAGGAGTGACCAGGGATGACCAGGAATGACCAGGGATGACCAGGGGTGACCAGGAGTGACCAAGGATGACCAGGAGTGACCAAGGATGACCAGGAATGACCAGGAGTGACCAGGGATAACCAGGAATGACCAGGAGTGACCAGGAGTGACCAGGGATGACCAGGAATGACCAGGGATGACCAGGGGTGACCAGGAGTGACCAAGGATGACCAGGAGTGACCAAGGATGACCAGGAATGACCAGGAGTGACCAGGGATAACCAGGAATGACCAGGAGTGACCAGGAGTGACCAGGGATGACCAGGAATGACCAGGGATGACCAGGGGTGACCAGGAGTGACCAGGAGTGACCAGGGATGACCAGGAATGACCAGGAGTGACCAGGGATGACCAGGGATGACCAGGAGTGACCAGGGATGACCAGGAGTGACCAGGAATGACCAGGAATGACCAGGAGTGACCAGGAATGACCAGGGATGACCAGGACTCACCAGGAATGACCAGGAGTGACCAGGGATGACCAGGACTGACCAGGGATGACCAGGACTCACCAGGACTCACCAGGGATGACCAGGAGTGACCAGGAGTGACCAGGAGTGACCAGGGATGACCAGGGATGACCAGGGATGACCAGGAATAACCAGGGATGACCAGGGATGACCAGGGATGACCAGGAGTGACCAGGGATGACCAGGAGTGACCAGGGATGACCAGGGATGACCAGGGATGACCAGGGATGACCAGGAGTGACCAGGGATGACCAGGGGTGACCAGGGATGACCAGGAATAACCAGGGATGACCAGGGATGACCAGGGATGACCAGGGATGACCAGGAATGACCAGAGATGACCAGGAATGACCAGGGGTGACCAGGGATAACCAGGAATAACCAGGGATGACCAGGAGTGACCAGGATTGACCAGGGATGACCAGGGATGACCAGGAGTGACCAAGGATGACCAGGAATGACCAGGGATGACCAGGAATGACCAGGGATGACCAGGAATGACCAGGAGTGACCAGGGATGACCAGGACTGACCTCTCGCTGCCTCCCAGCCGCCCCACGCCGCTCCCGCCGGGATCGTTCCCGGGATCCAGCGCAGCTGAGCCCGGCCCGAGCTCATCCCGCGCCGCCCCCGGGACCCGGCGGGGCTCAGGGCCGGTCCCGGTCCCCAAATCCCGGGAAAGGCCGCTAGGTGTCACCGCGCGCCTGCGCCTGCCGGGAATTGTCCCCCGGCCCTGCCCGGGAAGGGATTCGGGGAACGGGCGGATCCCGGTTCATCCGACCCAACCCGCTCCGGGCGGGGAGCGGCGCCGAATTCCCGCGGGTGTCCCGGGGCAGGAACGGGAAAAAGGGAGCGGGAACAGGGACACGGGAACGGGGTTGGGTTGGGATGATGGAATTCCGGGATGGGAATTCCAGGTGGGACCTCAAATCCCATCCCAGTTCCAGCTCATCCGCTACCCCAGTCCAGCCCGGCCTCGGACACTTCCAGAGAATTAGGAAAGGAATTCGGGATGGGAATTCCAGGGAGTTAGGAACGGGAATTCCAGGGAATTAGGAATGGGAATTCCAGGGAATTCGGGATGGGAATTCCAGGGAATTAGGAATGGGAATTCCAGGGAATTCGGGATGGGAATTCCAGGGAATTAGGAATGGGAATTCCAGGGAATTCGGGATGGGAATTCCAGGGAATTAGGAATGGGAATTCCAGGGAATTCGGGATGGGAATTCCAGGGAATTAGGAACGGGAATTCCAGGGAATTCGGGATGGGAATTCCAGGGAATTCGGGATGGGAATTCCAGGGAATTCGGGATGGGAACGACTCTTCCCTTTCCCCAAATGAATTCCCGATGTTCCCAGCCATGAATTCCCAAGGAAATCCCAGAAATCCTGGGAATTCCAGCCCTGACAGCCTCTACATTCCTGGGATTGATGGGATAAGTTCCTGGGTCATTCCTGGATTTGATGGGATGGAGTTTATCCCGGGAATTCCTGGAAGCTGGGAAGGAATCCCAGCTTTTCCTGGGTTTTCCCAGGATTTTGGGAAGGAGCCGTTGGCACCCCTGGGGTGTCACCCTGATCCAGAGGGGCCGGGATCCCTTGGGTGCGCCATTCCCGGGATTCCCGGGATCCAGCAGGGCCCAAATTCCCTGGAAGTGCCCAAGGAACTCCGGGATGGGGTCGATTTCCCCGGCCTGGACAATTCCATGATTCCCTGCCCCAATCCCGCTCCCGGGGTCCGGTTTTCCCGGGAATGCCGGGCCGGGAAGGCGCCAGATGGGATTTTATTGGAGCCGGCGGCCGCGGCGAGATTAATTCCGCGAAATTAATTGGGACAAGATTGAAAAGGAAATTAAGGCGCAGCTGAGTGAACATTCCCGACCTCCTCCTCCTCCTCCTCCTCCTCCTCCCATCGCTGCCTCTCCCAGCGCTCCCCGCATCCCGAATTTATGGGGGAAAAGCTCTCGGGATCCGTCGGTTCCGAGCGAGGAATTCCCGCCGGAATTCCAGGATGGACGCGGCTGGGGGATCCCAGGATCCCAAATTCCCAAATCCGGCCCCAAACCCGGGGAATTCGCGGCTTTCCAGAGTGGGATGAAGGAGCAGGAGCGGGAGCTGCTCCTCCAGCCCCAAATCAAACCCAAAGTGGCCCCAAACCCAGTAAAAACCAGTACAGACCAGTAAAAACCAGTAAAACCCAATGAAAATCCAATGAAACCAGTAAAAACCAGTAAAACCCAGTACAGACCAGTAAAACCCAGTGAAACCCAGTAAAAACCCATGAAAATCCAAGAAAACCAGTAAAGACCAGTAAAACCCAGTAAAGACCAGTAAAAACCAGTAAAACCCAGTGAAAATCCAAGAAAACCAGTAAAAACCAGTAAAACCCAGTACAGACCAGTAAAACCCAGTGAAACCCAGTAAAAACCCATGAAAATCCAAGAAAACCAGTAAAGACCAGTAAAACCCAGTAAAGACCAGTAAAAACCAGTAAAACCCAGTGAAAATCCAAGAAAACCAGTAAAAACCAGTAAAACCCAGTACAGACCAGTAAAACCCAGTGAAACCCAGTAAAAACCCATGAAAATCCAAGAAAACCAGTAAAGACCAGTAAAAACCAGTAAAGACCAGTAAAAACCAGTAAAACCCAGTGAAAATCCAAGAAAACCAGTAAAAACCAGTAAAACCCAGTACAGACCAGTAAAACCCAGTGAAACCCAGTAAAAACCCATGAAAATCCAAGAAAACCAGTAAAGACCAGTAAAAACCAGTAAAGACCAGTAAAAACCCAGTAAACCACAATGAAAATCCAATGAAACCAGTAAAACCCAGTACAGACCAGTAAAGACCACTAAAAATCCAGTAAAACCCAGTAAAAACCAATAAAAACCAGTAAAATGAAGTAAAACCCAGTACAAACCAGTAAAGACCAGTAAAACCCAGTGAAAACCAATGAAAATCCAATAAAACCAGTAAAACCCAGTAAAATCCAGTAAAACCCAATAAAGACCAGTAAAGACCAGTAAAATCCAGATAAAAACCAATGAAAATCCAATAAAACCAGTAAAGCCCAGTGAAAACCAGTAAAACCCAGTAAAACCCAGTAAAATCCAGTGAAAACCCAGTATAAACCAGTAAAATCCAGTGAAAACCAGTAAAACCCAGCAAAAATCAGTAAAAACCAATAAAACTCAGTAAAGACCAGTAAAACCCAGTGAAAACCAATGAAAATCCAATAAAACCAGTAAAACCCAGTAAAAAAATAGCAAAAAATTCCAAAAAAATTCCCAAAAATTCCCAAAAATTCCAAAAATTTCCCCAAAAATTCTCAAAAAATCAATCCCGGCCCCTGCCTTGCTGAGGATGCGGATGAGGTCACCCCGTTGGGAATGGAAAATAAAATGGGGAAAGAGCCAAAATTTCCCCAAAAATTCCCCCAAAAATTCCAAAAAAATTCCCAAAAAATCCCAGCCCCTACCTTGCTAAAGATGCAGATGAGATCACCCCGTTGGGAATGGAAAATAAAATGGGGAAAGAGCCAAAATTCCCAAAAAAATCGCAAAAAATTCCAAAAAAATTCCCCAAAATTCCCCCAAAATTTCCCAAAATTCCCCAAAATTCCCAAAAACTTCCCCCAAATCAATTCCGGCCCCTACCTTGCTAAAGATGCAGATGAGCTCACCCCGTTGGGAATGGAAAACAAAATGGGAAAAGAGCCAAAATTCCCAAAAAAAATCCAATAAAATTCGCAAAAATGTTCGCCAAAAAAATGGCAAAAAATTCCAAAAAAATTCCCCAAAAATTTCCCAAAAATTCCCCAAAATTCCCAAAAACTTCCCCAAAATCAGTCCCGGCCCCTGCCTTGCTCAGGATGCGGATGAGGTCACCCCGTTGGGAATGGAAAATGAAATGGGGAAAGAGCCAAATTTCCCCAAAAAATCGCAAAAAATTCCAAAAAAATTCCCCAAAATTCCCCCAAAATTTCCCAAAAATTCCCCAAAATTCCCAAGAACTTCCCCAAAATCAATCCCGGCCCCTACCTTGCTGAGGATGCGGATGAGGTCGCCGCGTTGGAAGGAAAGTTCGTCGGGATGGTCCCCATGGCAATCCCACAATCCCTGGTAATACCTGGAATAATCCTCGTCGGAATTTTCTGGGAAAAACGGAAAGGAAAGGTCAGGGCAGGGAGGGATTTATGGGTCCAGGATGAGAGAGGTGAATCCAGAGGTAAAAATTCTCCTGGAGTTCCTCCGGGATGGGAAAGGCTCCAAATCCATCGGGAATGTTGGAATACTGAGGTTGGAAAATGCCAGGAATTCCATGGAATTCCATCAGGGCCAAGGGAATTAGAGGAAATCATGGAAAATCCTCCTGGAGGTGATTCTGGAGCTCAAAGTTCTCCTGGAGCTCCTCAGGGATGGGAAAGGCTGCAAATCCATCGGGAATGTTGGGATATGGAGGTTGGACATGCCAGGAATTCCATGGAATTCCATCAGGGCCAAGGGAATTAAAGGAAATCATGGAAAATCCTCCTGGAGATGATTCTGGAGCTCAAAGTTCTCCTGGAGCTTCTCTGGGATGGGAAAGGCTGCAAATCCATCGGGAATGTTGGGATATTGAGGTTGGAAAATGCCAGGAATTCCGTGGAATTCCCTCATGGCCAAGGGAATCAGAGGAAATCATGGAAAATCCTCCTGGAGGTGATTCCAGAGCTCAAAGTTCTCCTGGAGCTCCTCTGGGATGGGAAAGGCTCCAACTCCATCGGGAATGTTGGAAAATGCCAGGAATTCCATGGAATTCCCTCAGGGACTCTCTGCCCGAGGGATTTGGGCTCTTCCTGCAGTTTTGTCCCAGTTTTTCCCTCCTTTCCTGGGAATTCTCCTCATCCCAGCTCCTTTCCCGCTTCCCAGAGGGATGGGAGGGCACTGGAGGCAACCTGGGAATATCCAGTGGGATCTGGAGGATCCATCCCAAAATTCCTGTGGGATCCCTCCCTCATATTTTAGGGATCAAAATCCCATTAAAAATCCTGAACATCTCCGTTATCCCAGGAATTTTGGGAGATGCTGGAATTCCACCATTCCTGGGAGTTTCGCAGATCAAATCCCAGGAATTTTCCCGTTCTCCACATTTTCCACAGCCCAGGAGGCTCCAAAGTGGCCAAAATTCTCAAAAATTCCCTCCCCCCCCAATCCGTATCCTGGGAATCCTTTGGATTTGGGATCTCACCTTCCCCGCTGCCGGAATCCTCCTCATCCTCTGGGAATGGCGGCTCCGGCTCCTCGTCTGGGGAGGGAAAAACAGTGGGAAAATCAGGGAAAAACAGCGGGAAAATCAGGGAAAAACAGCGGGAAAATCAGGGAAAAACAGTGGGAAAATCAGGGAAAAAGGGATGAAAAAATCAGGGAAAAACAGCGGGAAAATCAGGGAAAAAGGGATGAAAAAATCAGGGAAAATCCGGGAATGTCGCAGCTCTGGCAGGCCCGGGGCTCAGAGAGAATCCCGGGAATAAAAAAATTCCCAGATTGATTGCGGAGGGAGGAAAGACGGGAAAAGATTTTCATGGAAAAGCGGAATTGATGTGGACACCAGGAAAAACAAATCCCTGGATTCTGGGTGTTCCTGTGGGCAGAGAACTTGGGAGAAGGAGATTCCAGAGGGGAAATTCCAGGCTGGAATTTCCTGGGATCAAATCTGATGGATCCAGGGATTTCCCTGGAATCAGGCCTGGAAGTGAAGCTCTGCCTTCCCAATCCCGTCAATATTTGGATTTTCCAGGACTGAATCCAAGGAAAAAGCTGGAAAATCCAGGAATGGGATCCATGGGGACAGGACCTGCCCCTCTCCAATATCCAGGGATTTTCCTGGAATTAAATCTGATGGATCCAAGGATTTTCCTGGAATTAAATCTGATGGATCCAAGGATTTTCCCGGAATCAAATCTGGAGGATCCAAGAATTTTCCTGGAATTAAATCTGAAGGATCCAAGAATTTTCCTGGAATCAAATCTGATGGATCCAGAGAATTTCCTGGAATCAAATCTGATGGATCCAGAGATTTTCCTGGAATTAAATCTGATGGATCCAAGGATTTTCCCGGAATCAAATCTGAAGGATCCAAGGATTTTCCTGGAATTAAATCCGATGGATCCAGGAATTTCCTTGGAATCAAATCTGATGGATCCAAGGATTTTCCTGGAATTAAGTCTGAAGGATCCAAGGATTTCCCTGGAATCAAATGTGAAGGATCCAGGGATTCCCTGGAATTAAATCTGATGGATCCAGAGAATTTCCTGGAATTAAGTCTGAAGGATCTGGGAATTTCCTGGAATCAAATCTGATGGATCCGGGGATTTTCCTGGAATTAAGTCTGAAGGATCTGGGGATTTCCCTGGAATCAAATCTGATGGATCCAGAGATTTTCCTGGAATTAAGTCTGATGGATCCAGGGATTTTCCTGGAATTAAGTCTGATGGATCCAAGGATATTCCTGGAATGAGACCTGGAAGTGAAGCTCTGCCTCCCCAACCCCACTCACCACTTGGATTTTCCAGGACTGAATCCAAAGAAAAAGCCGGAAAACTTTTGGAAAACTCCACCTCTCCCTCCCACCCCATTCCCGGGCTCCTCATCCCGGGGGTCCGGAGCCGCCGGCGCATCCCGGGAAGCTTCGGAATCTCAGCGGAGCCGAGTTTTTAATGGAGCAATTTGATTCAATTTTCCAGTCGATAAAATTCGCCGGCAGCGCTCGGCGCTTCCGAACGGACACCTTCACTCCTGATTTAACATTCCCATCGAATCCTGCCCGGGAAATTGGAAAAATTTATCACCTGTGAAATTTTATTTGGCCTCGGCCGCGTCTGTTTTTGTAAAACTTCATTAACGCCGAGGAAATTATCTCGCCGTGCCTTTTCCCGGGATTTTTTTTTTTTGTTCCCGTCTCCTGAGGTTTTTTCCTGAGAGTTTTGGTTGGGAGGGAAAGGAGGGAGAGGGAGAGGAGGGAGGAGAGGATTGGGAATTTTTTTCCTGGGTTTTGGGGGGTTTGGGATGGAGGAAGAGTCGTGAGCTGGGTTAGCAAAGGAAAGGTGGGGAGTCTGATCCATGGAAAGCCATGGAAAACTCAGGGAAATCCATGGAAAACTCATGGAAATCCATGGAAAACTCATAGAAATCCATGGAAAATGCATGGAAAAACGTGGAAATCAATGGAAATTCATGGAAATCCATGGAAACCCATGGAAATCCTTGGGAACCCATGGAAGTCCATGGAAAACCATGGCAATCTATGGAAATCCATGGAAATTCACAGAAATCCATGGAAACCTGTGAAAACTCATGGAAATCCATGGAAATCCCTGGAAAACCATGGAAAACCATGGAAAACCATGGAAAACCATGGAAAAACCCTTGGAAATCCATGAAAATCCTTGGAAATTCATGGAAAACCATGGAAAACCATGGAAAACCCTTGGAAATCCATGAAATTCCATGGAAATCCATGAAAATCCTTGGAAATTCATGGAAACCCATGGAAATCAATGGAAGTCCATGGAAATGCATGGAAAACCTATGGAAATCAGTGGAAACCCATGAAAATCCATGGAAATCCTTGGAAATCCATAAAAACTCTGAGAGCTGCTCCAGCAGAATTCCTGGATCTGAAATTCCCAGAAAAACCAAGTTTGGATTTGGGAAGTCCATCAAAAACTCGGAATAAAGAGCTGGGATAAAACCTTGGAGTTTGGGATGGGTTGAGTGTGGGAGTGGCCGAGGTTTCCTCAGGTTTTTCCAAGGAAAAGTTGGGAATTTGGGAGCTCACCTGGCAGCACCTCGTAGATGTCGTCGCCTTGCAGCTCCTCCGGATTCAGGGCGGAATTTTGGGAATTGTTCATGGAATCGGAGCTGTCCTGGTCCCTGGAGAGCTCCTCCTCCTCCTCCTCTTCCTCCTCCTCTTCCTCCTCCTCCTCATCCTCGTCACAGGGAATGGTCAGGGAGCTCAGGTCTGCCGGGAAACAGGGAAAATGGGATGGAAAAGTGGGAATTCTCCTGATTCCAGAGGGGTGGGATCGAGATCCAAATCCTGAGCCTGAGAAGGGGCAAAAATCCAAGGAAAATCCCAAGGAAAGACAAAAAATCCCAAGGAAAGCTGGAAAATCCCAGGGAATGACCCCAAATTCAGGGATGAATCCTGAAGGGATGGACCCAGGGCATTCCAGAGGTTCTAGAAAGTTCCAGAGAGTTCCTGGAATTTCCTGTCTCCAACTGGAGCAATTCCACACAAACCCAGCTGGGAGAGAGAGAAAATGGGATGAAAAGTGGGAATTCTCCCGATTCCAGAGGGGTGGGATTGGAGCTCCAAACCCTGCACCAGAGACCTGGAAAAACCAAGGAAAAACCCAAGGAAAGATGGAAAATCCCAGGGAATGACCCCAAACTCCACGTGGGCCTGAAGGGATGGAGCCTCAGGGAATTCCAGAGAATTTCTGGAATTTTCTCTGACTCCAGCTGGAGCAGCTCCCCACAACCCCGGGTGTGGATGGATGAAAAGTGCGGATCCAGGTGGGAAAACGCTTCCCAAAGATCCCAAAAAAGCGGGAGCGGCTCCGGGCACTCACCCTTGAGGAGGAACTGGATCTGCTCCACCCAATCCTGAGCCTCGGCCGCGCTCGGGGCTGTGAACTGCAGGGAGAATCCGTGAGCCAGGGAGTGCTGGGAGTTGGGATTTGGGAGCTGGGAGTTGGGATTTGGGATTTGGGATCTGGGAGTTGGGATTTGGGATCTGGGATTTGGGAGCTGGGAGTTGGGATTTGGGATCTGGGAGTTGGGATTTGGGATCTGGGAGTTGGGATTTGGGATCTGGGAGTTGGGAGTTGGGAGTTGGGATTTGGGATCTGGGAGTTGGGATTTGGGATCTGGGAGTTGGGATTTGGGATCTGGGATCTGGGAGTTGGGATTTGGGATCTGGGAGTTGGGATCTGGGAGTTGGGATTTGGGATCTGGGATCTGGGAGTTGGGAGTTGGGATTTGAGATCTGGGATTTGGGATCTGGGAGTTGGGATTTGGGATCTGGGATTTGGGAGTTGGGAGCTGGGATTTGGGATCTGGGAGCTGGGAGTTGGGATCTGGGAGTTGGGATTTGGGATCTGGGATCTGGGAGTTGGGATTTGGGATCTGGGAGTTGGGATTTGGGATCTGGGATCTGGGAGTTGGGAGTTGGGATTTGGGATCTGGGATTTGGGGTTTGGGATCTGGGATTTGGGAGTTGGGATCTGGGAGTTGGGATTTGGGAGCTGGGAGTTGGGATTTGGGAGTTGGGATTTGGGAGCTGGGATTTGGGATCTGGGATCTGGGATTTGGGATCTGGGAGTTGGGATTTGGGGTTTGGGAGTTGGGATCTGGGAGTTGGGATTTGGGATGAGGGGACAGCGATCCACCGTTCCCAATCCCAGGAAAAGCCATTCCCGGGATTTATCTCCCTGCTCCGAGTGGGAGCAGAGCACAGCCAGGATATCCCAGGAAACCCGGCAGGCCTAATCCATGGAAATCCATGGAAATACATAGAAACCCATGGAAACCTATGAAAATCCATGGAAACACATGGAAATCCATGAAAATCAAAGGAAATCCATGAAAATCAAAGGAAATCCATGAAAATCCATGGAAATCCATGAAAACCCATGGAAACCCATGGAAATCCTGGGAAACCCATGGAAATCCATGGAAACCCATGGAAATACATGAAAATCCATGAAAACCCATGGAAATCCATGAAAATCCATGAAAATCAAAGAAAATCCATGAAAATCAAAGGAAATCCATGGAAATCAAAGGAAATCCATGAAAATCCATGGTAATCCACAAAAATCCATGGAAACCCTGGCCAGGCTATCCCAGGAAAGCTCTCAGGCCCCAATCCATGGATTCCATGGAAACCCCTGGTAATCCATTCCCATTTTTCGCCTGAAATTCCCATTTCCTGCCCCAAATTCCCATTTTCCCCCCATTCCTGTTTCCCCCCCCAGTTCCTGCTTCCTTTCCCAAATTCCAATTTCCCCCCCAAAATTCCCATTTTTTTCCTCTGAAATTCCCGTTTTCGCCCCAGAATTCCTGTTTTCCCCCCAGAATTCCCGTTTTCCCCCCAGAATTCCCATTTTCCCCCCGTTTCCCACCTCGTAGGAGCGTTTTCCGGGGCAGAGCAGCTGGAAGCAGCATTTTTTCCGGGAATCTTTCCGGAGTTGGGAATCCAGGCGGGCCTGGTAGCGCTCGATGGGAAAGGAACCTTTGGGCTGCTTGCCTGGGAAAAGGGAATTGGGGGAAATTTGGGATTTTCCAGGTTTTTCCCACCCCCGGATGCAGCACAGGGGGGTTTATCCATGGAGGGAAACTGAGGCACGCGGCTGGAAAATTCTGGGCAAGGGGAATATCCCGAAAATTCTGGGAAATTGAGATGGATGGGAAATTCTGGGAAAGGAAAATGGGCCACAAAATTCTGGGAAAGGGGAAATGGCTGGAAAATTCCGGGAAAAGGAAATGGCTGGGAAAAATCTGGGAAAGGGAAATGGCTGCAAAATTCTGGGAGAGGAAAGTGGCTGGAAAAATTCTGGGAAGGGGAATGGACACAAAATTCTGGGAAAGGGGAATGGCCAAAGAATTCTGGGAAATGGAAATGGAAGGAAAATTCTGGGAAAGGGAAATGGCTGGAAAAATTCTGGGAAAGGAAAATGGACAGAAAATTCTGGGAAAGGGGAATGGCTGGAAAATTCCGGGAAAAGGAAACAGCTGGGAAAAATCTGGGAAAGGGAAATGGCTCCAAAAACCTGGGAAAGGGAAATGGCTGCAAAATTCCAGGAAATAGGAATGGCTGGAAAATTCCCTTTGCTCCAATGGAAAAAAATCCCCAATCCAGCTGGGATTTCTCCTTCCAGGAGCCAGGAATTGCAGTTTTCCATGGATTTTCCCTCTTTTCCACCCGGAAGTTGGGAATTCTTTTCCCACTCACTTTTGTCGTTGGCGTAGTAGAGGAAATCCCGTTGGGTCAGGACGCACCAGCGCTTGTGCCACTCGGAGCCGAAAAAGCTGGGCTCTGGAAAACGGGAAAAAATGGGAAAAATCAGGAAAAATCAGGAAAAGCAGGAAAAATCCTCCTTTTTATTCCTGTGGGATGCGTTTCTCATGGATTCGATGCAGCCAGGGAACGCGTTTGGGGTTAAATCCCTGGAAAACGTCGCTCAGGCGGAGATTAGCGGGAGCAAAGCCAGGCCTAACTCCGAGCTGGGCTCAGGGAAAAACCAGGAGCTGTTTCTGCCTCTTCCCATCAATAATTCCCGAGCAAATCCCATTAGGGAAGGGAATAATTTGTGGCTTTCACGGGAAAAGGGAGATAAGGCCGCGGATGATTCCGAGCCCGGCTCTTATCTCCGCATTAAATGTGGGATGATCCCGAATCCCTGGAGCTTCTCCCGGCTTTTTCTCCTCATTAGTTTTGCCCCCCAGGCCTGGGCAGGGCTTAATTTAATTCCAGGATTTAATTTGGATGCTCTGGAAAAGGGAATGAGCCCAGCGAGGCATTGGAAAAACCCGGAAGCTCCTGCTGGTGGAAATCCACGGATTTCCTGGGTTTTCCTGAGGTTTTTAGGCCGGGAATTTGGGATTTTCCCAAATTTTGAAGTGGCAGCCTCAAAATCTTCTCCTGGAATTCCAGAGTTTACCTCGGGATCTCTTCTCCAGGTATCCTTGCTTCAAAATATTCCCGGAATCCTGGAAGGGCCTTGGGATCTCCTCGAGGCCTGCAGGGAGCAAAGCAAAGGGAAATCTTGGAATTCCCATTCCCACATTCCAAGGTTTCCAGCCCCTTCCTCTGGGGTGGAAAATCCCGGTTTATCCCGATCCTGGTGATATTCCCAGGATTGGGAATTGGGAACAAGGTCTTGGAATTCCAGGATTCAGCGGGATGAGGCTGGAGCTGCCTTTTATCCCTGGAATCTGGTTGGGTTATGGACATGGAAAATCCAATTCCCATGGAAAATCCAATTCCCATGGAAAATCCAATTCCCATGGAAAACCCAATTCCCATGGAAAACCCAATTCCCATTGTGGAATCTGCCCCTGGAATCTCATCCCAGAGGCTGGACGGGCTCTGCCATTCCCAGCTCATCCCAAAACCCTGGGAATCCTGGGATAGCGGGAGGTGACCCTGGAGGAGCTTTAGGATCCCTTCCATCCCGAATGATCCCATAATAAATCCATATAAAAACGAAAAACACGGAAATAAAAATATAAAAAATACGGATCCATAACTTGAAAATCCCTGGAATTCTTCCCCTGTTCCCTCTCTTCCCCAATCCCAACATTCCGAGCCCTCCCTGATCCACACGGAGCTGGCGAATCCTAAATCATTCCCTAATGGAGCGTCCGTCCCATCCATCAGCGGGCGGGAATCCATCCCCATTAATTCCCTAATCCATGATAAACTTCCCGTCCTTTCCTGTCGGCGCGGGGACTCCGTAAATCCCGACTTTGGCTCCGGCTCCACCGGAGCGTTCAGGTGTGCTCCGACCATTCCTCGTTAGCCCGACGGCCTCATTTTCCCGGGAATGGCCTTGGAGGCCTCGTTTTGTGGGAATGGCCTTGGAAGTCCCATTCCTGAGGCGGCAAACTTGGGAATTTCAGAAGCAACGAATTTGGGAATTCCGGAGGCAGCAAAGTTGGGAATTTCAGAAGCAGCAAACTCAGGAATTCCAGAGGCAACAAATTTGGGAGTTCTGGAGGCAGCAAACTTGGGAATTCCAGAGGTGGGAAACTCAGGAATTCCAGCGGCAACAAATTTGTGAATTCCAGAGGCAGCAAACTCAGGAATTCCAAAGGTGGCACACTTGGGAATTCCAGAATTCCAAAGGCAACAAATTTGGGAATTCCAGGGGCAGCAAACTCAGGAATTCCAAAGGCAACAAATTTGGGAATTCTGGTTGGAACAAATTTGGGAATGCCAGAGAAAGCAGATTTGGAAATTTCAAAGGCAACAAATTTGGGAATTCCAAAGGCAACAAATTTGGGAATTCCAGGGGCACCAAACTCAGGAATTCCAAAGGCAACAAATTTGGGAATTCTGGTTGGAACAAATTTGGGAATGCCAGAGAAAGCAGATTTGGAAATTTCAAAGGCAACAAATTTGGGAATTTCAAAGGCCAGAAATTTGGGAATTCTGGTTGCAACAAATTTGGGAATTCCAGAGAAAGCAGATTTGGAAATTTCAAAGGCAACAAATTTGGGAATTCCAAAGGCAACAAATTTGGGAATTCCAAAGGCAACAAATTTGGGAATTCCAAAGGCCAGAAATTTGGGAATTGCAAAGCCCAGAAACTTGGGCTGACTCCCTGCAGTGGAACAAATCCAGGGGGATCCAACATTTCCTGGAATTCTGTCCCAGATGAGGTTCAGCCGAGCTGGGGAGCGGCTCCCATCAATCCCGGCCCATCCCGGGAATTCACGGAGCGCCGGGATCGCCCCCCTGGCCCCGCATCCGGAGCTCGGCCGCGGCTTTCCCGTCTCCCTGATAAGGAGCTCATCCATCAGGGGGCAGGGCGGGCCGGGGGTTGGATTTCTCGGGATTTATCGGGAATGTGTCATTCCCTCCACGCGCCCCGTGGGATAAACGGCTCCTCCATCATTCCCGGCCGCTCCGCACCTGCGGCCGCGCGCGCTCCGGGAGAAGCGGGGCCGAGGCTTTGATGGATTTTCCCCCCGGCTTTAATGAACGTAAACAAACAAAGGAGAGAGGGAAACATCAAATAATTCCCGTGACAGCTGCCCAAAGGAGCCGGGAGAGCGGGAAGCGCTTCCCGAAGGGAGCCGCGTTTGATGTGGGATCGGGATTTGTAAACAGCGGCAGCTCCGGATCGCGCCTTATCCAAATATTTCCCTTTCCCAGCGCCGGCTGCGGGTCGGGATTGACGCTTTGGACTCTTCAACTTTCAGCTTTCACCTCGGCAGGGAGGGAGAGGGGAGAGCCCTCCCCATTCCCGCTGGGATTCGTTCCCGAATTTCCCCTTGGAAAAGTTGATGTGGGGCAGCTGGAGATCAAACTCCCGGTGCTGCTTCCCTCCCAGCATTCCCGGTTTTCCAGAGGGTCCCAAGCCCCTCCAAGGACCTCACAGCCTCAAAGGAGGAGGGAGGGAGGAGTGACCCCAATTCCCGCCAGGATTCGTTCCCGAATTTCCCCTTGGAAAAGTTGATGTGGGGCAGCTGGAGATCAAACTCCCGGTGCTGCTTCCCTCCCGGCATTCCCGGTTTTCCACAGGGTCCCCCCCAGCATTCCCGGTTTTCCACAGGGTCCCAAGCCCTTCCAAGGACCTCACAGCCTCAAAGGAGGAGGGAGGGGGGAGTGACCCCAATTCCTGCTGGGATTTGTTCCCGAATTTCCCCTTGGAAAAGCTGATGTGGGGCACCTGGAGATCCAACTGGTCCCACCCTTCCTGCTCATTCCCGGTTTTCCAGAGGGTCCCGAGCCCCTGCAAGGACCCCACGGCCCAAACGGAGCGAGTGGAGGAGGGACAGGGGGAGCGGGAGGGATGAGCCCCATTCCTGCCGGGATTTATTCCCAATCTCCCCATGGAAAAGCTGATGTGGGACACCCGGAGGTCAAAGTGGAGCTGCTCATTCCCAGAGTTTTCCAGAGGGTCCTGAGCCCCTCCGGGGTCACAGCCCTCATCCATCCTATCCCGTTATTCCATCCCATGGATCTCATCCCATCCTGTTATCCCATCCTATCCTATCCCATTATTCCATCCCATCCCATCCCATCGATCCCATCCCACCAATCCCATTGATTCTAACCCACTGATCCCACTGATCCCATTGATCCCACTGATCCCATGGATCCCATCCCATCCCATCGATCCCATCCCACCAATCCCATTGATTCTAACCCACTGATCCCACTGATCCCATTGATCCCATTTATCCCACCCCATGGATCCCATCCCTTTTTCCAGGCTCAGGAGCTGTCCATGGATCAATCCCAGAGGGATGAAGCTCCCCTGGCCATGGATAAACCGGATTTGGGATGCTGAGTCAGGGGAGCAAATCCCAAATCCCAGTGGGATCCACCCAGCCATCCCTTTTCCTTAATTCCCAACAGGGGCAGCGATCCCAGGGAAAATCCCAAATTTTGGGGAGCTGAGGGTGTCACAGAGCGGGAATTCCACGTTTAACCCCGAGTGACGACAGCGCTGAAATTCGGGAATAAAAGGAAGGGAATGAAAGAACCTTCTGGCCATAAATATCCCGGGAATTCCCACCCGGAGCCCGGGGTTACATCCCGGCTCTTTAAAAACTCATCCCAAGAAAATCAAGCGCTTCCATCGCCTTCCCGGGAATATTTACGGCCCCCGGGAAGGGCCGGCCAGCAGAATTCCCACTTGGAATTATCAAGGAGCCGGCAAAGGTCAGCGCAGGGATGGAGGCGGCTGAAGGATTTCCCTCCCGAGATTCCAGGGCCGGGAGATCCCAACCCTGGAGCTGCTCCCAAGGGATTCTCCCGGGGGTTGGGGTCGCGTCCCGGGGCCGGAATTCCGGGAAGGGCCGTGTCATTCCAAGATTTTGCCACAAGGAAGCAGCAGAAGCTCAGGATTGGAGCCGGGAGCGGGAGCGGCCCTGGCGGGAGCGGCAGCGGGGGCTGGGATCCCAATTCCCAAATTTCCATCCCAAACTGGGGTTGGGAACCCTGGCTGGGATCCCAATTCCCGAATTTTTCATCCCAAAAAGGGGCTGGGAGCCCCGGCTGGGATCCCAATTCCCAAATTTCCCATCCCAAAAAGGGGCTGGGAGCCCCGGCTGGGATCCCAATTCCCTAATTTTCTATCCCAAAAAGGGGCTGGGAATCCCAGCTAGGATCCCAATTCCCAAATTTCTCATCCCAAAAAGGGGCTGGGAACCCTGGCTGGGATCCCAATTCCCAAATTTCTCATCCCAAAAAGGGGCTGGGAACCCTGGCTGGGATCCCAATTCCCAAATTTCTCATCCCAAAAAGGGGCTGGGAACCCTGGCTGGGATCCCAATTCCCAAATTTCTCATCCCAAAAAGGGGCTGGGAACCCTGGCTGGGATCCCAATTCCCAAATTTCTCATCCCAAAAAGGGGCTGGGAACCCTGGCTGGGATCCCAATTCCCAAATTTCCAATCCCAAAAAGGGGCTGTGCTGTCCGTGTCCCCATCCCTGTCCCTCCAAACCCCATTTCCCCCCCATTTTAGGACGGCAGCTCCGTGCCCCATTCCCACAGGGAATTCCATAGGAGGGGGACTGGCAGGTCCCTGTCCCCATCCCTGTCTCTGCCCTTGTCCTCATCCCTGTCCCCATCCCTGTCCCCCCTTTCCCCCCCATTTTAGGATGTCAGCTCTGTGCCTCATTCCCATTTGGAATTCCATGGGATGGGGATTGGCAGGTCCCTGTCCTTGCCACCATTTCTGTCCCCATCCCTATCCCTGTCCCCATCCCTGTTCCTCCAACCCCCTTTTTCCATTTTAGGATGGCAGCTCCAGGCCCCATTCCCACCAAGAATTCCATAGGATGGATGTTGGCAGGTCCCTGTTCCCATCCCTGTCCCCATCCCTTTTCCTGTCCCCATCCCCATTCATGTCCCTGTCCCTCCAAACCCTTTCCCCCTCATTTTAGGATGGCAGCTCCGTGCCCCATTCCCGCTGGAAATTCCAAGGGAAGAGGATGGGGATTGGCAAGTCCCTGTCCCTGTCCTTTTTCCTGTGCCTTTTCTTGTTCCTGTCCCTGTCCCCTTCCCTGTCATCCCCGTCCCTTTCTCCATCCCTGTCCCCTTCCGGGTCCCTGTCCCTTCCCATCCCCATTTTAGGATGGCAGCTCCATGCCCCATTCCTGCTGGGAATTCTGAGGGAAGCAGATGGGGATTGGCAGGTCCTTGTCCCCATCCCTGTCCCTTTTCCTGTCCCATCCCTATCCCTGTCCCAATCCCTGTCTCTGTCCCCATCCCTGTTCCCATCCTTGTCCCTGTCCCTGTCCCATCCCCATCCCTGTCCCAATCCCTGTCCCTGTCCCCATCCCTGTCCCCCCAAACCTTTTCCCCCATTTCAGGCTGGCAGCTCCGTGCCCCATTCCTGCTGGGAATTCCATGGGATGGGGGTTGGCAGGTCCCTGTCCCCGTCCCTGTCCCCATCCTTGTCCCCCCAAACCTTTTCCCCCATTTCAGGCTGGCAGCTCCGTGCCCCATTCCCACCGGGAATTCCAAGGGAAGCTCCGGCTCCGCTCCCTCCCTTCCCCTCTCCTGACCTCATCACTTTTTCCCCCTCTCCGAAAGTGCTGAAGCGCAGCTTTCCCGGGAATTATTTATCCGCGGGAGAAATGATTAAAAAAATTATTGGGAAAAAAAGGGAGATAAAACAAAACATCGATCGCTGCGGCCGCATCCGCCTCTGGAAAAGGCCGGGAAGTGACAGCGGATAAAGGATGGCGGGGCCGGAAAAACAGGGAGCAGCTTTTTATGGCAGCTCGGATTCCCACAAAGTCATAAATCCGGGAGCTTACGGAGCGGGAGCTGCTCGGAGAAAGCTCCAAATGCGGTGGGGCTGGGGGGAATTTTGGATGGAAATCCAGGTGGGATCAGAGATCCAGATCCCAAAATCCAGGTGGGATCAGGGCTTGGGATGCAGGGGGAACGTTCAGGCCCCATCCCAAAATCCTGTCGGATCCAGGGTTGGATCAGAGCTCCAGGATCTGAAATCCAGATTGGATCCAGGGGGACATTGGGACCTTACTCCAAAATCCAGGTGGGATCAGAGCTCCAGATCCCAAAATCCCAGTTGGATCAGGGTTTTAGGACCCCAAAATCCCAGCTGGATCAGGGCTCCAGGACCCAAAATCCAGGTGGGATATGGGGTTGGGATGCAGGGGGAACGTTCAGCCCCCATCCCAAATCCCGGTTGGATCAGAGCTCCAGGATTCAAAATCCAGGTGGGATCAGGGGTTCGGATTGAGGGGTGACATTGAGGCTTCATCCTAAAATCCCACTTGGATCAGGGTTTTTGGGATCCCAAAATCCAGGTGGGATATGGGGTTGGGATGCAGGGGGAACATTCAGCCCCCATCCCAAATCCTGGTTGGATCAGAGCTCCAGGATCTGAAATCCAGATTGGATCCAGGGGGACATTGGGACCTTATCCCAAAATCCCGGTGGGATCAAGGGTTTGGATTGAGGGGTGACATTGAGGCTTCATCCCAAAATCCCGGTGGGATCAGAGCTCCAGGATCCCAAAATCCAGGTGGGATCAGGGCTCAAGGATCCCAAAATCCAGGTGGGATCAGAGCTCCTGACCCCAAAATCTGAGTTGGATCAGGGCTCCAGGATCCCAAAATCCCAGCTGGATCAGGGTTTTGGGATCCCAAATCCTGGTGGGATCAGAGCTCCAGGATCCCAAATCCTGGTGGGATCAGGGTTTTGGGATCCCAAAATCCGGCTGGGAACAGAGCTCCAGATCCCCAAATCCCAGCTGGATCAGGATTTTAGGATCCCAAATCCCGGTGGGATCAGAACTCCAGGATCCAGGGTGGACATTGGGCCCTTACCCCAAAATCCAGGGATTTGGGATCAAACAAAACCCCGGGACACTTCTCCCATGGGATTGGAGCCCCTTCCCATCCCGGATTTGAGTTTTGATCCCAAATTTCCCTCCAGGGCCGTTCCCTCCTCCCCTCATCCCCTGGGATGGGAACGTGGTCAGGGATTTGTAACCCCTGACGTTTATGGGGCCCTGAATGGAGCGGGGAGGATTTTATGGATCTCTCCGTCAAAATCCCCGGGAACGCGGGATCGATATCCCGGCCTTTAATCTCATCCCAGAAAACAACCCAAAAATCATTATCCCGTTATTTTTATGATGGAATTACGGCTGACAAATGGAGCCGCGGGCGCTCTCTGTTCCGATGGCTGAGGAGATTTTCCCTCCCCTCTGGATCAAATCCCGCCAGGATTGGGGTGGGAAGTGGGAATTGGGTGGGGATGGGAAGGGCCTGGCTCTGCTCCGGGATGGGAATTTGGAATTCCAGAGATTCCCAATGCTCCAGGATGGGAATTTTGGGAATTTCAGAGATTTCCAAAGCTCTAGGATGGGGATTTTGGGAATCCCAGAGATCCCCAAGGCTCTGGGATGGGGATTTGGGAGTCCCACAGTTCCAGGATGGGATTTTGGGAGTCCCAAAGCTCTGGGATGGGATTTTGGGAGTCCCAGAGATCCCCACAGCTCTGGGATGGGAATTTTGAGTATCCCACAGATTCCCAAAGCTCCAGGATGGGAATTTTGGGAATCCCAGGGATTCCCACAGCTCTGGGATGGGGATTTGGGAGCCCCAAAGCTCCGGGATGGAAATTTTGGAAAACCCAGAGATCCCCAAAGCTCCAGGATGGGAATCTTGGGAATTCCAGAGATTCCCACAGCTTTGGGATGGGGATTTGGGAGTCCCACAGTTCCAGGATGGGAATTTTGGGAGCCTCAAATCTCTGGGATGGGAATTTTGGGAGTCCCAGATATCCCCAGAGCTCCAGGATGGGAATTTTGGGAGTCCCAGAGATGCCCACAGCTTTGGGATGGGATTTTGGGAATTCCAGAGATGCCCAAAGCTCCAGGATAGGAATTTTGGGAGCCCCAAAGCTCAGGGATGGGAATTTTGGGAATCCCAGATATCCCCAGAGCACCGAGATGGGAATTTGGGAGCCCCAAAGTTCTGGGATGGGAATTTTGGGAATCTCACAGATCCAGAATGGGGATTTGGGAGCCTCAAATCTCCGGATGGGATTTTTGGAGCCTCAGAGCCCTCCTGACACTCAGGAACACAAACTCATCCCCACAAATTCCCAGACTGGGAGCGGATTCCTGGGATTTATGGGATGGGGGAAGACGGAGCCAAATCCTCGACCTCAACTTTGGAACCGGGAATGAGACAGATCCAGGATGGATCCTGGGATCCATCCCATAATCCCACCTCCCATTCCAGCTGTTGGGAGGTCGGGATTGGGACAGGAAATCCCATCCAGGACTTCCTGGCACATCTGGATTCCTGGGATTTATGGGATGGGAGAACACAAGGAAAGTCAAATCCGCAACCTCACTTTGGAACTGGGAATGAGACGGATCCAGGATGGTTCCTTGGGATCGATCCCATTGTCCCACCTCCCATTCCAGCTGCTGCAGGGCCAGGATTGGGAAATCCCAGCCTGGAGCACACCTGGATCCCTGGGATTTATGGGATGGGAGAACATGGAGCCAAATCCTTGACCTCAACTTTGGAACAAGACAGATCCGGGAAAGTTCCTGGGATCCATCCCGTTATCCCACCTCCCATTCCAGCTGCTGGGAGGCCGGGATTGGGAAATCCCAGCCTGGAGCACACCTGGATCCCTGGGATTTATGGGATGGGGGAACACAAGGAAAGTCAAATCCTCAACCTCACTCTGGAACCGGGAATGAGATGGATCTGGGATGATTCCTTGGGATTCATCCCATTATCCCACCTCCCATTCCAGCTGCTGGGAGCACACCAGCACATCTGGATCCCTGGGATTTATGGGATGGGAGAACATGGAGCCAAATCCTCCACCTCACTCCAGTACCAGGAACGAGACGGATCCAGGACGGTTCCTGGGATCCATCCCATAATCCCACTTCCCATTCCAGCTGCTGGGAGGCCGGGATTGGGAAATCCCAGCCTGGAGCACAGCAGCACATCTGGATTCCTGGGATTCATGGGATGGGGGAAGACGGAGCCAAATCCTCAACCTCACTTCGGAACCAGGAACAAGACGGATCCGGGAAAGTTCCTGGGATCCATCCCGTTATCCCACCTCCCATTCCAGCTGCTGCAGGGCTGGGATTGGGAAATCCCAGCCTGGAGCACACCTGGATCCCTGGGATTTATGGGATGGGGGAACACAAGGAAAGTCAAATCCTCAACCTCACTCTGGAACTGGGAATGAGATGGATCTGGGATGATTCCTTGGGATCCATCCCATTATCCCACCTCCCATTCCAGCTGCTGGGAGCACACCAGCACACCTGGATCCCTGGGATTTATGGGATGGGAGAACATGGAGCCAAATCCTCCACCTCACTCCGGAACCAGGAACGAGACGGATCCAGGATGGTTCCTGGGATCCATCCCGTTATCCCACCTTTCTCCAGCCTCCCCAGGGGTCGCCCCGGCGCGCGGAACGCCGGGATGGGGGCGATAAATCCCAGCCTGGAGCAGCATCCCGGCAATCCCCGGGAATCCTCTCCGTGCCCTCTTCATTATCCCGTTCCCAGCGGGAAGTTGGGAGCTCCTTCCCGGCTCCCGCTATAAAGCAGTGATGGATGGGTGGGAAAGCTCCGGGAGTTCATCCATTCTCCCATTAAATTTTCCTTTAATTGGTCTCCGAGTCAATCAGGAACTCGCCGGGCAGTGAATTAAGGAAAAGAAAAAGAGGGAAAAATGCACGGAGCCGGAGGGAGGGGGATTTGTGCTGCTGGAGGATTAAAAAATGCTGGATTTGATTCCAGAGGGGCTGGAATTCCACACCGGGATTGGACTGAGGGATGTCCAGGAGAGGGGAACCAGCCAAGTGACCAAAAATCCTTGGAAAACACCTGGAAATCAATGGGGGAGAGAGGAATCCATGGAATTGCCTCGCTGGAATCCATGGTATCCATGGATTTTTCCTGGCATTGGGACAGCATTCCCGAGGCATGGAAAGCTCTGGGAATACCCGGCAGGAATTCCTGGATTCATGGCTGGATGGGAATGAGTCAGGGCAAGGCCAAGAGCAGAACTTGGGAGCGCCTGGAGACCCATCCTGAGTTTTCCGGGAATACTCAAGGATGAATTTACCATGGAAAATTCTTAAAATTCCTAAAATTCCATTGGAAACCTGGAGAGGGAAAAGCCAGGATGGTCAAGGGGATGTGGGGACAGCAAGGACATTCCAGGGATATTCCAGGGATATTCCACGGACATTCCAGGAATATTCCATGGACGTTCCATGGCCATTCCAGGCTCCTGGAATCCAACTCCTTCATCCCTTTGGATGGGTCCAAAGTTTGGGATTGATGCATCCCAACCCCACCAGAGCCAGGGCAGGATCTTCCCTCATGGAATGTTCTTCTCTTCCCACTTTCCCCATTTCTTATGGAATTTCAAGGAGCAGAATCAAACCACGTTCCATTCCCCATTTCCCTGTTTTTGATGGAATTCCAAGGAGTGGGATCTGACCTCTCCCTGCCCCACATCCGGCCCTTCCCAGCCCCAGGAGCGGCTCCATCCCTTGGGAACGGCTCCATCCCTGGGGAACCCCGGGAACGGCTCCATCCCTCAGGAACCCCGGGAACGGCTCCATCCCTCAGGAACACCGGGAGCAGCTCCATCCCTCAGGAACACTGGAAGTGGCTCCATTCCCCCTTCCCAGGAGCCCTGGGAACAGCTCCATCCCTGGGGAACCCCGAGAACAGCTCCATCCCTGGGGAATGACTCCATCCCTCTGCAGCACTGGAAGTGGCTCCATTTCCCCTTTCCAGGAGCCCCGGGAACGGCTCCATCCCTGGGGAGTACCAGGAATGGCTCCATCCCTCAGGAGCAGCTCCATCCCTGGGGAATCCCGGGAACGGCTCCATCCCTCAGGACCCCTGGGAACGGCTCCATCCCTCAGGAACACTGGAAGTGGCTCCGTTCCCCTTTCCCAGGAGCCCTGGGAACGGCTCCATCCCTCAGGAGCACCGGGAACGGCTCCATCCCTCAGGAACACCGGGAGCAGCTCCAATCCCTCAGGAACACTGGAAGTGGCTCCGTTCCCCTTTGCCAGGAGCCCTGGGAACGGCTCCATCCCTCAGGAACACCGGGAGCAGCTCCAATCCCTCAGGAACACTGGAAGTGGCTCCATTCCCCTTTCCCAGGAGCTCCAGGAACGGCTCCATCCCTCAGGAACACCGGGAGCAGCTCCATCCCTCAGGAACACTGGAAGTGGCTCCATTCCCCTTTCCCAGGAGCCCCAGGAATGGCTCCATCCCTCAGGAACACCGGGAGCGGCTCCATCCCTCAGGAACACCGGGAGCAGCTCCATCCCTGGGGAACACCGGGAGCAGCTCCAATCCCTCAGGAACACTGGAAGTGGCTCCATTCCCCCTTCCCAGGAGCAGCTCCATCCCTCAGGAACACCGGGAGCAGCTCCATCCCTCAGGAACACTGGAAGTGGCTCCGTTCCCCTTTCCCAGGAGCCCTGGGAACGGCTCCATCCCTCAGGAGCACCGGGAACGGCTCCATCCCTCAGGAACACCGGGAGCAGCTCCAATCCCTCAGGAACACTGGAAGTGGCTCCGTTCCCCTTTGCCAGGAGCCCTGGGAACGGCTCCATCCCTCAGGAACACCGGGAGCAGCTCCAATCCCTCAGGAACACTGGAAGTGGCTCCATTCCCCTTTCCCAGGAGCTCCAGGAACGGCTCCATCCCTCAGGAACACCGGGAGCAGCTCCATCCCTCAGGAACACTGGAAGTGGCTCCATTCCCCTTTCCCAGGAGCCCCAGGAATGGCTCCATCCCTCAGGAACACCGGGAGCGGCTCCATCCCTCAGGAACACCGGGAGCAGCTCCATCCCTGGGGAACACCGGGAGCAGCTCCAATCCCTCAGGAACACTGGAAGTGGCTCCATTCCCCCTTCCCAGGAGCAGCTCCATCCCTCAGGAACACCGGGAGCAGCTCCATCCCTCAGGAACACTGGAAGTGGCTCCGTTCCCCTTTCCCAGGAGCCCTAAATCTCCCGGCCGGCGGGAGATTTACGATTCCCATTCCCGTCCTTTACTGCAAATCCAATCGGGCAGTAATGGTGGAACACGGGAGCGCCGTCACCCGGGGCTGATGGCTCCCATAAAAGCGATGTCATTCCCAACGGATGAGTTTATAAACGGGAACAAACCCTCGGCGCTGACAGGAACATGAAACCCATTCACCATTTAAACGCTTCCCATTTTTTATCCCCCTGCGCCTCGGCCTCGTTCCCGGCATTCGCGGCTGCCGGGGAAGGCGGAGGGTGGCGGTGGAGGGGATGGGATTGGAATCCTAAAACTGGGATTGAAATCCTAAAACTGGGATTGGAACCCTTAAACCAGGCTTGGAATCCTAAAATCGACCTTAAAATCACCCTGGACCTGCTCAGTACTCAGCAGGATTTATCCCTCTTCTACTTTGGAAAAGATTCCAGGAACTGCAAGGTTCCCAAAATCCTAAAAGCAGCCCTAAAAACAACCCTAAAACCTGCCTGGACCTGCCCAGCATCCAGCAGGATTTATCCATTTCTGTTTGGAAAAGTTTCCAGGAACTGCAAGGTTCCTAAAATCCCCAAACCAGCCCTAAAACCTTCCTGGATCTCAGTATCCTGCAGGACTTATCCCTCTCCCACTTTGGAAAGGCTCCCAGGGATCCCAAATTATCCCAAGATTCCCAAAATCCTAAAACCATCTTGGATCTCAGCACCCAGCAGGATGGATCCCTTTGCCACTTTGGAAAAGCTTCCAGGGACCCCAAGGTTCCCAAAATCCCAAAACCTGCCCTAAAACTCCTTGGATCTGCTCAGCATCCAGGAGGATTTATCCATTTCCCAGTTTGGAAAAGCTCCCAGTGATCCAAAATTATCCCAAGATTCTCAAAATACTAAAAGCAGCCTGGATCCCAATATCCAGTGGGATTTATCCACTTCCCACTTTGGAAAAGCTTCCAGGAACCCCAAGGCCTCCAAATCCTAAAATCAGCCCTAAAACCTCCCTGGATCTCAGTATCCTGCAGGATTTATCCCTTTCCCACTTTGGAAAGGCTCCCAGCCACCCCAAATTATTGGAAGATTCCCAAAATCCCCAAACCAGCCCTAAAACCCTGGGCCTGCCCAGCACCCAGCAGGATTTATCCCTTTTCTAGTTTGGAAAAGCTTCCAGGATCCGAAAGATTCCCTAAAACCCTAAAACGAGCCTGGATCCCAATATCCAGTGGGATTTATCCACTTCCCACTTTGGAAAAGCTTCCAGGAACCCCAAGGTCCCCAAATCCTAAAATCAGCCTTAGAATCATCTTGGATCTCAGTCCCCAGCAGGATTTATCCCTTTTCTAGTTTGGAAAGGCTCCAGGAACCCAAAGATTCCCTAAAATCCTAAAACCATCCTGGACCCCAATACCCAGCAGGATTGATCCCTTTGCCCGTTTGGAAAAGCTTCCAGGAACCCAAAGATTCCCTAAAACCTCCCTGGATTTCAGAATCCAGCAGGATTTATCCCTTTTCTAGTTTGGAAAAGCTTCTAGGAACCCAAAGATTCCCAAAAATCCTAAAACCTCCCTGGATCCCAATATCCAGCAGGATTTATCCCTTTTCTAGTTTGGAAAAGCTTCCAGGATCCCAAAGATTCCCTAAAATCCTAAAACCAGCCTGAACCCCGATACACAGCGGGATTTATCCCTTTGTCACTTTGGAAAAGCTTCCAGGAACCCAAAGATTTCCTAAAATCCTAAAACCAGCCTGGATTTCAGAATCCAGCAGGATTTATCCCTTTGTCACTTTGGAAAAGCTCCAGGAACCCCAAAGATTCCCTAAAACCAGCCTGGATCCCAGCATCCAGCAGGATTGATCCACTTCCCACTTTGGAAAAGCTTCCAGGAACCCCAAGGCCTCCAAATCCTAAAATCAGCCCTAAAACCTCCCTAGATCTCAGTATCCTGCAGGATTGATCCCTTTGCCACTTTGGAAAAGCTTCAGGAACCCCAAAGATTCCCTAAAATCCTAAAACCAGCCTGGACCCCAATACCCAGCAGGATTTATCCCTTTGTCACTTTGGAAAAGCTTCAGGAACCCCAAAGATTCCCTAAAATCCTAAAACCATCCTGGACCCCAATACCCAGCAGGATTTATCCCTTTTCTAGTTTGGAAAGGCTCCAGGAACCCAAAGATTCCCTAAAATCCTAAAACCAGCCTGGATCCCAATATCCAGTGGGATTTATCCCTTTGCCCGTTTGGAAAAGCTTCAGGAACCCCAAAGATTCCCTAAAACCTCCCCAGATCTCAGTCCCCAGCAGGATTGATCCCTTTCCCACTTTGGAAAAGTTTCAGGAACCCCAAAGATTCCCTAAAACCTCCCTGGATCCCAGCATCCAGCAGGATTGATCCCTTTCCCACTTTGGAACCCTCCCCGGTTGTCGCCGCGGCGCCGGGCGCGGCTCCAGCCGCTCCAGGTGTGTTTGGATTGTTCCTCCCGGAGATTTTCCGGCCTCTCCGGGGCTCTTTCGGCACCTCCTCATTTCCCGGAGCAAATATTTATGGAATATTGTCCTGGAGCTGAGGGGAGGGGAAGGGGGAGAGCTCCAGCTGCTCCCAGAAATCCGTGGAGGATTTTTCCAGGAGTTCTTGCAGGAAAAACGAGGAAAATCCCAAATTGGGAATTGTGGAAGGGTTTGGGATGGAAGGGTCGTAAATCCCATTCCCATTTAGCTGGGATTTGGAGGGATCCGGGATAAAAAAATGGGAATGTGGAGGAGAGATTGAGCTGAAATCTGGGATAAAAACCCGGGAATTTGGAGCAGGGATTGATCTGAAATCTGGGATAAAACCCGGGAATTTGGAGGAGGGATTGAGCTGAAATCTGGGATAAAAACCCGGGAATTTGGAGGAGGGATTGAGCTGAAATCCGGGATAAAAAAATGGGAATTCAGAGGAGGGATTGAGCTGAAATCCGGGATTTGGGAAGCTCCAGCTCCTTCCCAGACTGCAGGAACACGGGAATTGGGAATCATCCCTAAATCCCATTTCGGGCCCAGTTTTCCTGCCACAAACCAGGAAAACCCCAAAAAACTCGGGAATCATCCCTAAATCCTTTTTTTTTCAGGGACTGAGGCGCAGTTTTCCCACTATGATCTGGAAACACCCCAAAAACTCAGAAATCCTCCCTAAATCCCTTTTAGGAACCACCCCTAAATCCCATTTTTGGGACTCATCCCTAAATCCATTTTTTTTAGGGGACTGAGGCCCAGTTTTCCCATCACAAACCAGGAAAACCACAAAAAACTCGGGAATCATCCCCAAATCCCTTCTGGGAATCCTCCCTAAATCCCATTTTTAGGAATCCTCCCTAAATCCCTTTTGGGAATGCTCCGTAAATCCCATTTTTGGGAATCACCCCTAAATCCCATTTTTAGGAATCCTCCCTAAATCCCTTTTGGGAATCACCCCTAAATCCCATTTTTAGGAATCCTCCCTAAATCCCTTTTAGGAATCCTCCCTAAATCCCTTTTGGGAATCACCCCTAAATCCCATTTTTAGGAATCCTCCCTAAATCCCTTTTAGGAATCCTCCCTAAATCCCTTTTGGGAATCATCCCTAAATCCCATTTTTGGGAATCCTCCCTAAATCCCTTTTAGGAATTACCCTTAAATCCCTTTTAGGAATCCTCCCTAAATCCCTTTTGGGAATCATCCCTAAATCCGTTCTGGGAATCCTCCCTAAATCTCATTTTTGGGAATCCTCCCTAAATCCCTTTTGGGAATCATCCCTAAATCCCATTTTTGGGAATCATCCCTAAATCCCTTTTAGGAATCCTCCCTAAATCCCATTTTTAGGAATCCTCCCTAAATCCCTTTTGGGAATCTTCTCTAAATCCCTTCTGGGAATCCTCCCTAAATCCCATTTTTGGGAATCACCCCTAAATCCCTTTTAGGAATCACCCCTAAATCCCTTTTAGGAATTACCCCTAAATCCCATTTTTGGGAATCCTCCCTAAATCCCATTTTTGAGAATCCTCCCTAAATTTCCTCAGGGACTGAGGCCCGATTTTCCCACCACAAACCGGGAACACCCCAAAAACCTCAGGAATTTTTCCAGGCTCACCTTTTGACCATTCACCCCACGCCAATTTTTAGGGAAAATCTCCAACCCCAGGGACGGATTTTTCTCCTTTCCCGACATTTCCCGGGATGAACGGCGCCGGTTTTCTTTCCCAAGCTTTCAAATCCCAGTAAATTTCCCTTTCCCGGGAAGAACTGGGCGGAATCCCATCAGAGATGATTTATCCGCCGGCGGGAGCCGCACGGCACCGCAATTTCCAGGATGAATGCCGGGAGTAAATCGTTGTTTATGTCGGATCCCGACTGGCTTTACGAGGTTTCCCGAGAAATCGGGACCGGCCCGGATTTATTTCTTCCGTCGGAGCCTCTCCCACTCTCCGAGGGATGATCCGGGTTCGGGGCTTGGCTGGGAATCGCCGTTTTCCCGCTTTTTTTTGGAGTGGGAGTTTTGGGATTTGGGATGGGGTTAAATCAGGAGAATCCAAGGGAATGTGGGGCCGTTCCCGGGGTTTGGATTTGTGGGATTCTCTGGGAAATCCTGCTGGGAAAACGCTCGTTCCCAGGCAAGGTTTGGATACAGCAAAGGGAGAATTTCTTGGGAATTGGGGTGGAAAAAATTCCCGCTCATTCCCACCCAAAATCCGGTCACAGCCAGTGGAGAATTCCTTGGGAATTTCCCTGGGAAAAATCCTTCATTCCCACCAGAAATCTGGTCACAGCCTGTGGAGAATTCCTGGGAAATCAGGGTGGGAAAAATTCCCACTCATTCCCACCCAAAATCCGGTCACAGCCAGCGGAGAATTCCTTGGGAATTTCCCTGGGAAAAATCCTTCATTCCCACAGGAAATGGGAATTCCTGGGAAATCAGGGTGGGAAAAATTCCCACTCATTCCCACCCTCATTCCCAGTGGAAATCCGCAAATTCCTTTTGGAATTTCCTTGGGAAAAAACAATTCCATTCCCACCCCAAATCCGGCCCCAGAGAGCGGAGAATCCCTCGGGAATCTGCGCCCGGATATCCCTGAGGATGCTCCAAGGTGCCTCCCTAAATCCAGCCCCAGTGGGGAATCCCTTGGGAATTTCCCTGGGAAAAATCCCTCATTTCCATGGGAAATCCGGTCACAGCAAGAGGAGAATTCCTTGGGAATTTCCCAGGGAAAAGCTCCTCATTCCCACCCAAAATCCAGTAACAGCAAGTGGAGAATTCCTTGGGAATTTCTCAGGGAAAAACTCCTCATTCCCACCCAAAATCTGGTCACAGCAAGTGGAGAATTCCTTGGGAATCTGGGTGGGAAAAGCTCCTCATTCCCATCCTCATTCCCACCCAAAATCCGGCCTCAGCTGGTGGAAAATTCCTTGGGAATTTCCCTGGGAAAAATCTCTCATTCCCACCCCAAATCCGGCCCCAAAGAGCAGAGAAAACCTTGGGAATCTTCCTGGAATGCCGGGATGGGAAAGGAAATGGGACAAATGCAGAGAAATCCTGGGAAAATCAAATCCCAAATTTTTCCACACCTCGGGAACAACATCCAGGGATGGGAAAGGAAACGGGACAAACCCTGAGAAATCCAAGGAAAAGCAAATCCCAAAATTTTCTACACCATGGGAACGATGTCCAGGGATGGGAAATGAAATGGGACAAACCTTGAGAAATCCCAGGAAAAAGCAAATCCCAAATTTTTCCACACCTTGAGAATGACATGGATGGGAAATAAAATGGGACAAACACTGAGAAATCCCGGGAAAAACAAATCCTAAATTCCATTTCACATCTCGGGAATGACATCCAGGGATGGGAAAGGAAACGGGACAAACCCCAAGAAATCCCGGGAAAAGCAAATCCCAAATTCTTCCATGGGAACAACGCCCAGGGATGGGAAAGGAAACGGGACAAACCCCAAGAAATCCTGGGATAATCAAATCCTGAATTTTTCCACGCCATGGGAACAATGTCCAGGGATGGGAAAGGAAATGGGACAAACCCCCAGAAATCCAAGGAAAGCAACTCCCCAGATTTTCTATTCCATGGGAACGATGTCCAGGGATGGGAAATAAAACGGGAAAAACCCTGAGAAATCCTGGGAAAAGCAAATCCCAAATTTTTCCACACCATGGGAACGACATCCAGGGATGGGAAATGAAATGGGACAAACCCTGAGAAATCCCGGGAAAAGCAAATCCCAAATTTTTCCACACCATGGGAATGACATCCAGGGATGGGAAATGAAACGGGACAAACCCTGAGAAATCCCGGGAAAAGCAAATCCCAAATTCTTCCATGCCATGGGAACAACATCCAGGGATGGGAAAGGGAACAGGACAAACCCCAAGAAATCCTGGGAAAAGCAAATCCCAAATTTTTCCACACCATGGGAATGACATGGATGGGAAATAAACTGGGACAAACACTGAGAAATCCAAGGAAAAGCAAATCCCAAATTCTTCCACACTCGGGAATCACCCAAACCCTTCCCATGGGACACCAATCCGTCCTTTCCTGCTTCCCAAGGGAATGGATCCAACCCATCCCCCGGATTCTCCCAAATTTCCCAACCCCCAAACCCACGGCGACTTCTCCTCCAGCAGAAAGCCGGGAAAAGGTCAGGGAGCGGGAAAAATAATAAGATTTTCTAACGGCTTCCTTCGGAGCAAAATATTATCGGTTCTCCCGCTTTTTTTCCGGTTTTTATGGAAGGAGATTCTGCCAATTCCAAAGAAAAAGGAGGATGAAAATGAGCTTCTGCACCTTCGGGGGCCCATTTGGAAGTTTTACTGTACGGAGCTGACAGGAAAAATCGGGAATTAATATCCCGGAGCCGCTTCCGAGCTGCAATAGCAATTATTGGACTCCGTGTCCCTGGATAAATAATGGGGCCATTCCGCTAATTAGCTCCGACGAGCCCGGCCCCGCGGAAATCCTCCCCCGCCCGGAAAAACAACGCCGGAGTTCTGGGAATGGCGGGTTTTCCACCTGGGAAAATCGTGGAAAAATCGTGGAAAAATCCAGGAGTTGTTCTGAGATTTGGGTGTTGTCAGAAAAATTGGGAATGTTAATTGGGAATTTAAAATGTTATTAATGAAATTATCCTGGTGGTTCCTGCTCCATGGAAATCCTCCCCCGCCCGGAAAAACAACGCCGGAGTTCTGGGAATGGCGGGTTTTCCACCTGGGAAAATCATGGAAAAATCCAGGAGTTGTTCTGAGATTTGGGTGTAGTTGGAAAAATTGGGAATATTAATTGGCAATTAAAAATGTTATTAATGAAATTATCCTGGTGATTCACACTCTATGGAAATTCTTCCCCACTTGGAAAAACAACGCCGGAGTTTCGGGAATGGTGGGTTTTTCCACCCGGGAAAATCATGGAAAAAATCATGGAAAAATCCAGGAGTTGTTCTGAGATTTTTTGTAGTCGGAAAAATTGGGAATGTTAATTGGGAATTAAAAATGTTATTTCTAATAAAATGATCCAAATCATTCCCATTCCCTGGAAATCCTCCCCTGCCCAGAAAAACAACGCTGGAGTTTTGGGAATGCTGGGTTTTCCACCTGGGAAAATCATGGAAAAATCATGGAAAAATCATGGAAAAATCCAGGAGTTGTTCCGAGATCTTTCGTAGAAAAATCGGGAATGTTAATTGGGAATTAAAAATGTTATTAATGAAATTATCCCAATGATTCCCACTCCATGGAAATCCTCCCCTGCCCGGAAAAACAACACCGGAGTTTCGGGAATGGGGGGTTTTCCACCTGGGAAAATCATGGAAAAATCATGGAAAAATCCAGGAGTTGTTCCGAGATCTTTCGTAGAAAAATCGGGAATGTTAATTGGGAATTAAAAATGTTATTAATGAAATTATCCCAATGATTCCCACTCCATGGAAATTCTCCCCTGCCTGGAAAAACAACGCCGGAGTTCTGGGAATGCTGGGTTTTCCACCTGGGAAAATCATGGAAAAATCATGGAAAAATCCAGGAGTTGTTCTGAGATTTGGGTGTACAACAGGAGGTGTTGTTGGAAAAATCGGGAATGTTAATTGGGAATTACAAATGTTATTTTTAATAAAAGTATTCCAATGATTCCCGCTCCTTTTTTCCTCTGCCCTGGGAAAACAACACCGGAGTTTTGGGAATGCCTGATTTTTCCCACCTGGAAAAATCCTGGAAAAACCAGAGATTTTCCCAGATTTTGCTTTAGAACGGGAGGTGTTGTCGGAATAATCGGGAATGTTAACCGGGAATTAAAAACGTTCTGGATTGCCGATTATTCCTAATGAAATTATCCCGGTGATTCCATTCATTCCGGAGGCGTTCACTGGGAGCAGAGCTCGGAGTTCATTAATTAATTAATTAATTAATCAATCAATCAATCAACGTTCCGGGATGGTTTTCCCACTTTAAATCCTGGGTTTTTTAATTATTCCCTGATTATTTTCTGGCCTTGGGATTCCAACAGGAGCTGCTGTTCCCTGGCACATCCCGGTTTATTCCAAGGAAAAACGGGATCTCCATCTCCAGCCCACTGCAGCCCCCAAATTCCCGGGATTTCAGCCTCATCCCGAATATTCCCAAATTCAAATATCGAAAGCTGGGATTTTTCCGGATGTTAAATCCCCCTTTCCCACTTTTCCCCCGTCCCATCCATCCCAGATTTTCCACAGGATTGGATCCCACTCCAAATTCTCCTTGGGATTGTTTGGATCGTATCCCAAACTCCCTGAATTCCCAAAAATCCGCTGATCCCAGAGATTATCCCGAATCCTCCTTTTCCAGAGGGTTTGGAGCAGGAAGAAAAACTTTATCCCAGGAATTTCTCTTTTTTTAAAGCCTTGGTGATCCAAGAAATTCCTGAAGAATTCCCGGCTCATTCCATGGAATTCCAGCTCTTCCCTATTCCCTTCCCAGCCCATCCGGATCTGCCAAACCCCAGGGAATGCCGGGGATAATTCCAGGGGTTTTTAAGGTGAAACATGGAAAAAACCTGGAATTCTTCTCCGGGATAAAGTTGGGAATTCCCCCTGGATCCCAGGTGGTGTCTTTTCCCAAACATTTCCATGGATAAAATATTTGGATTTGGAGGAAATTCCATCTCTCACATGGAAATTCCTGGAGCAAAAAGGCACTGAGAATTTCCAGGGAAAAAAATGGGATAAGGAGACATCCCAAATCCCACGTCCTGCATCCCAAATCCATTATCCCAAATCCGAAATCTCAAATCCCAAATCCCACATCCCAAATCTCAAATCCCAAATCCCACATCCCAAATCCCACATCCCAAATCTCAAATCCCAAATCCCACATCCCAAATCTCAAATCCCAAATCTCAAATCCCAAATCCCACATCCCAAATCCCTAATCCTGTATCCCACATCCTGCATCCCTTATCGCAAATCCCACATCCCTCATCCCACATCCCTCATCCCAAATCCCAAATCCTGTGTCCCACGTCCCTTATCCCACATCCCAAATCCACATTCCATATGCCTCATCCCACATCCCTTATCCCAAATCCCTCATCCCAAATCTTGTATCCCACATCCCTTATCCCGCATCTCAAATCCCTTGTCCCAAATCCCTTATTGCAAATCCCACATCCCTTATCCCAAATCCCTCATCCCAAATCTTGTATCCCACATCCCTTATCCCACATTCCTTAACCCTTATCCCAAATCCTGAACCTCAAATCCCACATCCCTTAATCCTCATTCCACATCCCTTATCCCAAATCCCACATCCCATATCCCACATCCTTATTCCTTATCACTTATCACAAGTCCCAAATCCCTGATCCCAAATCCCTCATCCCAAATCCCGTATCCCACATCCCTCATCCCACATTCCTTAACCCTAATCCCAAATCCTGAACCCCAAATCCCGTATGCCATACCCCACATCCCTTATTCCTTATCACTTATCGCAAATCCCTGATCCCTGATCCCAAATCCCACATCCCGTATCCTAAACCCACATCCCACATCCCTTATCCCTGATCCCAAATCCCGTATCCCGCATCCCTGATCCCGTTTCCCGCTCCGGGCCGGCAGGCAGGGGGCAGTGGCGCCATTTCCCGCCGAACGTTCCCAGCTGGAATCTCCAGAGCGGGAACGGGAGCGGGGACAAGGAGCGGGAATGAATCCCAAAAAAACCCCGGGAATGAATCCCAAAAACCCCGGGAATGAATCCCAAAAACCCCGGGAATGAATCCCAAAAACCCCGGGAATGAATCCCAAAAACCCTGGGAATGAATCCCCAAAAACCCTGGGAATGAATCCCCAAAAACTCTGGGAATGAATCCCCAAAAACCCCGGGAATGAATCCCAAAAAACTCTGGGAATGAATCCCCAAAACCCGGGGAATGAATCCCAAAAAACTCTGGGAATGAATCCCCAAAAACCCTGGGAATGAATCCCCAAAACCCCGGGAATGAATCCCCAAAACCCCGGGAATGAATCCCCAAAAACCTGGGAATGAATCCCCAAAAACCCCGGGAATGAATCCCCAAAACCCTGGGAATGAATCCCCAAAAACCCCGGGAATGAATCCTCAAAACCTCGGGAATGAATCCCAAAAACCCCGGGAATGAATCCCCAAAAACCCCGGGAATGAATTCCCAAAAACCCCGGGAATGAATCCCCCAAAAACTCTGGGAATGAATCCCCAAAACCCTGGGAATGAATCCCCAAAAACCCTGGGAATGAATCCCCAAAACCCTGGGAATGAATCCCAAAAAACTCTGGGAATGAATCCCCAAAAACCCCGGGAATGAATCCCCAAAACCCTGGGAATGAATCCCAAAACCCTGGGAATGAATCCCCAAAACCCCAGGAATGAATCCCAAAAACCCTGGGAATGAATCCCCAAAACCCTGGGAATGAATCCCCAAAACCCTGGGAATGAATCCCCAAAACCCTGGGAATGAATCCCCAAAAACCCCGGGAATGAATCCCCAAAAACCCCGGGAATGAATCCCCAAAACCCTGGGAATGAATCCCAAAACCCTGGGAATGAATCCCCAAAACCCCAGGAATGAATCCCCAAAACCCCGGGAATGAATCCCCAAAAACCCCGGGAATGAATCCCCAAAAAAACCCCGGGAATGAATCCCCAAAAACCCTGGGAATGAATCCCCAAAAACCCCGGGAATGAATCCCAAAAAACCCCGGGAATGAATCCCAAAAACCCCGGGAATGAATCCCAAAAACCCTGGGAATGAATCCCCAAAAACACCGGGAATGAATCCCCAAAAACCCTGGGAATGAATCCCAAAAAACTCTGGGAATGAATCCCCAAAACCCGGGGAATGAATCCCAAAAAGCTCTGGGAATGAATCCCCAAAAACCCCGGGAATGAATCCCCAAAAAACTCTGGGAATGAATCCCCAAAAACCCTGGGAATGAATCCCCAAAACCCCGGGAATGAATCCCAAAAAACCCCGGGAATGAATCCCAAAAACCTCGGGAATGAATCCCCCAAAAACTCTGGGAATGAATCCCGAAAACCCTGGGAATGAATCCCAAAAACCCCGGGAATGAATCCCAAAAAAACCCCGGGAATGAATCCCCAAAAACCCTGGGAATGAATCCCAAAAACCCGGGAATGAATCCCCAAAAACCCCGGGAATGAATCCCCAAAAACCCCGGGAATGAATCCCCAAAAACCCCGGGAATGAATCCCCAAAAACCCCGGGAATGAATCCCAAAAAACCCCGGGAATGAATCCCAAAACCCGGAATGAATCCCAAAAACCCTGGGAATGAATCCCCAAAAACACCGGGAATGAATCCCCAAAAACCCTGGGAATGAATCCCAAAAAACTCTGGGAATGAATCCCCAAAACCCCGGGAATGAATCCCCAAAAACCCCGGGAATGAATCCCAAAAAACCCTGGGAATGAATCCCAAAAACCCTGGGAATGAATCCCCCAAAACCCCGGGAATGAATCCCAAAAACCCCGGGAATGAATCCCCAAAAACCCCGGGAATGAATCCCCAAAACCCTGGGAATGAATCCCCAAAAACCCCGGGAATGAATCCCAAAAAACCCCGGGAATGAATCCCAAAAACCCCGGGAATGAATCCCAAAAACCCTGGGAATGAATCCCCAAAAACACCGGGAATGAATCCCCAAAAACCCTGGGAATGAATCCCAAAAAACTCTGGGAATGAATCCCCAAAACCCGGGGAATGAATCCCAAAAAGCTCTGGGAATGAATCCCCAAAAACCCCGGGAATGAATCCCCAAAAACCCTGGGAATGAATCCCCAAAACCCTGGGAATGAATCCCAAAAAACTCTGGGAATGAATCCCCAAAAACCCTGGGAATGAATCCCCAAAACCCCGGGAATGAATCCCAAAAAACCCCGGGAATGAATCCCAAAAACCTCGGGAATGAATCCCCCAAAAACTCTGGGAATGAATCCCGAAAACCCTGGGAATGAATCCCCAAAACCCTGGGAATGAATCCCAAAAAACTCTGGGAATGAATCCCCAAAAACCCTGGGAATGAATCCCCAAAACCCCGGGAATGAATCCCAAAAAACCCCGGGAATGAATCCCAAAAACCTCGGGAATGAATCCCCCAAAAACTCTGGGAATGAATCCCGAAAACCCTGGGAATGAATCCCAAAAACCCCGGGAATGAATCCCAAAAAAACCCCGGGAATGAATCCCCAAAAACCCCGGGAATGAATCCCAAAAAACCCCGGGAATGAATCCCAAAAAACCCTGGGAATGAATCCCCAAAAACCCCGGGAATGAATCCCAAAAAACCCCGGGAATGAATCCCAAAAAACTCTGGGAATGAATCCCCCAAAACCCCGGGAATGAATCCCCAAAACCCTGGGAATGAATCCCAAAAACCCCGGGAATGAATCCCCAAAAACCCCGGGAATGAATCCCCAAAAACCCCGGGAATGAATCCCCAAAAACCCCGGGAATGAATCCCCAAAAACCCCGGGAATGAATCCCAAAAAACCCCGGGAATGGATCCCCAAAAACTCTGGGAATTCTCTGCCTCCGTGGATCCGCAGATCCCAAAAAATCCCGGAATGGTTTGGGATGGAGGGACCCCAAAATTCCCAGCCCCTCCCGTTATCCCGGATTGCTCCGACCCGGCCTTGGGCACCCCCAGGGATTTGGAATTCCCGAATTTCCCTGGGAAATCCCTTCCAGCCCCTCCTCCCTGCCAGATTCCCAATCCAATTCCTCCCAAATTCCCAATCCAACCCCTTCTTTTCCAGCCTGAACCTCTTGTCCCATCCCAAAATTTTCCCTGGACCCCATTCCCAGGCTTTGCTCTGAGGAAAGGGATTTTTCCTGAATTTCCAATCCAAATCCCTCTTTTCTCTCATCCCAAAATTTTCCTTGGCCCCCATTCCCGGGTTTTGCTCCGAGGGAAGAGATTTTTCCCAAATTCCCATTTTTTCCCTCATTCCCAACCCAAATCCCTCTTTTCTCCCATCCCAAATTTTCCCTGGCCCCCATTCCGGAGCTTTGCCAGGAATTTGCTCCCGGGCCGGGATTCGGAGCTGGGCCGGGTCTGGAATTCTCTGGAAAAGCCCCAGAATCCCTGAGGAAAAGGAGAAAAATGTGGGAACGCCCCGGGAATGCCAAAAGTCCCACCCAGATGGGAAAAATTTGCAATAAAATCCCGGGATTTGTCGGGAAAAGCAATTCCAGAGTTCATGGAGGCAAAGGTGCCAAAAAATCGGATTTTTCCCATGGATTTGGGGGCGGGAATGAAGGAATTTCCAGGAAGGAATTCCCGGCCCTGCCCTCCACCCCATCCCTGTCGGGATTTTATTCCTGACATTCATCCAGGCCGGAAAAAAATCCATTTTCCCTTTTTTTTTTAAGGAAAAAAAAAAGGAGAAGCGAATTTTCCGGCAAAAGGGAAAAATTTGGAGTTTTTTATAGGTGGGAATTCTGATTTTAATTTTAAAAATCCTGGGATTTTCAATAAAATTCATTAATAAAACAAAAATCCTACAAAATTCCTACAACGAGCGCAGTTAAAATCTGGGATCATCCCAACAATTCCTCGGATTTTGGTTTTTTTTGGTTGAATTTTGAAAGGAAAAACCTGGATATTTTTGGTGGGAAGATGATTTTTATGGAAAAATCCAATCCAGGGGGTTTTCCCCAAACCCCAAAGGTTTGGAAGTCCCAGGTGGGGTTGGGTGTCCATGGATGGATCCCGATCCAAAGTTTTCCTGGGGCTGGGAGATCGGAGCTCCCGCAGGATCCCTGAGCCAATCCAGGGATTGATCCCTTCCCTTTCCTCTGGGAATTGCACAGAATTCCAAGGAAATTCAACCCTGGCGAAGAAATTCCACAGAATTTATCCTGAATCAGCCAAGAGGTGAAAAACCCAAAGCGACAAAGGCGCCAAAACCATCAGAAAATCCAGGTAAAAACCAGAATTATGGAATTGCTCCCAAAACCCTCAGAAAATCTGGATAAAAGCCAAAATTCCGGAATTTTTCCTGGAAAAATCAAAGCAACAAAGGCACCAGAACCCTCAAAAAATCCGGATAAAAGCCAAAATTAGGGAATTTCTCCCAAAGTGGAGGTGGAAAAAGTGACAAAGGAACCAACACCCTCAGAAAATCCAGATAAAAACCAGAATTATGGAATTCCTCCCAAAACCCTCATAAAATCTGGATAAAGCCAAATTCCAGAATTTTCACAAAATCCTCAGAAATCTGGATAAAAAGCCAAAATTCTGGAATTCCTCACAATTTTGAGATGGAAAAATCAAAGCTACAAAGGCACCGACACCTCAGAAAATCCGGATCAAAGCCAAAATTCCGGAATTTCTCCCAAACTGGAGGTTGGAAAAGCAACAAAGGAGTTAAAACCATCAGAAAATCCGGATAAAAGCCAAAATTCCGGAATTTCTCCCAAATTTGAGATGGAAAAATCAAAGCTACAAAGGCACCGACACCCTCAGAAAATCCGGATCAAAGCCAAAATTCCGGAATTCCTCCCAAATTTGAGATGGAAAAATCAAAGCGACATAGGAACCAACACCCACAGAAAATCCGGATCAAAGCCAAAATTCCGGAATTTCTCCC
>JAJEOU010000483.1:0-5000 GCA_021534815.1 Acrocephalus arundinaceus
GTGCCCAGGGACCCTGCCTGCGGCAGATGACACACGGCTGATGGGCGGTCCCTATGGGCTGGGGAGCAGTGAGCTGGCTCTTGCTGCCTGGCCAGCTTTGGCCGCCGTGGGCCTGGGCTGAGAAGCGTGGTGGGATGGTGGGCCCTGTTCCCTTTGGGGGTCCTTCAGTGTTCCTTGGCTCTGGAAGCCAGAGAATCTTGGGCCCCTCTCCCCACATGGAACAAGCCCTCCAGGCTGTCAGGGTCAGCACCTGAATATTGGAGCAACTTCCAGAGCTGTTGCGACGACTCACCCAGGCGGCTTATTTGCCATCAGGACAAGCAGTGTGTGAAAGCTTGAGCGGTTGTTGTGTTTTTCTCATCACAGTAGGCAAAGATGTGTCTCATGATGTTTGGCACCTGGAGGCAACACAGGTGAGGGTGGTGCTGCCACTGCCCCTGTCCTGGGCTGCCCTGCCCATCCCTCTGTCAGAACTTAAAGAACTCTGTTAAGTCATCTCAAAGCACTGCCAAAGAAGGAAGTTCACATAAGTCACAACACCAGGCACAGGTGGCAAAAATAAGGTGTTAATTCTAGGTCTGAACAGAGGTTTGGAATCAGCACTCAGGACAAAATGCCACTGTGCAGACTGTGGGAGAAGCACAGACAGCAACAACAGCAAGACGCCTGGTGAGGCAGATCTGGGTAAGCTGCTCTGCTGCCTCAAGGTGGCTTCAGGAGCCTCACACCCAGCTCTGGAAGGGAAGGAGGCAGGAACCTGACAGGGATCAAGGGCAAGGCAACCCAGCCACAGCCCACTTTCATCAGCCACAGCTCAGGGGATTTCATGGCCACCTCCAGAAACTCCGTTGGCCCTTGCTTGTCCAGGAGGCTGGAGCGTCCCAAGATTTCAATGGCTGCAGTCCTCTCAGCAGGCCTGAGGTATCTCCCAAAGGCCTGTGGCAGGAAGGAAGGGATCAGGGGCCAGTGCCACCCAGTGCCCCGAGGGTGCTGCTTGGTTGGGCAGTGCAAGCAGCCCTGGCCAGAGGTGCTGGGCAGTGCTGGTGGCAGTGGCCACAGGAAAGCTGGTAGCAGTGCCCACAGTCCCTGTGCAGGGGAGGATGAGGAGGGTCCTGGGTCAGGGAGGAGAGCTGGGTTTTCAGATGTTGGGTACGGGCCCTACCAAGACCCAGGGCTTGCTGGTGGCCGGCATGGCTGGGAAGCTGCTGCTGCTACTGCTGGGACACCAGAGTGTTCCCTGCTTGGGGATAGTGGAAACCTTTTCCCGCCCTTTTCTCCCCTCATGTTTCCTGTCCTTTCCCCCTCACATTTCCCAGCCTTTTCCTCTCTCACGTTTCCCGCCCTTTTCTCTCTTCGTGTTTCCCACCTTTTCCTCCCCTCACATTTCCCGCCCTTTTTGCCCCTCACCTTTCCCACCATTTTGTGCCCTCACATTTCCCACCCTTTCCTCCTCACACTTCCCACCCACAATTTCTCGCAATTCTCATTTTTGCCAGAGACAGCCCTCTTGGTTCTCCAGCCCTTTGCAAACACAAATTCCCTGTGGTTGCCACAGATGACAGCCCCAGCAAGGGGGAGAGCTCCTGACCTGAACTCTCCTGGTGCTGGGCATATCCAGCAAGGAGGTGAACTCAGATTCCCAGTATGCTGTACGCAGTTTTCGGTACACAGTGGTCTGTCCCAGGATCCAGACTCTAGCTTTGTTGGGCTGCTATTCCAGGCCCGCTCTACTTGGGTGGGTCCACTACCCTGCTGTCAGGAAGACCAGCATTCTCCAGGAAGGCTCAGGGGATAAAAACTCCTTACCTCTCCAGGGGAGGCAGAGGGAAACTTCTGTTCTTGAGCCCTCGGCTGCAACAAATGTTGGGGTCCATCATATATCGTTATGATTCGGGACAGCAGGCATAATGATACAAGGCTCTGAGTCTTCTGATCACAGGGTATATAGCGAAAGTTTATTGATAGGCAGATTCTTTTATACAGTGTTTCAGTACAAGTAATATCATTGGCTGTTAGAGCCTACATCTCTTTCTAAACATCTTTGCCTGTAAACAAGTGGGAAAACACCAGGTGTCAGGAAAAAGGGTATCTACAAGGATTGTTTGGGTTCCTCCTTATGATTACCCCGCCCCGTGCAGGACCGGTCCCGCCGGGAAGGCGAGCGTCGGACGGCCTTGCTCCGCCGGCCGGCGCTGGAGGCGGACGCCGCCGAGTCCCGAGCCGGCATCGTGAGCGCCCGAGGCCTGCCGGGCGGCAGACCCACCGCCCCTGTGGCTGCACTCCCGGGACCGCCGCCGCCTCTTCGCACCGTCAGGTCCCCCTTCCGCGAGCACGTGCCCGCGGGAGCACGTACGGCGCTGAGCCGGGGGGCGACCCCCGCTCTCCTCGTTTCCACGAGCAGACCGGGCGGTGAGTGCCCCCGCGGCCGCCCGCACGCCTATCCCCTTCGGCCCACACGCAGCCGGGAAAGGGCGACGGGGAAGCGACGGGCAGGGCCCGGGCCGGGACCGCTGCAGGCAACGGCGGGCGCTTTCCGGCAGACCATCTCCCGGGGGGGGACACTCACTGAGCGACGATGCCGCCGCTCGGCACGGGGTCGTGCACACTCGTCGGCATCCGGCGACAGAGGGACCGCCGAGCGCTCACGCGGATGGACGAGCGGTCGAGCCGGGGGACGGCCGGCGGCTGGCGCCGCCCGAGGAGGAAAGGCCGTTGAGGGAAGGAGAGGCGTGGCCGCGCCTGACGCGGCGCCGCCCGCGAGACTGCGGCGGCGGCCGAAGGAGAAGGAGCGCAGCGGGCCCCGGCGGTCGCAACCCCGCGAGCTGAGGAAGGGCGGAGAGCACGCGCTCTCCGCCGGCGTTGCCCGTGTCGAAGCGAGCGGGTCAGCCCCGCGGTCAACCACGGAGCCGCGGCCTCTCCGCCGGGGCCGGGCCGCGGAGAGGGGGGAGCAGGGCCCCCCTCCCCGACGCGGCACGGGTGACCCCGCACGCACGCGCGGCGGCAACGACGACGACGACGACAGGGAGCGCGGCCAGTCGCGACGGACACCACCGCAGGGGATTGGCGGGAGTAGCTCCCCACCCCTCAATGGCGCCGCGCCACCGCCCAGACGCTCCTGCCGCCGCCGGTGCCGCCGCCGCCACGGCGGGACGTACTGAGCCGCCCGAGTCTTTAAACCTCCGCCCGGCCTCGGCGGCCCTCTCGGCCGCCCTCGGCGTTTGACGACGCCGAGGGAACGCGGGGAGGGCACCCGCCGAGACGTGGAGTGCTAGGTACCTGGCCCTGGGGGTGAGGGAAACGACCTGCATGGCCCCGCTGGGGTGCCTCCCCTACTGCTGCCCTCAGGGGAGCGTCCGCCGGCGGGGGCGCGCCCGACATCTGCCGCCACCACCGCGGCCGTCCGTCTCGGGGCCCGGGGTTTCCCTCAGTAGCCCGGCGCTGCGCCCGAGAGGACCGCCGCGGCTCGGGCCGCCCCGCCGGTGCGGGGACGCGGCCCGGCCGCCGAGAACACCTCGCGCGACCCCGTCGACAGGCCGCGGCGACCATAATTTTTCATATATCCGTTCAAGATGTTCCCCCTTCAAAAATGAAACCAATGTACCGTCTGATGACTGAGCTAATCTATGTAACCTACGCGCTTGAATACTTGGAATGAGCGCAACTAATTTTATGAGTCCAAGACCTCCATTTCTTAGTTTCGAATAAAAGATGGCATCACAAGTACTCGGTGGAAGATGAAGCCATTCCTTGACCTCTCTCCTTATTGTTAGATCAAGGGATTCAAGAAGCCCTGCTGTTGCCTCAGTGTGGTCGGCCAGATATATCAGTCTCGGAATAGTATAAGTTCTGAGTATATCGACCTTCTGGAGGGGTTTAAGTGGTGCGTCTCTAATCCGATGGAGCCACTCTTCTAGTTTCTTGGACAGAGTTGGATCGGCAAAGCCCACCCAGGGGTCAATCTGAATGCCCAGATATTTCTCTGAGCACCCTGGGTCGATCATGTTGAGGGGGGTCCCATTAATTTGCCAAGCAGGACAGTCATTGATGGTGTATGCGTCCTTAGTCGGTTTAATAAAAAATCCGTGGCATTTCTCCCCTTGAGTTCTGAGACCAGTAAGTTTACAAAAGGTCTCTAGAATTTGGATATTATAACGCATGCCGTCCCATGAGTCACTCAATAGCACCAGATCATCAGCAAAAGCCATGGCAGTAACTTTGAACCCTCCATGGTGGAACCCTTTACCCTCTTTTTCTAGTTTACAAAGAAGAGGATCGAGTGCCAAATTGAACAACATAGGTGACATAGGGTCGCCCTGTTTGACCCCTGAGCGGATGTAAATTGGGTCTGTTTTCCCCTTTTTGGTGATAATGCGTGTTGTGATGTTTTTGTACATCTCACCCACTAGCTGGACTATATGGGTGTCTACTCCCCTTTTGATTAGACCGGCGATAATGTGTTGATGACATACAGTGTCAAACGCCTTGGCAATATCCACAAATACCACCCCCAAATGCAAATGTTCTTGTTTTGCACATTTAACAAGAAGCTGAAGCAGCTTCAAGTTCTCAGAACATCCAGATGCACAAATAAACCCCCGCTGTCTGGGGTTGATGGGACATGCACTGACCAGCCTCACCGTAGCGACCCTAGAGAAAAGCCTAAACACCAACGATGCAATGGTGATAGGTCTCCAGTTATTGATATCACCAAGTTTCTCCTCATTGGAAGATTTGGGTATCAAGACTGTCCTGCAGTCTCGCAAGGCATCTGGAAATGTTCCAGTAACAAGCCAGAGGTTGAAGATCTCACACAACCAGGAAAACTTTGGGTCTAGTTGGATAAGGTGACCCAAAGTAAATCCATCTGGCCCCGGGGGCAGAAGATTTCTGCATTTCTTTCACGTTCTTATCAATCTCTTTTTCTGTAATCAAGTCATGAAACTTGGTGTTATTTGCATCCCTATATACAGGGAAGGTTTCAAGACCTATATAACAGCCTG
>JAJEOU010000483.1:10000-15000 GCA_021534815.1 Acrocephalus arundinaceus
AAAAGTCCGATATAGAAGTCTGAGTACTGACTAATCGCCTGCATAGGCGTACCGGTGGTCCGAAAGGTGGAATAGCTCTTTCCATAGTTAGTGGAATAAGTTTGTCACTATTAGGAGGCATTGTTATTTGCAAAGTAGGGGGGTGTTATTGGACTGGTAGTGGCCCCCCTTGCCAATCCACCAGATTTCTGCCCTCTTGAGACCCTGGGGCCGGGTTTTGGGTATTAAGCCAGAGGGCTTAAACCAGGAATTTGTTTCACCGATTTTAGCAAGAGAGCGTTAGGCTGGTGAACTCTAACGTCTCTGTTCTGGGCTTAGAGATGTTTAACTGTGCCCAGCGTGCAACCGTACTCAAAAGCCGCTTTTGAGGAGTCCCGGCTGCTCTTTTTAGACCCACAGCTAGCAACAACCCGACTGTGCCAGCCCCACACCGCCAGCCACGGGATCCCCACCGGAGGGAATCGACAAGGAACCCCCACGGACTAGCGGTTCTCCCCGGGAATCCCCTCTCCCCGGGGATTCTCCACCACCACAAACCTCCCGGTCACAACAAGCAAAAGCCACTGCAGTCCCCCGCAGGGCAGTGCCGGTTGCTCTCCCCACACCGCGGAAACCCCGCCGAAACCGACCAAAAAGCCCCGGCACCGGCCCCGGGGGGCACCCCGAGACCCTCCCCGGAGGTCCCCCAACCCCAGGGACCCCTCTACCACAAAAATCGCCCCGAAGTTTTCCCCACAGAAGCCGCAAAAAGCGGTTCGCAGGGAACGGGGCGGCCCCGGCACCAACCTCGCGGGAAGCACACCGCGGACCGCGGAAACCCCGCCGAAACCGACCAAAAAAGCCCCGGTACCGGCACGGGGGGGCGACCCGAGACCCTCCCCGGAGATCCCCCAACCCCGGGGACCCCCCTACCACAAAAATCGCCCCGATGTTTTCCCCACAGAAGCCGCAAAAGCGGTTCCTTGGGTACGGGGCGGCCCCGACACTGTCCGCGCGGGAAGCACACCGCAGACCGCAGAAACTCCGCCGAAACCGACCGAAAAGCCCCCGAACCGGCCCGGGGGAGCACTCCGAGACCCTCCCCGGAGATCCCCCAACCCCGGGGGCCCCCCCACCACAAAAATCCCCCCGAAGTTTTCCCCGCAGAAGCCGCAGAAGCGGTTTCTTGGGTACGGGGCGGCCCCGGTACCAACCGCGCGGGGAGCACACCGCGGACCGCGGAAACCCCGCCGAAACCGACCAAAAAGCCCCGAACCGGCACAAAGAAACCCCCGAGATGCCCCCCCACCCCCAGGGACCCCCCTACCTCCGCGAGTCGCCGGAGAACCTCCAAGGAAAGACGCCGATTCCCCTGGTCCGCACCAGTTCTAAGCCGGCTGCTAGGCGCCGGCCGAGGCGGGGCGCCGGCCCGAGGACCCCCCCGGGAACCCCCCCCCGCGCGAGACCCTGTTGTCCCCGCCACCGCGCGCCGCTACAGCGGCGTCCCGGAAGCCGCCAAGGCCGGCTCGACCGAGCACCCCGGCGCCGGCCCGGAGCCGGGTAGACCTGTTGTCCCCGCCACCGCGCGACGCCGCAGCGCCGCCCCGGAAGCCGCCGGGGCCGGCTCGGCCGATCACCCGTGGGGCCGGCCCGGAGCCAGGTAGACCTGTTGTCCCCGCCACCACGCGCCGCTACAGCGGCGTCCCGGAAGCCGCCGGGGCCGGCTCGACCGAGCACCCCGGCGCCGGCCCGGAGCCGGGTAGACCTGTTGTCCCCGCCACCGCGCGCCGCCGCAGCGCCGACCAGGAAGCCGCCGGGGCCGGCTCGGCCAAGCATCCCGGCGCCTGCCCGGAGCCGGGTAGACCTGTTGTCCCCGCCACCGCGCGCCGCCGCAGCGCCGCCCAGGAAGTTGCCGGGGACGGCTCGGCCGAGCACCCCGGCGCCGGCCCGGAGCCGGGTAGACCTGTTGTCTCCGGCACCGCATGCCGCTGCAGCGCCGCCCCGGAAGCCGCCGGGGCCGGCTCGGCTGATCACCCGTGGGGCCGGCCCGGAGCCGGGTAGACCTGTTGTCCCCGCCACCGCGCGCCGCTACAGCGGTGTCCCGGAAGTAGCCGGGGCCGGCTCGACCGAGCACCCCGGCGCCGGCCCGGAGCCGGGTAGACCTGTTGTCCCCGCCACCGCGCGCCGCCGCAGCGCCGCCCAGGAAGCCGCCGGGGCCGGCTCGGCCGATCACCCGGGGGGCCAGCCCGGAGCCGGGTAGACCTGTTGTCTCCGCCACCGCACGCCGCCGCAGCGCCGCCCCGGACGCCGCCAGGGCCGGCCCGGCCATGCACCCTGGGGGCCGGCCCGGAGCTGGGTAGACCTGTTGTCCCCGCCACCGTGGGCCGCCACAGCGCCGTCCCTGACGCCGCCGGGGCCGGCTCGGCCGAGCACCCCGGCGCCGGCCCGGAGCTGGGTAGACCTGTTGCCTCCGCCACCGCGCGCCGCCGCAGCGCCGCCCAGGAAGCTGCCGGGACCGGCCCGGCCGTGCACCCGGGGGGCCGGCCCGGAGCCTTGTAGACCATTTGTCCCCGCGACCGCTCGCCGCTTCCGTGCCAGCCCGGAGCGATGCACCGGCTTTCAAGACCAATACCTGTTTTCGATAAAATCCTTTCCCCACCGCCGTCCCCTCTTTTATTGCGTGGGAGTAGTTTTTTGAGGGCTTTCGGGGTTTTTTTTTTTTTCCTTTTTTCTTGCAAGAGCAGCTCGGAACAAGAAACTTTCTGGAAAAATATCGTCTTGGCCAACTTTATTCATTTTCACTTTGCGCCCAGACCGCTTCCAGCCGAGCCGATGGGCCGTCTGTGCCCTCGGCTCGGCCTGCCGACCCACGGCGCCATCAGACCCGGCCGCGGCCCGCCGGCGCCCGGCTCCACTCGCCTAGTCCCTCCCGCCCCGCCCACCCGCTGACGAAAGGCCGCGGTGGGGGGGGACGGCGAGCGGGCGGCCGCTCGCCCGGAGGTTCCCTCACGGTCCGCCGGGGTCTCCGGCCCCGGCCGCCGGCTCAGGCCGCCGCGGGGGCTCGGTGCCGAGGCCCGGGGGCCGGCACGGACTCGGCCCGCCTTCCCAGAGCGAGGGACGGCCGCGGTGACGCGACCCCCCCCCCCCGGCGCACGCGCTCTCGCCCCGAGGCCGGTCCCCCAGACCTCCCGGCCCGCGCGCCCGCTCGCACGCATGCGCAGAGCCCCCCCCTTCGTCCCCTCGCGCCACAGCTCCCCGCCCCCGCCCCCCACCAACCCGCCCCTCTCCTGGCTCCCGCGCTGCCTGCCGCGGCCGCCGATGGACGGCAGGGGGCGCCCCGCCCTCCAGTGGCGCCCTCCTCCCCGGCACCGCCTCCGGGCTTCTCCCGCCCGCCCCCGCCCCGCGGGGGTCGGGGCCGCTCCGCCCTCCAAGCAGCAACCTCGCTGGCAACGCCCTTCGGCTTTTCTCGCCCGACCCCGCCCTGTGACAGTTGGGGGCGCCCCGCCTTCCACCAGCGGTTCCCCTGGCAACGCCTCCGGACTTCTGCCGCCCGCCCCCGCCCCGCGACGGTTGGGGGCGCCCGGCCCTCCACCTGCAGCCTCCCTGGCGCCGCTGTCAGGTTTTTCCCGCCCGCGCCTAAAGCTGTCTTTTAGACCCGTTCGCGCAGCGGCGGCGGGGCTAGCCCCAGGCTGACGCCGAGGCGGCCAGGGCTGCCCGCCCGCTGCAGAGGCCGGGCCGGCAGCGGGCTGCAGAGGGTGGCGGGTTGCTTAGCGCAGCTCTGAAAGGCGCCCTCCTTCCCTCTCGGGGAGGGGTTGGGGCGGCCTGCTGGGTGGGGGCAGGATGTCGGCGGAGCCGGCCGCTGCCGGACAAGGGTGCTGCGAGACGCGCCGGCGGCCCCTGGGTCCTAAGTCCAGAGGTCTACCCAGGGCGCTCGGCACCAGCTACGGAGTCCGGCCGCGGACAACCGGTCTACCCAGGAGCTGTACCCTAAGGGACCGAGTCCGGCCGTGGACCACTGGTCTACCCACGGCGCTTAGGTAGCGAGTCCGGCCGCGGACAACCGGTCTTCCCAGGAGCTGTGCCTAAGGGACCGAGTCCGGCCGCGGACAACAGGTCTACCCACGGGGCTTAGGTAGCGTCCTGCCGCGGACAACTGGTCTACCCAGGAGCGTCAAGCCAGGTAAGCAGTCCGGCCGCGGACAAATGGTCTACCCACGGGGCTTGGGTAGCGCGTCCGGCCGCGGACAACCGGTCTACCCAGGAGCTGTACCTAAGGGACCGAGTCCGGCCCCGGACAACTGGTCTACCCACGGTGCCTAGGTAGCGAGTCCGGCCGCGGACAACCGGTCTTCCCAGGAGCTGTACCTAAGGGGCCGAGTCCGGCCGCGGACAACTGGTCTACCCACGGCGCTTAGGTAGCGTCCTGCCGCGGACAACTGGTCTACCCAGGAGCTGCAAGCCAGGTAAGCAGTCCGGCCGCGGACCACAGGTCTACCCAGGGCGCTCGGCGCCAAGGACCAAGTCCGGCCGCGGACAACCGGTCTACCCAGGAGCTGCAAGCCAGGTACCGAGTCCGGCCGCGGACAACAGGTCTACCCACGGGGCTTGGGTAGCGCGTCCGGCCGCGGACAACTGGTCTACCCAGGAGCGTCAAGCCAGGTAGGCAGTCCGGCCCCGGACAACTGGTCTACCCACGGCGCTTAGGTGGCGTCCTGCCGCGGACAACCGGTCTACCCGGGAGCGTCAAGCCAGGTAAGCAGTCCGGTCGCGGACAAATGGTCTACCCACGGGGCTTGGGTAGCGCGTCCGGCCGCGGACAACCGGTCTACCCAGGAGCTGTACCTAAGGGACCGAGTCCGGCCCCGGACAACTGGTCTACCCACGGCGCCTAGGTAGCGAGTCCGGCCGCGGACAACCGGTCTTCCCAGGAGCTGTACCTAAGGGACCGAGTCCGGCCCCGGACAACTGGTCTACCCACGGCGCCTAGGTAGCGAGTCCTGCCGCGGACAACTGGTCTACCC
>JAJEOU010000483.1:27500-29233 GCA_021534815.1 Acrocephalus arundinaceus
GGGCTGACCCGCCCCCGAGGCCGGCCCCCGCCCGCCGACCGGCCGCGCCCGAGCGCGACCGGCCGCCGGCGAGGTTGGGCCGGAGGGGAGTCCCCGCTCGAGGAGCGAGAGCCCGGCTCCGACGCGTCCCCCCACCGGGCCGCGCGGAAAAGCACCGGACGTGCTAGAGGAGACAGCGACCCGACGAGGCGGGCGCAGCCCGGACACCGAGGCCCCTCGGCCGGGGCGGCTCGCTCGGCAGCAAGGCGGCAGCGCGACCAAAGGAGCGCCGTGCGGGTACGCGCGCGCGCGGAACGGGCTCTGTTCCCCCGTCCGCGCCCCATCCGCTTTTCTCGTTCGTCCCCCTCTCTCTGGGACTCCCGGCTCGGCTCCACAGCCGCACCGCCGCCCGGCGCTGCTCGCGGCCGGCACCCACGGGGCGCTTACCCGGGACCGGGGCCGGCACCGGCACCTCGCGTGGTTTTGAAGGACACCTGAGGACATATGGGGCCACGCGGCAGTCACACAGCTTGGAGCGGTCAAGACGCTCCCCCCCGGCACTGGGAGGGGCGACACCTCGCCTGCGACGGGAAGCGAATTGGAAAGGAGACCGCCCTGCTGGAGCACCGGACACCCCCCCTCCGCGACTTCCCCATGACAGAGAAGCCCCGGGGAAAAGAGCCGGGCCGCCGGGGGCCCTCTCCGACGCGACCCGAAAAGCCTCATCGATCGAAAGGAAAGCCCTTGAGGCCGCCGAAACGGCCTCGGTCCTGGGACAACACAACCGACGAGGGCCGCCGACGCCGGCGGGGCCGCTCGCGGCTTTGACGGCTCTCGCTCGCAGCGGAGGGAGGAGAGCGGGGGGTGCCGCCACCCGCCCGCGGCTGCGGACAACGGTTCCCTTAGCGAGAGACGACGGAAGGACGGGGTGACCCATCCGGAGCATGCGAGAAACCGCCACCGACCGTGCCTCGGGCCACCGGCTTTCGCCCGCCTCGCGGCGATCGGCTTCCCTCCGGAAAAGCCGGGGGGACGGCGGAAGAAGAAAAAAAAAAAAAAAAAAAAAAGCACCCAGCGTGCGTTGACACGACCCGTGCTAACCACGGGGATCACGGGCCCAGGGGGTAAAAGAAGCTCGCGGCCTCTCTCTCCCCCCTCGAACCACAACTCGCATCTATCTCTGCCTTCCGCCCTTTACGGGCCCACGATCCTTCGTCGCGCAACGCTTCTCGGTGCCGCAGCTTAGGGCCGCGAGGAAAAAAAAAAAAAAAAAAAGAGGCCGGGCAGGCGGCCCCCAACTCCGCCCGCCCGCAAAAGAAAGAAACCGGACCTGCTTTTCTCAAAACCCAGCCCCCGCCGGCAACCGCTGCAGCCGGGGCAGGCCAGACGCCACGGGCCGCCCCGCGTTAGCGGTTAGATCGCGCTGGCCACGACCGAAGGAAGGGCGAGGCGCCGCCGCCTCGCCCGCGACACTCCCCGGGGGCTCTCTCTCTATGTCGGGTTCAGGTCCACAAAGCCAGGGCGAGCCGGCCACCGAGACCGGCCGCCGGCCACGCAAATATATCCGGCCCGCAGCGCGGGTCCACGGCTTAGGGCCGAGGAAGGGGGTTGCGCGTTCAACAGCACACGGCAGGGGGACGACGGGGTGCGCCACCCCGGGGTTCCCCCACGACTCGTCGGGCGGCTCCCATCACCGAGCCCCTCAGGCAAGCGGGCTAGCCGAGGCAAGGCGCACGCCCCACGGCACGCCCCCC
>JAJEOU010002728.1:0-70660 GCA_021534815.1 Acrocephalus arundinaceus
GCTACCATTGGCTGCCGGTGCTGTCACTCGTGGTTCTCGGTGCGCGCTGATTGGGCCGAGCGGGGAGAAGCCCGGCCCGGGGCCGCCCCCCGGGCGCTGGTGGCAGAGGCGCCATTGTGGGAGCGTCTGTGCGGGCCCGGAGCGGCGGCAGCGGCCGGAGCCCGGGGAGGCGGCGGCGGAGCTCGGAGGCGGCGGCAGCGCAGGTGGGAGCCGCGCTGGGTTGTGCCGGGGCTCGGGGCTGTGTGCGGGCGGAGGGGGCGGCAGGGGTCTCTGCTCTGGCGGGTTCCTTGTGCCGTGTGGGCGCCGTGTTGGCCGTGGGCTGAGGGCGCTGCGGGAGCGGCTGCCCGCGGTCTCCTTCCCGCTGGGGCCTGGGCAGGAGCCGGGGCCGGAGCAGCGCTGGCTCGTCCCGGTTGCTGTGGGTAGGACGGAGGTGGCTGCCCTGTGGCCGGGCCTGGTCGGGAAAATTGGCGTCGCCAGAGGTTTGTGTCCCCAAAGGAGAGCGAGGAGTCCTGTCAAAGTGACTTTATTGATGAGCAAAGGGAGAGGCCATGCGGCATTTGCCGTGCGGTCTCTCCAATTGTTGTAGTACGCAGCCTCCTTTTTCTCCTGATTTTCCCTTCTGCATCTCCCTGCCCCTTTGCCCAGTGGCGAAAGTTGACTTGGAAAGTTCAGACTTCCCGATCCGCCTGCTGCATGTCCTCGTTAATATGCACCCCCCTTTTGTGTAACATCCGATATTCATGGCTCTGTTCAGTCTTTGTTCTTCTTCTCGATGTTCAGGAATTTAGCAGGACCTTGGCTGAGCAGCAGTCCGAGTCAATCAGTAACATTTTCTGAAACTGATGGTTTCCCCCGTTACTTCCTTATCTCCAAGTCCCTTATCTCCAAAACGAAAATTCAATCTTAGAATATTTTTCAAAGGTTCAATAAGGGAAAAAATAGGACAATGTCCAGCGCTGGGTTGTTCCTGGCTATCAGACAACAAACATGCCGGTACATTAAGACTGTGTTAGCTGTATACTAATAGTTGTCTAAGGTAACTATATAATTATGAGTTCCATGCGTTATTCAACATTCTTGACAGCTTGGATGTTCTAGAAACTTTATTTTGGTTTCCTCCTCTGGCTTATCTACAAACCATCCTGCAGATCAGGTCAATATATTTATTCCTCCTTGTGGCTTCATCGTGTTGTTTCCCACTTCCCCGATACCGAACAGTTAACAATTCTTCTCTAATTCATCTCTGGTGCTCTGGTTTGTGTCACCCTTATCACTTGGAGAGGTCAGTCAGCAGATGTGGGAACCAACCTCATTGCTTTATACAGTTCTCTGGTTACACAGAAGTATTTTAACATTTTCTATTTTCCTACAGCTTACAGTACAATACATTCATCACATTATTAGTTCTATAAGCTCCAAGGTGTATTACATCACATAATACACTCATCACACTACTGTTTCCACGGGCCATACGGTGCATACTTAAAATGAGAAATCAGGTTACATTAGCAAGCAGCTAAAGGGATTATAAATTGTGCTATATTTACAATCAATAACCACATATAAAGACTAATACACAAACATGAAAGCCAATGTTACAGGGTCATTTTTAACAATTCCGTGTCCTTTTGTAGCCGTTTGTGGATCAGGAGGCCTGGCTGCCACCTGCATCCCCTTGCTCAGCTGCTGAATGAGCTGCACTCAGCAAGGTGTCGTGCATGGTCCAAAGATGAGAGTTGCTGTGCACATCAGAGGAGAAAGAGCATTCGTTTATCCCATGGTGTGCCAGGAACCACCAAACCGTGTCCCATTCCCATCCTTTCCACGTTTGGACTGGAACATGAGCTGCTTTCTTATTTCCTTTCTTATCTGTTTCACCACTTTTCGGTTGTCACCTATTTGCAAGCAGCATCTTGAGTCATTTAATTTTCCCCACTGTCCTCCTCCTTGTGCTAATAGATAATCTGATCCCATCCCATGGTGAAGTGTTGTGTTCTTCATTTGAGTGGATTGTTTGGCCAGACTCAGGAGCTGGATCTGTCTGGTTGGTTATTATTTCGAGGACATCTTGTAATCTAATTCTGCCATTGCAATGATCACTGGGTTCTCTGGCTCCTGCTATGAATTCGTTCGGGTTCCCAGGGGCTGGTCCATGGTGTTGCAGGATTTGTTCTGGTGGCCGTTCATCTTTTCCCCAGTTTTGGGCGTTCCCTCCAGCCAGGGCTGCATCAATTGATCTCTCTGATTAAATCATCACATCCTTGGATTCCCCACTGATTGCTCTGAACTTGTGGTAGCAAAACCCCCCCAGTGTTCCAATGCTCCGTGTGTGACACAGACAGTGACAGCACATGTTGGAGTGGGGAGAGGGATGATTCCCCCCCAGTTCTTTTAGTGAAGTTTTCCCAACCTTCTCCATTTGCTGTTTCCCTTTGCAGCTGAACCAATTTCTGTTGCACAGTCAGATATCCTCACTGTGGGCTCTGCCTTTGGCTGTGCCAATTCCATCAGTGCCAGCAGGCAGAGCTTGGGGTGAGGGGCAGAGGGAATCAGCCCAATTCCTCCGCAGGCAAGAAGCCCCTGGTGCATTATCCACCCTTTTCCCCATTAGTGTTAATTTGCATTTCTAAAGCTCCTCTCTAGGGTGCCAGAAATGAATCTTTTTTTTCAAGGGGAGCCATTGAATGACTCACCTGGGGCCATCCCACAATCTGCTTTTTTTTTTTTTTTTCTCACTAACAATATACTAATAACTGTATATGCGTGAAAGGGTCATCTTGAAAACTCTTCTGGTTTTGCAAAATGCAACCTAAAAATGAACATCTAAAAACTCACACAAAAATGTTGCAATCACAGAGAGCCACAAACAACCATACACAAAAACATTCAATAGCAATGGAGTTTTTTCTACTTTTTTCCTAGGACTAAAATTGATTCTCACACCCCTGACCCAAACCGAACTGACAGTATAAAAGTAGGAGTATTACAAAAAATTATTCCAATGGTGTAATCTTGTTACTGAAACTGCAGGAAAAACAAAAACTCTCCAATAATATATTTAGTGTTAGAGTTAAGGCATTACTTGATTCTGGCCAGGCTGTGCTACAGAAATCATTTCATCCACACGTAGCCCAGGTGTGCAGAGAAAATCATTCCATGATACCTGAGTTTTACTTGATTTTTCCTAAACTTCATACAGTCTGAACCCATAGAAATCCATTTGATTTATGTTCATTGCTTCCAAGTTGCTGAATTCACAGTATTTGATTTCCTATTGGAGCCGCATTTCTTTGCCTCTGATGTTAATTAGGTTCTCACTCCTGGATTTCCTTCTCAGCCTTTTCCAGACCAGGTGTCTCCAGCTATTCCAGGGGCAGTGTCTGGGGTAGGTGTTCGTTGCTGTTTGCTGATGGGCGTTGATGTTTTGTTGATGGTCGTTATCTTTGTGGGGATCTTTTGGGCTCTTCCCAGTCTGTTGAGATGTTAAACTCATCTCTGTTGAGTGGAGTAACATCCCTTAAGAAAATTATTTAAAATTCCTTTCCCCAGGGTTAAAGGCAAACCAAGCCTGAGTAGAGAAATAAAATTAAAATATTTTTAAAGTATTTTAAAGTATAAATTATACTTTTAAAGTTCTTTAAAGTATAAAGAATCTAATCCCATCCAGCCCAGTGTGTGAGTGTTACTGAGCCCCAGAGTGGAATTCTCACGGTGCCTTCCCCAGCCCGTGTGGCAGTGCAGGCACAGAAACCACTGAAGCTCCAGGAGTGGCAGCAAGGATTGGCCCGCAGTGCCTGGAGCTGCCAAAGGAGGGTGCCCAGGCAGACAATTCCAGCCGAGGATCTGTGGGCAGGCACAGGGGCTTTCCCCGCTGTGGAGCCCTGGCTGCTGCTCCCTTGCCTTCAGGGCGGGCTCAGTCGCTGCCTCCCATCCTCCTCCTGCAGGTGGGAAGTCCAAATCTGCGGGGCTTCAGAGCCCTTGAGCCGAGGGTGAGGGGTCCCCCCGTGTTCAGCTGTGCTGGTGTGATAAAACTGGGCAGGAGATTTTTCTCCTTTTAAAAGCCTTTATTGTGATCAGCTCAGGGTGGGGGCGCGACGGGTCGAATGCACGCCGCCGCTGCTCCTAAAAGTATCTCGGGGGATGAGGTGTGCAGCAACTTCGTCCACTAGGCTGCCGGCTGCTCTCAGAAGCAACTTGGAGGGGAGGGTGTGCAGCAGCCTCATTCACTGGAATGCAGGCAGAGTGAAGCTCAGGGTCCACAGGGCCGCCCCGTCCCGAAGACGCGGTCGGCTCTGAAATTCCAGGGGGGTCCCTCTCTGGGCAACGTCTCTGAGAGTCAGGGTGAGGGGTGAAAACCGCTCAGCTTTGGGAGGAGGCAGTCTCACTCCTTGCATGGTCCATCCATGTGTCTTGGTGGTTCAGTCTAATAATGTTTTTCTGGTCCGGAGTAATAATTTCTTCTCCCAGCTGGCACTGCATCTCTTCTATTTGCATGTCTGCTGGATTTCTCCTCCTCCTGGCTTCTTTGGTTGCTATGTTGGGTGTTGGGGTAGCCAGGGGACTCAGCTCGAAGGTGCAGCAGAAAGGGAACAAAAGAGGTGATTAACAGGGTGGGGGTGAACATTTAACAAGGAGCACTGGGCGAACAATGACTTCATTTGCAACAAAATTACCTTGTTTATCTCACTGGGGCTGTTTCTGTGCTCAGGGACACTTGGAATGGGCCACGCCACTTGGCCACCAGTGCTGCTTCTTCCCACTGCTTAGGCAGGACCCGATGTCCTGGTTGGATGTTGTGAACAGCAAAGTCCCAAGGCAGGGGCTGTGCCAGCCGAGCTTCCTGTGGGAGAGATTTCACAGGAGACAGGATTCTGGCCACAGACTGCTTTAAATACACATCCCTTATCTGCACCCTGCACTAGGTGGAGAATTTCCAGGGTAAGGAATTGCAAAGATCAATTCTAGGGGAGACAATTGATTATCTGCCCTGGGTCTGGCTCTTATTCTTGCCAAAGCCAATGGCAAAAGCCGTGCCTGAGGCATCTTGGTTTCTATCACCAGCTTCCAAAGGTGTTTCTTGATTTCCCATTCATTCTTTGTACCTGACCTGAGCTCTGGGTATGCCAGGGGTTGTGGAGGTCCCCTTGTATTCCTAAAGCTGCCATAACCCCCTGAAGGATCTTTCCTGTAAAACGAGTTCCCCATCTGAGTCTATTGCTTCCACAGTCCCTTCTCTTGGAATTATTTATTTTAGAAATACCTCAATAAGTGATCCAGTGATGACTGAATAAATCAGAATTGCTTTTGGCACCCCGTTATGTGACATGGTGTCAGCAGAAGATATTGAAGCCTTCCTGCTCAGGGCATTTCAGTGCCAGGCTCTCCCAAGCACACACAGCTCTGCCGGTTGAGCTGACCATGGGGGCGGTGCCCTGAGCTTTGTCTAATTCCCTTTCCTTAATAACAGCGTGTCTTGTAACTCTTTTCCCTTCTGCTGCCCTTGAAGACCCATCCATAAACAGATTTTCTCCCTCAGGCCAGGGAATGTCTCCTCAATCTCCCCTAGCCTGGCTCTGGAGCTCTGTCACTTGACTGCAGCCATGGGTTTCTCCCCAGCCCCTGTCCAGGCTGTTCCAACAGGAGGCTGGGTTAAACCTTCCCCTGTCCTCAATTCTAAATCCTCCTGTGCCACTGAACAAGTGCCATGCTGTAATAACTGAGCACTGCTCTTTTGGTTATCAAAGCTTGGACTTGAACGTGAACACCAGGAGATCCTTGTGCTGTCAGTTTTGCGGCCTCAGGTCCCATTAAAGCTGTGGCTGCACAATTCTGCAGACAATGGGGCCACTCTGGCCACTGGGTTAAACATTTGAGCCCAAGAATTCCTTTGGCATGGCCCTGTTTACATCCACACACAATTCAAATTCTTTTTCTCTTTCTGGGAGGGCCAGGGCAGGAGTCTCAAAGAATCTGGTTTTTAACACTTGAAAATTCTGCTTTCCTTCTGGTCTCCATCCATCCAGTTTCTTGACAGGCAGGATGGGAGTGTTGTAGAGAGAGATCCCTGGCTGCAAAAGCCCTGCCTTGAACAAGGGCTCAATCACAGGCTGTAAGGCCTTCCTTCCCTCCCTTGGAATAGGGCATTGCTTTTAGACCCCACTTGTGCTGGTTGCTTCAGAGTGATTTGGAGAGGCTGGGTATCTGATTTTCCCCATTTCCCTGGGGCTGCCCACACTTGTGGGTTCACTTCAGCAAAGGCCATACCAGGGATTTGACACAAAGGTCCCACAGAACTGGCCTTTGTATCACCTTTCCCAATATTAATTTGCATTCCCAATTGAGCCATCAAATCCTTTCCCAGTAAATTACAATCACAATTAGGAGCAAAGGAAAATTCCTGCATTTCAAAGCCGTCTTCCACATCTGCCAGTTGTGCTTGAATAAAACACAGCCACTCATCTTTCCCCCTTATCCCCTGAATAATCAAAGACATTTTTGGCATTTTCCCTGCTTAGGTGTAAGATTGAGAGTGGCTGGAGAGGCCCCTGTGTCTGTGAGGAAAGGGCTCCTGTCGATGCAGAGCCACCCTGAATGTTCTCCAGGGCTCCAGTGTGGTGGGTCCCTGGTGTCATGGGAGCTGTGCCAGCCCTAAGAATCCCTGTCCGTGCAGGGCTGGCCTTGCTGGTGCTGAGGGTGCTGCTGTGTGTGCTTGCAGTGTCCTTGTGCCCTGCAGATGGAAGCCTGATTCCTTGCCCGGGGCTGTTTGGGTGGGCTCTCCCCTGCCGAGGAGGGCAATGCCTGTGCCAGGTGCTTGTGGCCGAGGGCGTCCCCTGGGTGCTGGGGCCCCCTTGGGCGCTGGGGTTGATCCCTGAGGGGCTGTAGAAACTGTGCCATGGCCTTTGCCTTCAGCTTGGCCTTTTCCTCCTCCCTTCTTGCATTCCCTGCTGTGCCTTTGTGCCCAAGTGCTGTTGCCCGATACCAAGGTAAAACACAAACCAACAAAGTTAGTTTATGCGGTGCTTTATTTGAGGCCCCGGGGACCTGGGGACTATGTCCCAAATCAGGATCCCGAAGACCCTCCATCAGATCTTCAGCTTTTATACCCTTTTACAAAGATTACCTCATAAGGCTACGTGCAAAACTAACATTCTTTACTTCAAAGCAGTTATACAACCGTTACATTTGTTACTCAAATAACAATCCCCCTAAACTATAAATCTTAAAAGGTTGTCTTACTTAAAACTATAGATTAATTTTCTTGCTTAACTCCCACCACCAAACATATTCTATTTCAACCTTATCTCTAGGAAACTACCTGCAAACTTTGTATGTTCCACATGCTTGACTGATCTCTATGAACTTTGTTTTCTTCCTTTCTCAGTACATTCTCTGCACATTCTCAAACATTTTCCCAGGGCCTACATGAGGAACAGCCAAAACTAAGCCTTAGCATAACTACTACTACACAACCTATTTTATACAACCAACATAGTTTTATCCCACTGGTAACAAGTCCCCCCTTTTGAGCATTCTTCGATTTTTCGCAAGGATGCTCAATCCTTTATGTCGATGTCTCCAGGTATGACGGTGATGTAGATGGTTTCTCAGAGATTTGAGGCGAAATCACTTCCTTGCGAGTCATCGCCCTTATCACTTTCTTTGTATGTGTTCCTTCCTTCACAATCACTCCTGAAAGACATCTATATGCTCCAAATACAACAACTATCATAACTATGATCATAATTACATACTGTATTACAGACGATATCCAACCAGAGACCTGGATCCCTAATGAACTAAATATTGCTCCAATCCAATTGTGTTCAGCATCCTTTTGAGTCTCATGTATTTTTGATTCAATTTGATCCAATTGGCTAATATCTTTCTCTACCTCTTCAGTAACATTTGGGATATGTACACAACAATGGTCTTCTTTTCCCTGCAAATATCCACAAACCCCATGTTCTTTTAACAAAATCATGTCTAATGCCATTCGATTCTGAACAGTCATCCTTGTAGTAGCTTGTAACTGCAAATTTAGATCCTTAAACCCCTTTTTGGTAACTGCAGCCAACCTTTCTGTTTGTCCCAGTAATCGATAAAGCATCTCCCTATTCCGATATGTTGAAATAGGTGGGAACAATGACTCAAGTATCCATCCGAACTTTACCCCCTCTGATGGCTCATGCCACTCATCCTTTGATTCAGTGTCATCCCCTACTTCTCTCCGTAAACGTTTTTGCATTTCATCATCGGTCAGTCTTGTTTGCTTCCAATAAGGACATAAAGTTGGTACCCCTAGAGTAATCTGAGTTACGGGACCATCAATGGGCATATGCGTGGTCCATTGCCCATGTCCCATTACCCACACAAGGTTTCCTGGGCTTCTTACGGTTGTTGTCTTACAATCTATAGCCTTTTTAATTGATTCTCCTAGTGTGTGATTATATCCCCTACATTCACATCCCCATTGCAATAATAATTTTACTGGCATTAGCCCTATTTGCTTTGCTGGTGTATCACAAGTATATATTTGAGTACAGTTCCATATGTCTTTCGACTCCTTATACTGTCTCCAGGCTTCTTGTGTGGTTCTGATGGTCTGGTAAGTTTGGTTTTTCTTTCCTATCCGCTGGATACACCAACGAATATGATCTATATAACTATAAGTTTCCAACAGGCTCGGTCCCCATATCACTTCCCACTCTTCCATGGTTGTAAGGTGTGTAACATTTTGGCATACTTCCTCCCTTTTAGTCCCTATCTCTTTAAACTGTATCTTACTACAAGGGTACCTTACAGGTTGTCTCAACACACATTTGTTCTTGATCCTGGGATCATCATCCATCCACCCATAAAACCCAGGCATTTGTTCACACTGCTGCTTAGATATCTCCTGTATGAGCGCACAGCCTTCTACCCATTCCTGTGTTTGTCGGGTCACAAATTTACAATTCCAGGTCACATTGGCAAATGCGCTTGGCATTTCAGTCACAGGTATAATTCCCCATGGTATAGGATCTCCAGCTGCATGTGGCATGGGTAAACATGCTGTTATTGCTGTCACATTTTGGACCTTCCCAAAATCACGAATTAATCCTACCACCAAATTTTCCTGATCAATTCCCCGCATAAAACTCCCTATTTCCGGAACTTGCCTAGTTGCTCGTATCTCTTTCATATAAACTGTCATTACTCCATGTCCCCACCAATCATCCTTTGCAATCCAACACCAATAGCTACCTTCATCCCTCCGTCTTTGGGCATCCCTGATAATTAATACAATCGATCCCTCCATCCTTCTCTGAATTTGGTATTTCTCCCCTGAATTTAAATTTCTACCAAACCACCATCCAAAATCAGTAAATCTTACACCTGAATTAATTCTACAACTAATTATCACATTTCTTCCCTCTACTGCTAAATATGTTTCATATTGGGGCTTCAAACCTTCATTTTGATGTGGTCTTACAACAACCCTTCTCAGTCCATAATTACCATCTATCCCACAAGAGACTACACAGACATATTCCCCTTCTGATTCCCCAATCTGAGGGTCAGTGATATTTAACCAGCCTCTCCCCACCAATCCATCCACCCATCAACTGACCCCCGATATCTGTCCATCCCATAGCTGCTCACTATTCTTTTTCCACCACTTAACTTGCACTCTTTGACTACAGATCTTTTCCAAACTAAAGGTACAATTGATTCTAAGTGGGGGTCCATCCCACATGTCTACTTGAGCATTGATTGGCATGACATTCACTGGGAATTCTTTTGCAACCATTCCTTTCAGAGTTAATACTCGCACTTCAAAATCCCCATAATCAAAACTATCTCTAATCCATACCGCACACTTATATCGATCACTCTGATGTCCTTGGATTTTGGATATCTGCAGGGTTGTATTTCCTTCCTGTCGGTACATATCCCAATACACTGTTACTCCTTCTTCTACCACTTCAGGTCCTTGTTTCCACCTGACATTTACCTCTTCGGATCCAGCTCCCTGGTTATCAGAAAACAAACATGTTAACTTTAGACTCGCATTTTCCACAGTAACCACCAAGGGTTCAGGAACAGTAATCGCTACAAATGCACTACTCATTGGTATAATACTCAGCAGAATGGCCATCCTTAAGGCTTTGCTCGGAACACCATTTGGGTTGGAGACAAAGGCTGCACCTCCCACCGTGGAGGGACCTTCTTGACCCGGATGTAATGGATCCAGTTGTCGATTCCTTCTACTTTGATGGCGGTATAGGTAGTCATGATCACCTGGTGAGGTCCATCCCATGTTTCTTTTAAAGGTTCTGTGTTCCAATTCTTTATGTACACCTGGTCTCCTGGCAAGATGTCATGTGCTGGATTCTCCAACGGCAAGGGTCGGTTCCACTGCAGAGCTCCTCTAATGGCTGTAAGAGTCTTGTTTAGAGATAATACATAATTTAGTAACACTTGATCTCCTACTAGATGCGGATCCCCTTTATATACCGTTGCATGGTAGGGTTTGCCGTACAAGATCTCGTACGGGCTTATGCCTACTCTTTCCCTAGGTTTAATCCTGATTCTTAGCAACGCCAGGGACAGTGCTTGAGGCCACTGGATTTTTGCTTCCTGACAAATCTTTTTAATCTGATTTTTCAATGTCTGATTCATCCTCTCTACCTGTCCACTTGATTGGGGTCTCCAGGGTGTATGTAAGTTCCATGTAATACCCAGCATCCGAGCTATGTCCTGCACTATCCCTGCAATGAAGTGTGGACCCCTGTCGGATGACATCCCTAACGGTACTCCAAACCTAGGTATAATCTCCCTCAGCAAGGTTTTAACCACTTCTTTCGCCTGATTGGTTCTGCAGAGAAAAGCTTCGGGCCAACCTGAGAAAGTACAAACATATACTAGAAGGTATTTGTAACCTTGCGCTTTAGGTAACTCAGAAAAATCAACCTGCCAATAATCTCCTGGCTGTGGACCCACTTGTAATCTTCCCATCACTATCTGCTTTCTCACTACTGGATTGTTTTTTATACACAACGGACAACCTGCATTTATTCTTTTTGCTATTGTTAACATCTGATTTGAAATTATCTCATTTTTAAGAAACTTAACCAGTGCTTCCGCCCCCCAATGGCATTTGTTATGTTCTATTTCCAAAATTGTCTTCATGATTTTTACTGGTAGCACCACTTGTCCGGTTGCAGTCACATACCATCCTTTTACATTCTTTCGGGCTTGCACAAATTCCGCCAGTTTCTCATCATCAGGTGAATAACTTGGTTTCTGTTCCATGAAGGACATAGCAGGGTTGGCTCGGGTTGGCACTAGAGCTAATTGAGTCCATACCTCTCTAGCGACTTGTTTTGCCATTTGATCTGCCAGCTGATTTCCCTGAAATGTTTTTCCTTCTTCATTTCGATGACCTCTCACATGCATCACAGCAACCGCCCGTGGTTTATGAACTGCTTCCAGCAGGAGCAACACTTCCTCCCGGTGCTTAATTAGAGACCCCTGCGAATTCAAAAGTCCCCTCTCCTTCCATATGGCCCCGTGCACATGAATTACCCCAAATGCATATTTTGAGTCCGTCCAGATGTTTACTCTTTTATCCTGGCTCAGCTCCAAGGCTCTCGTCAACGCCCTGATTTCAGCCTTTTGAGCCGAGGTTCCGGGGGGTAGTGCTTTCGCCTCCACCACCTGTTGTACAGTTACTACTGCATATCCAGCATACCTGGTTCCATTTTCCACAAAACTGGACCCGTCGGTATACAGCTCCCACTCAGGGTTTTCCAATGGCTCATCCTTCAGGTCCTTTCTACTAGCGTACACCTGCTCGATGGTTTCCACGCAGTCGTGCACTAACTCCCCTTCCTCTTGTTCTGATCTGAGGAATTCTGCTGGATTAAGATGGTTAGTCATTTTCAATTCAATATCATCCTGTTCTCTTAATTGGGCCTGATACTGTAACATTCTGCTAGAGGATAACCAATGTCCCCCTTTTTGTTCCAAGACAGCTATCACCATGTGGGGTACGTATACCTCCATTCTTTTTCCCAGGGTCAGCTTTCTGGCCTCCTGTATCAAGAGAACAGTTGCAGCAACCGCCCGTAAACAAGCCGGCCATCCAGTACTCACTGCATCCAGCTGTTTAGAGAAGTATCCCACAGGGCGTTTCCAGGATCCCAATCTCTGAGTCAACACTCCCAGGGCCAATTTCTGCCTTTCGTTCACGTACAGCTGAAAATCTTTCGTAAGATCAGGTAATCCTAGGGCTGGGGCTTCCTTCAATGCCTGCTTGAGATTCTGGAATGCATTATTCTGTGCCTTTCCCCATTTCAGCTCTGGTTCCTTAACCGCCTCATAGAGGGGTTTTGCTTTAAGTCCAAAGTCAGGAATCCACAAGCGGCACCACCCGACCATTCCCAGGAAAGACCTCAGTTCCTGGTGGTTTCGGGGAGTGGGTATAGCACAAATAGCCTGTATTCGATTTGTTCCCAGCCTTCTTACGCCTCGTGAGATTTCGCAGCCTAAATATATAACTTTAGTCCTCACCAATTGGGCCTTTTCCTTGGAAACCCGATAACCAGCTTGTCCCAGCATATTCAACAGTTCAATTGTTAATTTAAAACATATTTCTTGCTCAGTTGCAGCCAAAAAGATATCATCAACATACTGCAGAACAACATATGAAAAAGGCGATTCTTTTACCTGATTCATCTTCCACTCTTCCAACTCACGGGCCAATTGATTTCCAAATATAGTAGGTGAATTCCTTGAGGAAGGCGGCTCCAAGTGAGTTGTCTTTTCCATCTGGTTTCTGGATTTTCCCACTCAAACGCGAAATATTTCCTACTTTCAGATGCCAGAGGGATGCAGAAGAAAGCATCTTTGAGATCAATTACTGTAAACCAATGGTATTTTTCAGATACAGATGTTAACAATGTATATGGATTTGCCACCACAGGGTGTATGTCCTTAGTAATGTTATTTATTGCCCTTAAATCTTGGACCAATCTGTACTTCCTATTCGGTTTCTTTACAGGAAAAATGGGAGTATTAAATTCTGACTCGCATTCCTCTAAAATTTTTAGCATTAAAAACAGTAATCATTGGGGCAACCCTTTTTCTGGCTTCCAACTTTATTGGGTACTGTTTTATTCTTACTGGGCGTGCTCCCTCTTTCAATTCCACTACTACTGGTTGCGCTGCTTTTGCCTTTCCTGGAGTTCCTGTCTCCCAGACCCAAGGTACTACTGCCTGTTCTATTTCAGGAGGTAAGGGGGCTTCCTCTACTTCCTTAACTATAAAAATTTTAGCTATATGTTCCTCTGGTATTTCTAATTTTACTCTCCCTTTTTCAAAAATTATCTTTGCCTGCAGCAGTGACAACAAATCCCTTCCTAACAACGACTCCAGGCTGTTAGGCATATATAAAAATTGATGATCAAATTCCTCCCCTCCAAACCTTATATCTAAGGGTCGCAAAAATGCTCTTTCTTCCACTTTTCCTGTCACCCCCACCACTTGGATTTTTGTTTCAATCAATGGTCCAATTTGAGTATTTATTGCCGAATACGTGGCTCCCGTATCTACCCTAAACTCTACTGGTTCCCCTTCTACTTCTAAGATTACTTTCAAGTCCCGGTCTAGTCAGCTCTGATTTTGATAATTTCCCAACACAAAAGCTTGAGCGACATCTTGTGGTCCTCCCGCAAAAGGGTTCATTGCCCTTACCTGTCCTCCCCCAACCTCCAAGTTATTATTTCCCATGCCTCCGTTAAGTGGGCATTCATTTTTCCAATGTCCCCTATTTCTACATAGGGCACATTGGTCAATTCCCAACCTCCCTTGTCCCCTCATTACATTTTGTCCTATTACCCCTTGATTTCCTAATCCCCCTCTTCCCATGCTTTGTCTCAACCCAAATCCTCCTCTTCCTCGTCCACGGCCCCTTCCCCTGCCTCGGATACCACCCCCAGTAGTTTGTTGCAATACAGCCAACATGCTCGCTTGCTGCCTCTTAGCGGTTTCCTTCTCCCTATTATTATATACCTTCCATGCCACCTCCAACAGCTTCTCTAAATTCCGAGTATCCTCTCCCTCTAATTTTTGCAATTTCTTCCTAATATCTTCCTGTGATTGTCCCATAAATATCAATGCCAACTGCAATTTCCCTGATTCCCCTTCAACTTCCAAATTTGTATACCGTCGTGCTGTCTCCTTTAATCTTTCCAAAAAGGCCGACGGAGACTCATTCTTTTCCTGCCTTACTGAATATAACTTGGACCAGTTTAATGTTTTGGGCATTCCAGTCCTTACCCCTTCAATTAATAATTCTTGATACCATTTTAATCGATAACCCCCCTCATCCGAGTTGGGATTCCACTCCGGATCTTCCTTAGGCACCAGTTCATTTAATGTTCCATCCACCACATGCAACCGTAACATTTCCCGAGCTTTTTCAGTCATTACCCTAAATACCATTTCCTTTTCTGTAGAATCCATAATTGTATCTAATAATACCTGTAAGTCATTCCAATCAGGGTTCTGAGTTTTTATTACCATTTTTACTACCCGCGCCACTCGGTCTGGATCCTCCCGATATGACCCGGCCGACTGTTTCCAAATCATTAGATCATTTGGTGAAAATGGGACTTTTATTATTACTGTTTTTCCCTCGGGTCCCATAGCTTCCTGCAATGGTGCCATTAAATGTGGTCGTGCCCCCCTTTTCCCTTTCACCCGCCCCCTTCGAGTTCTCTCAGATATAGGGGTTCTTTGTCTATTTCCACCTTCTATGCCCCCCTTTCCATTATCCAAATTCTCTCCTGACTCTTCCCCAGACTCGTCCTCATCTTCCTCCGAAGAGGAGTTCGGCGGCGGGGCGCTCGGGGATACTAGTAAAGACATATCCTCTTCCGGCTCCCTAAATCTTACTGAACACCTTTTACATCCCTCCCGATTTTACATCCTGGACACCCATTCCCCACTGTTTCCATTATCATTATTCCACATTCCTTTTGCCACTCTGGTTTCCCTTTTAAGTAATAAAACAAGTCCAAATACGGTATCTCATCCCATTTCTCATTATTCTGTAGGAAATGCATTAGGGGGGTAATAATGTCAGGATTCAAAGTACCATTCCAAGGCCATTGCATCCCATCAATATCATATTGAGGCCACACATTATTACAATAATCAATTAACTTTTTCTTATGTAGTTCTTGACCAAAATTTCCCTGTTTCCATTTCTTTAACAAACACCCCAAAGGTGAATCATCAGGGATTTCTATACCGGAGGAAGCAAGCGCTTTAAAAGTTTTAAACGGCATCATAACACACACCACACTCACACACACTTAACACAATACAACACAATAATTTCCACCTTATAACCACAATACCCCAATTCTTGTCTTTACGAGACAAGTGCTGGACCAGCGTAGTTTTCACCACGTCTTATGGCCAGCGCCTAGGCTTACCACAACCATAGACGTCTTTTGCCCAACCTTGCGAGGACCACTTCCTCGTCTTATCAGGCAGGCACCCCAATACCAAAGAATAAAGCACCTTCGGGCTTACCTGTCACAGTCGTCCGTCAGGCGCAGGGGTCGGGCACGGGTCGATGTCTCCCCAGGAATCACCTGGTGCCGGCGTGGAGTGGATCGGTCCGCGAACCGCCCCAGCCACCTCCGGAGTCCTGCCTGCGGTCGCCAGAAAACTGTTGCCCGATACCAGGTAAAACACAAACCAACAAAGTTAGTTTATGCGGTGCTTTATTTGAGGCCCCGGGGACCGGGGACTAATGTCCCAAATCAGAGTCCCGAGACCCTCCATCAGATCTTCAGCTTTTATACCCTTTTACAAAGATTACCTCATAAGGCTATGTGCAAAACTAACATTCTTTACTTCAAAGCAGTTATACAACCGTTACATTTGTTACTCAAATAACAGTCCCCCTAAACTATAAATCTTAAAAGGTTGTCTTACTTAAAACTATAGATTAATTTTGTTGCTTAACTCCCACCACCAAACATATTCTATTTCAACTTTATCTCTAGGAAACTACCTGCAAACTTTGTATGTTCCGCATGCTTGACTGATCTCTATGAACTTTGTTTTCTTCCTTTCTCAGTACATTCTTTGCACATTCTCAAACATTTTCCCAGGGCCTACATGAGGAACAGCCGAAACTAAGCCTTAGCATAACTACTACTACACAACCTATTTTATACAATCAACATAATTTTATCCCACTGGTAACAATCTGACCCTTGCCTGCATCTGAATTCCCCGTTTTCCCTGACATCCTCACTCCAAACCCTGTCCCCGGTTCTGCTGCCAGACTCACAAACTGGCTCCCAAGGATGGATGCTCAGCAGGAACTGAAAGCAGAGGGTTACTCTCTACCTTGGCAGGAGATTCCAGCTTTCTGTTGGGCTTTGTGTTGGCTGAATTCATAGCAGGGTGATTCCCCCACTCCAAATTCCCTCTATCCCAGGCCTGAGAGGAATTTCTGAGTAGGTGGAAGTTGTAAGAAAAAACATCCGATGTCAAAAAGAGGGAAGTATCCATATCAAATTGTACCTGAGGCAGAATTCTCTGCTTTCTTTGACTGATGTTACAGGAGGAAAATTGACGTGAAACACCTGGAGTTCATTGAAGAGATGAGAATTGACAATTTTACCTTTTTATTCCTTTGGTTTTGATGCCATTGCTCAGGTCTGGGGTTTGGTTATTGAAGCTGTGCTGCAATAAAAAGCAGGATTTGTGGACAGCTGTTCCTGGCTCAGTCAGACCTCACAGGAGTCACAAAGCTGCTCCTTGCCTCAGTTTCCCCTTCCACACGAGTCCTCCTTAGGATTAACACAGCCTAAGCCATGCAGGATCTCACTGGGGCACAGCCCAAGAGGCAGGGAACAACATGGAGGCTGGAAACGTTCAGAAATTACTTTTTGTCAGTGCCCAAATTCCCCGCGTTGATTTTGAGGGGTCGTGTGTCCCCCCAGCCCGGCTGTCACTCTGTCCCTGCCTGGCTGCTCCCAGTGTTCCCAATAAATCTTCCCAGTTAGAACCAGTCCCGTTTATGGGGCGCTGTGGGGAGGGATGTGAGGGCACCCTGTGGAGGGGATTGTGACTGGGGGCGAGAGCAGAACGGGCCCCTGGATGGATTGGAAATGGGAACCCCTGTGTGACCCCCTGTGTCACCCCACTCTGGGGACTCCTTGGGAGGCATCTGAACCCCAACACAGCACCCAGAAAACCCCAAAAGGCACCAGGATCCCTCTAAGCCACCAGGGAAATTTGAGGAGGGGGTGCATGGGGGGTGCCCAGGTGTGGCCAAGAGCCCAGCACTGCCCCAGCCCAACCTGCCCTGGCTCCATACCAGGGATTAGAAAGGGGGATTGGGACCCCTCCCAATCCAATCTGGGGGTCCCAGCCCCCTCCCCCATTCTTTCATGGTCCCAGACCCCTCTTTATTCCCCCACTCTTCCACCCCTTCTCCACTTTCCTCCAATCCACCATGCCTTCCCACCCGTGCATGGTTTTGGGGGTTGCAAGCCCCTCCTGCTCACTCTGGAGGTCCCATCCCCCATTTAATTCAGGCACTTCCGAGCAGCTTTTTCCTGGGATGAACCCCTGAGTTTGGGGATGTCTGGGGTGCAGTTTTGGAGAGGGACAGCTCTGTCTGGCTTTCCCCTCCCTGTTGTGCCCTCTCAGCTGCCCCCAACACCCTGGGGCTGCTGGGATTTCCCTCCTGGGGACAAGGACGTTCATTCCTTTCCAGGAGCCCAATGCCCACCTGGGGCTCCAGCTCAGGGGCTCCTTGAGCAGCTGCCCCAGAACCTCCACCAGGGTCTCCCAGCGCAGCTGCAGCCACTGGGCCTGGGGTCCCCAAAGCCCTCAGCAAGCCCCAAGGCCCTGCCAGGAACCCTCAACTCCCTCCAACCCAGCATCCCCCACAGCCCCTGCAAGTTTCCCCCATGGCACTGGCCATGGCCATGGCCCCACATGTCACTGGCCATGTCCCACTGTGAGTGCTTCTGGTTTAAGGTCACTAGAATTTGATCCGACCTTGTTAACCCCTCCTACGTAAACCCTGCCCCTACAATACCCCATATGTAACCCGATGATCCCGTCCCTGCTCTCTCTTGCCCCTCTGGCCCTTCCTGCCTCCTGGCCTCTTCGCCTTTGCCCTCTCCCCCACCCGGGGAGGGGAAAATAAATGCATCCTTGAGCCTACAAAACAGGGACTTGTCTCCTCTGCTTCCCTGCCGGTCCTGTGGCCTTCCTGGACACGATCCATGTCTATTGTTGCACCCCGATGCAACAAGTGGTAGATGAATGCTGGCAAACCAGAGAAGACAACAGGACAGGCACCCCATAAGTCACCCCCTGAGGGGGACCCCCATCTTAAAAACAGGGGGGAAAAAGTTTACGGGGAGGGAAGCTCCCAGTAAGGGATCAGCTTACCGGGACCCAGCGATGGACCAACACCTACCATCACGAGTCTCTTCTTTCTTCATGGGAGGGAGTTTTTAAGAGCTACAAGCTGCTAGCCTGCCTGCAAAAGGACCATGCTGGGGACTCTTATCAACACTTCTGACACATCTGCTGCAGCTTATGGACGGAAAGCCTTTGTGGCTACTTATGGATGATTTGCATGCAGTGTCAGTGCCCTAGATCAGTGGTCCTCCTTCCTGTGAACCTCCATGGTTTTCAGGTTCTCTGAAGCTGCCTGTATTTTCCATACCCTTTGTTCCTAGAGCAAGGCAAGGAGTGAAAACTGCCAGGATGGCTTGGAGTTGCTACTGCCTCTCCATCACCCTGTGCCTCTCTGCTACCCCATCCTCCTTTCCCTGAAGGCAGGACAAAGGTCGGAGCCCATCCAGAAGTGTCGCGGGTGTGCTACCGTTCCTCCCCCCATCCTATGTCCTCCTTCGCCCCCCTGTCTCTCCACACCCCCCATTCCCTGCCCAGGAAAGCAGTGGCCGTGCTTTATCAGGCAATCCCTCTCATGATGGTGCCTCCCACGCGCTGTTTGAGATCCCATCTTTCCCACTGAAGCCCTTCTTTCCCGGCTGTTTGAGATCCCATCTTTCCCACTGAAGCCCTTCTTTTCTGGCTGTTTGAGATCCCATCTTTCCCACTGAAGCCCTTCTTTTCCGGCTGTTTGAGATCCCATCTTTCCCACTGAAGCCCTTCTTTTCCAGTCGCTGCCCGCGGGGCAGAGGTGGCGCGGCGGAGCTCTTGGTCAGCTCTTGCTGTGCCGCTTTTCCTTGCTTCACAGTCGTGGACATCAATGCACACAGCAACACCTGCACATCAGTACTGAGCCAAGATCAAACTCTTAAGGACTGTGCCCCTCGTGAAAGAGGAGATCAAAGAACTGCACTCCTTCTCTGAGAAGATCTACAGCCAAAGGAAACTGAACTATTAACACATTATTAACTAAAAATGTATTCATTTAATTTTCATCATTTCTGTTCTTTTGTAATTAAGTTTCAAATGCCTTCCTACTGTTTGTTATTTTACCTCAACAATTCTCATTCTAATTCTGCAAACCATTAAGCCATATTCCTGAGAATCCCTTGTTATGAGTTATTCATCTCACCTTTTAACCAATTTATAAATGGAGGAGTTGTGAATGCTTCTAGTTTAATGTCACTAGAATTTGATCCTACCTTGTTAACCCCTCCTATGCAAACCCCACCTCTACAATACCCCATATGTAACTCAACAATCCCGTCCCTGCTCTCTCTTGCCCCTCTGGCCCTTCCTGCCTCCTGGACTCTGCGCCTTCGCCCTCTCCCCCACCCGAAGAGGGGAAAATAAATGCATCCTTGAGCCTACAAAACAGGGACTTGTCTCCTCTGTTTCTGTGCTGGTGCTGTAACCTTCCTGGGCAGGATCTCGATGTCGATTGTTGCACCCCGATGCAACATCCCACCATGCCCTCAGCCACGGCTGTCTCCCCACCCTGTTTCCATCCCTGTCATTGTGCCCCATGTTCCCATCTGTGCCCGTCTCCCTCCATGTCCCTATGTCCCCATGTCACTCCCCATGTCTGTGTCCCCTCATGTCCCCACCCATATCTTCGTTCAATGTCTTTATTTTTACCTCAGTGTTGGATATTTTAAAGATACAAAGAGAAATGAGAAGAAAACCAAAGCCAAAAGAAAAGGATTTCGGTGTCCGTGCAAGCTGAGGATTCACGTGCTTGGGTGGGAGTGAAGAAACTTTTCTGGAGGCGTTTCCATCCCACTGTCTCCAAAATCATGGTCTTTGTTCCAATCTATCACCATTTGGCTGTGGAAGACACTCTTGGGTATTCAGAAATAAAAACTGTAGAATGCCTGAGGTTGGAAAAGACCTCCAAGACCATCCAGTATTCCTTGATGCCCCCAGAAGATGGGATTGAACGCAAAACATTTTCTGGGGTTGAAAGACAAATCAGCTCTCCCCCAGGAATTCCCAATGTTGTTCTGTGTCCCGATGGATGTTCCTGCCCCTGCACTCATCCAGGTGCCCACAGGGAGACAGGAAGATGTGGAGCATCCCAGCCAGGAGTCTGCCCAACAGGGATCACCAGGACCACGGATCACCAGGGCTCTGCCCAGCGGGGCTCACTGGGGATCATCCAACGCCGATCCTCCCATGGGGGATGGAGCTGGAGCAGCGCACGAAGCTCTTCCCGCTCTGGGGCACTCGCAGGGCTTCCCTCAGTGCTGCCACTGTTGGTGTTGGGTCAAGTTAGAGCTCCTGGAGAAGCTCTTCCCACACTCAGGACACTCGTAGGGCCTCTCCCCGGTGTGGATGTGCCGGTGGGCAGTGAGGTGTGAGTTGCGCTTGAAGCCCTTCCCGCAGTCGGGGCAGCGGAAGGGCCTCTCCTCTGTGTGAATCCGCTGATGTAGGAGGAGATTGGAGCTGGTGTGAAACCTCTTCCCACACTCAGGACACTCGTAGGGCCTCTCCCCAGTGTGGATGCGCTGGTGGTATTTCAGGTGGGAGCTCGATCCAAAGCTCTTCCCACATTCCAAGCAGGTGCAGAGCCCTTCCCCAGTGTGGATCACCCAGTGCCGGATAAGGCTGTAGCTTTCTCTGAAGCTCTTCCCACACTCCCCACACTCGTAGGGCTTTTCCCCAGTGTGGATCCTCTCGTGTTTCCTCAGGTGGGAGCTCTGGCTGAAGCTCATCCCACATTCCCCACACTCAAAGGGCTTTTCTCCAGTGTGGATCCTCTGGTGCCGGATAAGGCTGGAGCTCTGGCTGAAACCCTTCCCACATTCCAAGCACTTGTGGGGCTTCTCCCCTCCATCAGGCTTCTCCACCAGCTCTGAGCTCCGCCTGGATCTCCGGCCGCCCTCCTGGCACTGGGGGGGTCTTTCCTCCTCGCAGCTCCCTGGGCTGGGTTTGCAGCCCCTCCTCGTGTGGGATCTCCGGGGCTTTTCCTCCTCCTCCATCCGGCTACTCCTTGGGAATGACAAAAAGCAAGAGGAGAGCGCCTTAGGCTGGGGGTTCCTCCTTGCCCAAATTTATCTCAGGAAATCATTGGCACCTTGTGTCTGTAAGAAACTCCAAAACACCAAGATTCAGCACAAAAGTTCTCCAAACTTTAGGACACATATCAAAAACTCTCCAAAATGCAGACTCAGCCAAAACCTCTTCTAAAATATAAAGATTCATCCCCTTGCAAAAAGCAAAGCATCAACACTTAGCCCAATAAAGCTCAGACACACCAAGATTCACCCCCATGAAAATCGTGGATCTTCCTCCCCAGTCACCTCCTGCATGTGGAGGGGGGGCAACACTCCTGGGGCTGGGGGGAGGCTGCAGATACAGGGAGGGCTGGAACCTTGTGGGGCCTCCTCTTCCTGCTCCTCCTCCTCCTGTGTCCCTACTCTTCCTCACACTCCTCTTCCTCCTACTATTCCTCCTTCTCCTTCACAATCCCACCCTCTCCTCCCACCTGCATCCTTTGACCATTTTGTTCTTCAGCCCTGCTTCTCCTTCCCTTCTCCTCCTGCCCCCAGGCCCAGCACCCACTGCCGCCTCCCTCTTCCCCCCCAAACCCACAGCATCCCACCGCAGGGGCAGCCATGGAGCTGGGCCAGCTCGGGCTGGGGCAGCGCTGGGCTCTCGGCCGCTCCCGCCCGCACTCGCTCCCCACTGCAGCCGCTCCCGCCACCACAGCGCGGGGGGGCCCGGCCTTGGCGCTCCCCCCTCCCACCTCCCCAAATTCCCCCAGCCGGGGGCGCTGCGGCCCGGGGGGGGCGCAGGTGGGGTCCGAGTGGGGAGTGCTGGGAGCTGCGGCTCTGCCTGGCAACTGGTGAGTCATCAGCGCCGCAAGCTCTCATTGGCTGAGCCCTGCCCGAGGGGCGGGGCTGCAGCAAGGGGGACACCCTGCTCCAGGGGGGATGTCCCGCAAACCGGGGACCCCCATGGAAGGAAGAAGAGGAAAGTGTCTTTACAAACAGATGCTGCCAATCTGCGCGGAGACAGGGCCAGGCACTTGGACATAAGGAAGGGACAGCAGAAGCCATCAGTTCCAGAAAATGTTATTCACTGACCACACAGACTGCTGCTCAGCCAAGGTCCTGCTAAATCAGGAACTTCCAGAAGAACAACAAAGACTTAACAGGGCTGTGAATATCGTTCCCTATACAGAAGTGGGGTGTGCATTAAGGTGGGTATGTAGTAGGGGGATTGGGAAGTCTGTATCTCTCAAGTACTTCAGACACTCGGGAAAGGGAGAGGGAGATGCAGCCAGGAAAATGAGGATGAAAAGGAGGCTGCATTCTTCAACAACTGGAGAGACCCCATGGGAAATGTCCAATGGCCTCTCCCTTTTTATATGAATGAAATTACTTTTACAGGACTGTGCTGGTTTGAAAGCAAAACCAGTGGAAGATTCCAAGTCAGAAACACAATTTAATAAGATGAAAAGAAAGTAAAGTAAAGTAAAATAAAATAAAAAGTACAAAAAAAAAAAAAAAAACTGACAGAGTCAGAATACAACCTGACACCCTGTTAGTTAGGGTGGTAGTGGCAGTCCAGATGAGATGGTCTTGTCGAAGCAGTGATTCCTGTAGAAACGTCTGGTAGCTCTTGTCTCCTCTGGGAGTCCAGTGGATAAAAGCTGCCTGTGCTGTCCCAAACCCTGGATTTATCCAGGTGGGAATGCTTGTCTCCTCCCCCTGGGCGGAGCATCTCACAATGGGATGATCCCATTCTATGAGTCATGCACTGGGTCCTTGATGGGCCATTAAAACAGAGATAACTCCCAGAGGAAGTTATCTATGAGTCATGGGCAAGGCATTGTTAGGCTCGTTAACAGAAGATAAGGAAAACACTGCCCCACCCTGGCTCCAACGGCTCACGGGGATAGAATACAAACCTTGGGCACAATTTTACATTGTAACCTAGGACATAATCCACCCCTTATTCTATCACCATCTACATCATACACCCTCACAGATACATACATATATACACAGAATGAAACCTTACACACTAATTCTAGTTCTCACTTAAAATTAGGTCTCCTTGTGGTACACAACGGGTTTCTCCATCTTTTTGCATTACCCACCAAGTATAACCAGGTCCTTGAGCAAAAACAATTCCACGGATGGGTCTGCCTTTGCCTGAGGTGGGATTAATCCAAACAGTCTTTCCTAAAATCCCTTTCATGTGTACCACAGCGACTTTATCTCCATCCACTGTGTGCAAGGGTTCAGACTGGGCAGGACCAGCTCGATTGATGGAGCCTCGGGTGTTGACCATTCAGGTGGCTTTGGCTAAGTTTATGTCCCAATTCTTGAAGGTCCCTCCGCCAAGTGCCTTCAGGGTAGTCTTTAATAGTCCATTGCACCGTTCAACTTTCCCGGCAGCTGGTGCATAAGGGATGTGGTATATCCATTCAATACCATGTTCTTTGGCCCAGGTGTTTATAAGGCTGTTCTTAAAATGTGTTCCATTATCTGACTCGATTCTCTCCGGAGTGCCGTGTCTCCACAGGACTTGCTTTTCGAGGCCCAGGATGGTATTCTGGGCAGTAGCATGAGGCACAGGATAGGTCTCCAGCCATCCTGTGGTTGCTTCTACCATGGTCAGCACATAGCGCTTGCCTTGGCAGGTCTGGGGAAGGGTGATGTAGTCAATTTGCCAGGCTTCCCCATACCTGTACTTCAACCATCGTCCACCGTACCACAGAGGCTTCACCCGCTTGGCCTGTTTGATTGCAGCGCAGGTCTCACAGTCATGGATGACTTGTGAGATGCTGTCCATAGTAAGGTCCACCCCTCGGTCGCGGGCCCATCGGTATGTTGCATCTCTTCCCTGATGACCAGAGGCATCATGGGCCCAACGAGCTAGGAATAATTCTCCCTTATGCTGCCAGTCTAGATCCACCTGTGATACTTCCACCTTGGCAGCTTTGTCTACCTGCTCATTGTTGCAATGCTCCTCATTAGCCCGACTCTTGGGTACGTGTGCATCCACGTGTCGAACCTTCACGGTTAGCTTCTCTACTCGGGTAGCAACGTCCTGCCAAATCTCTGCAGCCCAGATGGGTTTCCCTCTGCGCTGCCAGTTGGCCTTTTTCCAGCGATTCAGCCATCCCCACAGGGCATTAGCTACCATCCATGAGTCGGTGTAGAGATAGAGCCTCGGCCACTTCTCTCATTCAGCAATATCCAAAGCCAGCTGGACAGCTTTAGGCTCTGCCATCTGACTCGATCCACCTTGTCCCTCGGTAGCTTGTGCAACTCGTCGTGTGGGGCTCCATACTGCAGCTTTCCATTCCGGGTCAGCGCCTATAATTCGGCAGGAACCATCAGTGAAGAGGGCATATTGTCTTTCAGTCTCTGGTAGTTCGTTATATGGTGGGGCCTCCTCAGCACGTGTCACTTGCTCCTCTTCTTCTTCAGAGGATAATCCAAAAGTCTCACCTTCAGGCCAGTTCGTTATAACTTCCAGAATCCCAGGGCAATTTGGGTTTCTAATACGGGCGCGCTGTGTAATGAGGGCAATCCATTTGCTCCAAGTAGTGTCGGTTGCATGATGCGTGGAAGGAACCTTTCCCTTGAACATCCACCCCAGTACCAGCAGTCGGGGTGCCAGAAGCAGCTGTGCTTCAGTGCCAATTACTTCTGAGGCGGCTTGAACTCCCTCATAGGCGGCCAACATTTCCTTCTCCGTGGGAGTGTAGTTGTCTTCGGACCCTCTGTAGCTTCGACTCCAGAATCCCAGTGGTCGACCCCGAGTCTCACCAGGCACCTTCTGCCATAGGCTCCAGGACAGGCCATTGTTCCCGGCTGCTGAGTAGAGCACATTCTTCACATCTGGTCCTGTCCTCACTGGGCCAAGGGCTACCGCATGAGCGATCTCCTGCTTGATCTGGGCAAAGGCTTGCTGCTGTTCAGGGCCCCAGTGGAAATCGTTCTTCTTGCGAGTAACCAGGTAGAGAGGACTCACAATCTGGCTATACTCAGGAATGTGCATTCTCCAAAAGCCTATAGCACCTAGGAAAGCTTGTGTTTCCTTCTTGCTGGTTGGTGGAGACATCGCAGTGATCTTGTTGATTACTTCTGTGGGTATCTGGCGACAACCATCTTGCCACTTGACTCCCAGGAACTGGATTTCTCGAGCTGGCCCCTTAACCTTACTTCGCTTAATGGCAAAACCAGCTTTCAGTAGAATCTGGACAATCTTTTCTCCTTTCTTGAAGACTTCCCCTTCTGTGTTCCCCCACACAATAATGTCATCAATATACTGGAGATGTTCAGGAGCTTCGCCTTTTTCCAATGCAGTCTGGATCAGTCCATGGCAGATTGTGGGACTGTGCTTCCACCCCTGGGGCAGTCGGTTCCAGGTATACTGCACACCCCTCCAGGTGAAAGCAAACTGAGGCCGGCACTCTGCTGCCAAAGGAATGGAGAAGGCGGCATTGGCAATGTCGATGGTCGCATACCACTTTGCTGCCTTAGACTCTAGCTCATACTGAAGCTCTAACATGTCTGGCACAGCAGCACTCAGTGGTGGAGTGACCTCATTCAGACCACGGTAATCCACAGTCAGTCTCCATTCTCCACTGGACTTACGCACAGGCCAGATGGGGCTGTTAAAAGGTGAACGAGCCTTGCTGACCACCCCTTGGCTCTCCAGTTTACGAATCATCTCATGGATAGGAATCACAGAGTCTCTGTCGGTGCGGTATTGCTGACGGTGCACTGTTGCTGTGGCGATTGGTACCTGCTGTTCTTCAACTCTCAGCAGTCCAACAGCAAAAGGATCATCTGAGAGACCAGGCAAGGTATTCAGTTGTCTGATGCCTTCTGTCTCTACAGCAGCTATCCCAAAAGCCCAGCGATATCCTTTTGGGTCTTTGAAATATCCATTTCTGAGATAGTCTATGCCAAGGATGCATGGGGCCTCTGGGCCAGTCACAATGGGGTGTTTTTGCCACCCATTCCCAGTTAAACTCACTTCGGCCTCCACTACAGTCAGCTGCTGGGACCCTCCTGTCACTCCAGAAATAGAGACGGATTCTGTTCCTACATACCTTGATGGCATCAGGGTACATTGAGAGCCAGTGTCAATCAAAGCCGTATACTCTTGTGGGTCAGATGTGCCAGACCATCAGATCCACATAGTCCAATAGATCTGATTGTCCCTTTCCTCTACCTGGCTAGAGGCAGGGCCCCCCTATTCCTGGTCATGGTACACGCTACTCTCTTCCTGTAAATATGTTCCTGAGGTTCCTTGGAGAGGATCAGTCATATCATCATTCCTATCCTGTCTGGAGTTTTGTGCTCGAGAGACTGGAGCAGCATTGACTCTAGATGAACTTCTTGTGGTAGGGGTCTCTCTTTTCAGTTCACGTACCCGGGCTGCTAAGGAGGAGGTGGGTTTTCCATCCCACTTCCTCATGTCTTCTCCATGCTCCCAAAGAAAAGACCAGAGGTTACCTCGTGGAGTGTATGTTCTCTCCCTGGCTGGGGGACGCCTGCTCCTAATGGCAGAGACTCTTGTTGGTTCTGGCGAGACGTGGTAAATTTCTTCCTTAAGTTCTTTTTTCAGTTTCTTATGGCCCTCTTCAATCAAGCTTCGGACTTGCTCAGCCAGCCTTGTTTCCACGGATGAGACATGGGTACGAAATGGGGCAGTGACAGTGTCCTCATAAATTCTTAGTTTATTGACCAAGACACCCACCCTGTCCTCGCCTGCCCTCCATTGCAGCGTTGCCAGGTAACGGGAGTACATCTCTGGTCCAAGCCGTGCAAATCTCAACCACATCTGTGATGTGCACTGAACTTCATCTGGGCTTTTAGGAAATCTCTCGTCCTCTGAGAAAATGATCTCCAGCACGGCCAATTCCCTCAGGCATCGGATACCTTGTTCCATTGTGTTCCACTTTCCTTGGTGCACCTGGAGATCTTCTTTACAAAGGTATCTGTCCTTCACACTTCCATCCAGAATGGTGTCATTGGCTGCAGCGTCCCAGATACGGAGCAGCCAGGTCAGGACGGATTCATTTGTCTGGCGGGTGAATTCCCTCCACAGGTCACGTAGCTCACCCAGGGACAGAGAGCAAGTGATGATCTCTGGCTCTGTCTCTTCTGCTTGGTGCGAAGGTCCTGCTGCATCCTCATCAGTCACTATGTGGACTGATTTGCTCTTTGCTTTCTTCTTCTGAACAGGGGCAACTGCTACCGGTTTAGTCTGTTCCAGTTCAGTGATGGTTTGTGTGGAAATGCTGGCATTTTTGGCTTCTTTCTCCTCTGTGACAATCTGCACAGACACAGACGTTGTGGCTCTGCTTGGTGCTTCTTTCTCTTCTGTGGCAGTCTGTGTGGATATGGGCACTGTTGCCTTGATTTCGGCTCTTTTCTCTTCTGTGGCAGTCTGTGTAGATGCGGACACTGTTGCCTGGCTTTTGGCTTCTGTTTCCTCTGTGACAGTCTGCGTAGACTCGGACACTGTTGCCTTCTTTTCTCTTCTGCCTCAAGAAGACGCTGCATTACATCATGGAGTGTTTTGTTTCTAAGCATGGTGCAGGCTGTGCAGAGAAGAGAAAGCAGCACTAACAACAACGTCATGCTATCCTTGGTATCTAGAGAGAACTCAATATTTTCAAAAACTGCTGTATCAGGCCTGAAAGACTGGAAAAAATTATTCTTTACCCCTCCCCACTGTGGCTGGGTGAGATTGTTGAGACCCCAAACAAAACATCCTAGACCGGGACAAGACAACAAAATTGAGTACATATTCCGAATTGTGCTCATTGCCTCGCAGGTTATCATGCAATAGACATAATAGACCAATAGAGCAATTTTAGTGCCATACACTGGTTTACACCAGAGTATTAAGATCTGCAGATAGTGCCCCATGTGCGGAAAGACATAGAGAGCAAGGTACAAGACACATGTAAGCATGCTGAGCATCATAACGAAAAGGTGTCTTTTTCCTCAATACAAAATTGTAATTCTGACTTTTCTCAGTACTTCGTGCCCCACGTTAGGCGCCAAAAATATGTGCTGGTTTGAAAGCAAAACCAGTGAAAGACTCCAAGTCAGAAACACAATTTAATAAGAGGAAAAGAAAAGAAATAAATGAAAGCAAATTAAAATAAAAGTAATAGTATAAAAAAAACCCCCACTGACAGAGTCAGAATAGAACCTGACACCCTGTTAGGGTGGTAGCGGCAGTCCAGATGAGATGGTCTTGTCGAAGCAGTGATTCCTGTAGAAACGTCTGGTAGCTCTTGTCTCCTCTGGGAGTCCAGTGGATAAAAGCTGCCTGTGCTGTCCCAAACCCTGGATTTATCCAGGTGGGAATGCTTGTCTCCTCACCCTGGGCGGAGCATCTCACAATGGGATGATCTCATTCTATGAGTCATGCAGTGGGTCCTTGATGGCCCATTAAAACAGAGATAACTCCCAGAGGAAGTTATCTATGAGTCATGTGGCAAGGCATTGTTAGGCTCGTTAACAGAAGATAAGGAAAACACTGCCCCACCCTGGCTCCAACGGCTCACGGGGATAGAATACAAACCTTGGGCACAATTTTACATTGTAACCTAGGACAAGGACTCCTCTGTCTCTTTGACAACAAAAACCTCTGGTTTCCACACACCTTCGGGCTCACTCAGAATTCCTTCCACCACCAGGGATGGTGGGCAGTGAGTGGAGCTGAAGGTGCCTCACCCAGTTTGGGTGATTGGCTCCCTTGGGTGGCGGCGGCACCGGGGATTGATTGGGGACCCGAGAGTGTCCAGGGGACAGACGAGTGACAGATCAGGGGGGGCTGTGAAGAGTCAGCAGGGAGAGAGCACTGAAAATCTCATCAGTGAGGACAGGGGGATCTTCAGGGAGTAAACATGGCAGGGCACCCATGCAGGGTGGAAAAGGGAAAGCCAGGAAGGCGCCTCGGCAGAAGGGATGATGATCCCAAAATATCTCTGAAGGGTCCCTTGGGAGAATGCTGAGGCAGTTTGCACATTCTCCCAGAGGTAATTAAGGACATGGACACCCAGGGGGGCAATAAGGGAAGTCCAGGAGGGATTTAGAGAACAGGGGATGGATGGTGTTGGTGTGCTGGGAAGGGTTAGGGTGAAGGGGAGTGTGCAGGAATAGGGTTAAGGCAAGAAGCAGCAGGAGGAATCTCTGTGGTAAGAAAAGATGATGGAAAAGAGGAAGAACAGAAAAATACTGAGGCCTGAGACACTTTAATGCTCAAAACCTGCCAGATGATGCAGATTCTTCGTATCTCCCGATGTCCAGGAAAACAAGTGCAGGGTGAAAATGTGCATCTGAATAATAGAATCAATATGATTTCAGCAGAAGCCACTTTATGGGTTACATTAAACTACAGTTACAGTTTCTAGCACTTCTGCCCATGCATCCATTATCACGCCGTGTGTTTCCTATCTAGGTTTTGCATTTTTCCTAGGCATTTTCCCAGGTTTTTGTTTCCGTTTTCATCCTGTTGTTGTCTTAGTGGCCTTGATGACTCCCTAACAACTCTGAAAACAAGACTACAGGTGGGTTGTTATCTCTAAACAGTTTGGCTGGTGCATGGGAATAGCCTGTTCTACAGATGCATTGCTACGAACAAGGAGGTCAGGATTTCAGGGGGTTTCTCTGGGCTGGGCAGCGGCAGCAGCGGGCGCAGAGCTGCGGCACCGGGAGCACGGGCTGGGGGCCTGTGGGGAGCTGCGGGGCCGGGCCGGGGCTGTGGGGCAGCCGGGGCTCAGTGCCGGGCGCTGCCTGACCCCACCACCCCCCGGGCACGGCCGGCACTGGCCCCCGGCCCCCAGGAGTCTGCGGGACGCCCCGGCCGCTGCCCGGCCCCGCCGAGCTGCCGGCCCTGCCCGCCGGGGGAGCCGCCTTTGGACACTGCGGCAGGACAGGCACCGCCTCTGGGATACGGGCTGGGCACGGCACCGGGAGCACAGGGACCACGAGCAGGAAGGAACAGCTGGGAAATGGGGATTGTTCGTGCAAGGATCCAGATGTTCTTTCAAGGATTTTCTTTGGGTCACTGGTTAAACGAATGGTTTTGCAGAAAGCTCAGCAGCTGTCACAGGATGAGCACCCACAGGCACTCAGGGCGGCTGCAGCAGTGGCACAAGAAGCCCCTGCAGCACTTGGGCACAAAGGCACAGCAGGGGAATGCAAGAAGGGAGGAGGAAAAGGCCGAGCTGAAGGCAAAGGCCATGGCACAGTTTCTACAGCCCCTCAGGGATCAACCCCAGCGCCCAAGGGGGCCCCAGCACCCAGGGGACGCCCTCGGCCACAAGCACCTGGCACAGGCATTGCCCTCCTCGGCAGGGGAGAGCCCACCCAAACAGCCCCGGGCAAGGAATCAGGCTTCCATCTGCAGGGCACAAGGACACTGCAAGCACACACAGCAGCACCCTCAGCACCAGCAAGGCCAGCCCTGCATGGACAGGGATTCTTAGGGCTGGCACAGCTCCCATGACACCAGGGACCCACCACACTGGAGCCCTGGAGAACATTCAGGGTGGCTCTGCATTGACAGGAGCCCTTTCCTCACAGACACAGGGGCCTCTCCAGCCACTCTCAATCTTACACCTAAGCAGGGAAAATGCCAAAAATGTCTTTGATTATTCAGGGGATAAGGGGGAAAGATGAGCAGCTGTGTTTTATTCAACCACTCTTAGCAGACGTGGGTGATGGGTTTGAAATGCAGGGATTTTCATTTGCACCTAATTGTGATTGTAATTACTGGGAAGGGATTTGATGGCTAAATTGGGAATGCAAATTAATATCGGAAAACGTGATACAGAGGCCAGTTCTGTGGGACCTTTGTGTCAAATATCTGGCAAGGCCTGTGCTGAAGTGAACCTACAAGTGTGGGCAGCCCCAGGGAAATGGGGAAAATCAGATACCCAGCCTCTCCAAATCACACTGAAGCAACCAGCACAAGTGAGGTCTAAAAGCAATGCCCTATTCCAAGGGAGGGAAGGAAGGCCTTACAGCCTGTGATTGAGCCCCTGTTCAAGGCAGGGCTTTTGCAGCCAGGGATCTCTCCCTACAATGCTCCTGTGCTGCCAATCAAGAAATCAGATGGAATCCATATAATGGTGCAGGACCTAAGAACAAGAAATGAGATTTTTAAACCGAGGCACCCCACAGGCTCAGATCCTTACACCATCTGCAACCAGGTTCCCTCCTCACACTGCTGCCATTCAGCACTTGATGGAAAAGATCCTTGCTGGGAATGCCCACTCACACAGGATGGGGAACAGGATTTGGCCTTGGAGTGGCACCAAGAGGTAGAAGGGAAAATGGGAAAGACATGAACGGTCCTTCTGCAGGGATGCACAGAAGCACCAGCTGTGACAGTCGGCCCGAAGACCCTCAATTTTTTCTGACGTTTTTTGTCGTGGAGACTTTGGGGGGGGGGGGGAACGAGATGGAAACCTCAAGAGCTGATGTAACTGCTACCAGAATTGCCATTTTGCCCAGGTGTGTTTGCTTGGGAACAGAGTTCCCGGACAGACATCCTGCTGAAACAATGGTATTCGCAGCACACTACACTGCCTGGATTCTGTACCACCTGTGCCTGAGGTGTAGCAGTACAGCTTGCCCTGTTCTCCCCCTCCCTCGCATTGTGCATGGGCCTGGACTCACGAGGTTTCTCCCCCACTCTGGCTGAACTATATATTCTGCCTCAGAGGAGACCCCTTTGAGGACCTCCCCACGGAAAACAAAATCTCTCAGCTCCACCAGGGTCCTGCGGCGTCAATCTATTGGCCGGGAGCCACGAGGATTGCGAAGGCGAACCTATTGGACTGCTGCGAGGATTCCGTCTCTCTCTGTGGTAATAATCTCATCTTTCCTATCTCTCCTTTTTTCTTTTGCTTTCATCTATACAGCTTTCTTTCCTCTGTCTCTTTCTCTTGTTATTGCATATCAGTTTTAGTGGGTACATTGAATAAAGTGTATCAGTTTTGGTGGGTACATTGATATTGAATAAAGTATATTGATTTTGGTTAAACAGCATTTTTTGGCCTCCTTTGTACTCAAAGAAACTTAATACGAACTTAGTTCACTTTGAACGGGTCGTGACACCAGCCTTATTCAGGCAAGCTATGCAGAAAATATCAAAAGAATTTACCTCACCCCCAGGAACTGGGTTAATGCAGGATGTGGATGACTTGATCCACTCAGAAGGACAAGAAGTGGTAGAAGAAGCCCCTGTGAAATGGCTCCATTTTCATACTAAACAGTATGTTTGAGTAATTAAAAAAAATTTAAAAATAGTGGAGAAAAAGGTGAAATCTTTGGGACATATTTTGGCTGACAGTTTGTGGGGAATCAACTCAGAGAAGGTCTGGGAACCTGAGAAGTAACATTACCCAGGACTAAAAAGGAGCTGAGACAATTTTGAGCATTAATAGGGAATTGCAGAACCTGGACTGAGGAGTCTCTGTTCTGCACAGAACATTGCATGACTTTGTAACCCCAGACAGCCTCAAGGTTATGGTATGGACAAATTCATAGCAGGAGCCAGAGAACCCATTGATCATTGCAATGGCAGAATTAGATTACAAGATGTCCTCGAAATAATAACCAACCAGACAGATCCAGCTCCTGAGTCTGGCCGAACAATCCACTCAAATGAAGAACACAACATTTCACCATGGGATGGGATCAGATTATCTATAAGCAGAAGGAGGAGAACAGTGGGGAAAATTAAATGACTCAAGATGCTGCTTGCAAATAGGTGACAAACTGGTGAAACAGGTAACAAAGGAAAGAAAAAAGCAGTTCATGTTCCAGTCCAAACGTGGAAAGGATGGGAATGGGACACAGTTTTGTGGTTCCCTGGCACACCACGGGTTAAACGAATGCTCTTTCTCCTCTGATGTGCTACAGCAACTCTCATCTTTGGACCATGCACGACACCTTGCTGAGTGCAGCTCATTCAGCAGCTGAGCAAGGGGATGCAGGTGGCAGCCAGGCCTCCTGATCCACAAACGGCTACAAAAGGACACGGAATTGTTAAAAATGACCCTGTTACATTGGCTTTCATGTTTGTGTATTAGTCTTTATATGTGGTTATAGATTGTAAGTACAGCACAATTTATAATCCCATTTTAGCTGCTTGCTAATATAACCTAATTTCTCATTTTAAGTATGCACCGTATGGCCCATGGAAACAGTAGTGTGATGAGTATATTATGTTGATGTATACACCTTAGAGCTTATAGAACTAATAATGTGATGAATGTATTGTACTGTAAGCCGTAGGAAAATAGAAAATGTTAAAATACTTCTGTGTAACCCAGAGAACTGTATAAAGCAATGAGGTTGGTTCCCACATCTGCTGACTGACCTCTCCAAGTGATAAGGGTGACACAAACCAGAGCACCAGAGATGAATTAGAGAAGAATTTCTTAACTGTTCGGTATTGGGGAAGTGTGAAACAACAGGATGAAGCCACCAGGAGGAATAAAATATATTGACCTGATCTGCAGGATGGTTTGTAGATACACCAGAGCAGAAAACCAAAACCAAGAAAAGTCTCTATAACATCAAAAGCTACTAAGAATGTTTGAATAACGCATGAAACTCATAAACATATATATATATACCTTAACAAAGTATCAGTATATAGATAACACTGGCTTAATGTACCAGCATGTTTGTTGGCTGATACCCAGGAACACTTCAGCGCTGGACGTTGTCCTGTTTTTTCCCTTATTGAATTTTGGAAAATACTCTAAGACGGAATTTTCGTTTATCTCAGATTTGAGGGCGCTGACAATAATCCCGAACCAAAGAAGACCCAGGAAGAAAAACCAGAGTCAAGGAGTGAATCTGCTTGGAGACAGGGCCAGGGACTTGGAGATAAAGAAGTATCATGAGAAAACATCAGTTTCAGAAAATGTTACTGATTGACTCGGACTGCTGCTCAGCCAAGGTCCTGCTAAATTCCTGAACATCGAGAAGAAGAACAAAGACTGAACAGAGCCATGAATATCGGATGTTACACAAAAGGGGGGTGCATATTAACGAGGACAGGCAGCAGGCGGATCGGGAAGTCTGAACTTTCCAAGTCAACTTTCGCCACTGGGCAAAGGGGCAGGGAGATGCAGAAGGGAAAATCAGGAGAAAAAGGAGGCTGCGTACTACAACCATTGGAGGGACCGCACGGCAAATGCCGCATGGCCTCTCCCTTTGCTCACCAATAAAGTCACTTTTACAGGACTCCTCGCGCTCCTTTGGGGTCACAAACCTCTGGCGACGCCAATTTTCCCGACCACTGCCGGCCACAGGGCAGCCACCTCCGTCCTACCCACAGCAACCGGGACGAGCCAGCGCTGCTCCGGCCCCGGCTCCTGCCCAGGCCCCAGCGGGAAGGAGACCGCGGGCAGCCGCTCCCGCAGCGCCCTCAGCCCACGGCCAACACGGCGCCCACACGGCACAAGGAACCCGCCAGAGCAGAGCAGAGCCCCCTGCCGCCCCCTCCGCCCGCACACAGCCCCGAGCCCCGGCACAACCCAGCGCGGCTCCCACCTGCGCTGGCGCCGCCTCCGAGCTCCGCCGCCGCCTCCCCGGGCTCCGGCCGCTGCCGCCGCTCCCGGGCCCGCACAGACGCTCCCACAATGGCGCCTCTGCCACCAGCGCCCGGGGGGCGGCCCCGGGCCGGGCTTCTCCGCGCTCCGCCCAATCAGCGCGCACCGAAGACCACGAGTGACAGCACCGGCAGCCAATGGCGGCGAGTGGCGGGCTCTTCACAGGGCACGGCCCCGCCTCCCTTTCCCTGCACTCCGGCATCGCTCGGAAACCTTGGCCGAGGAGCGGCCCCGGCGCTGGGCCCGGCCCGGGCAGGAGGCCAAGGAGCCGCTGCTTCCCTGAACCGCCGGGAGCTCGGGGGGAGCGGGACCTGAGGGCGCTGGGAGCTGCGGCTGAGGCCGGGATGGAGCGGGGAGCTGCCTGCAGCCCCGGCAGGAGCCCAGGCAGGAACAGGGGATGCCTGAGAGAGGCCCCGAGCCCGTGGGAAGCTCCTGCAGAGCCGTGGAAGCGGCTCTGGGCGGGACTTGTGAGGCCGCGGGGATCCCCGCTGGAGCAGCCTGTTCCTGAGGGGCTGTGTCCCATGAGAGGGGCCCCAGGCTGGAGTAGGACAAGGATTGCTGTCTTCGAGGGGGAAGCAGTGACATGAGCTGACTGTGACCCCCATCCCCTGTGCCTCTGGGTGGGGAGCGGGGAGGGAATGGAGGATAAAGTTAAGCCCGTGAAAGGAGGGAGAGGTGGGGGAAGATGTTTTCGTAGGAATTATTTTCCTTCTCATTCTCTTCCTCTGATTTGTTTGTTAATAAGTTCAATTAATTTCCCCCAGTCAGTTGTGTTGTGCCCATAACCAGTGACTGAACTCTCCCCATCCTTACCCAGACCCTTGAGCCTTTCCTTGTGTGTTCTGTTCCCTGCCCAGGGTGAGGAGGGAAGTGCCAGAGCGGTTTTGGCCTCTTTCCAGCCTCCCCTGGAATCCATCCAGGCCAAATTTATCTGGTATTAAATATCTATTATTGGTTACTTATCTGTTAATAAATACCTATTATTAGTAGATATTCAGAACAGACTCGACAAGGTAAAGGCCTTGTCAAGCCTCTAAAGGAGGGAGATGATGCCTTCAGTTTGAGCTTTTATATTTTCCACATTCTGCACTGCATTGGTGTGTGACTGAATTTCATACAGAGTGTGAGCAAGTTCTCCTCACAGCTCAGTCAGACAAAACAATTCCTTCCCCAGCCCCAGAACCAAGGGCAGCGCTGCAGCTTTGGGCCCAAAAAGTGCAAACAGCAGCGGATTGAGGAGAGCGACCTGGGAGGGTGGGACTGCATCACCTGAAGTGTAATTGGGCAATTGACCCCAGCATGGAAATGCACCAAACCTTATAAAAGGGTGAAACTCGTGATTGGGATCCATCCTGGGTCCGTTTTGGGTCCATCCTGGGTCCATTTTGGGTCCATCCTGGGTGCAGCCCTGGCCGGGCTCTGGTGCTGCCCCAGGTGAATCCTTTGAACCCTTTCCATAAATCCCTGGTTTGTTCATTTCACTCTGTCCAGCCTCTGTTCCAGGAGCCTCTCCAGGCACTGGCTCCACTCAGGGGGTTGCAGGTGTGGATTTTGGGGGGTCCCGGTGCCTCCCGGGGCGGGGTCAGTGCTCAGCAGCGGGGCCGTGATCGGGGGTGGCAGGGGCTGCCAGGGACCCCCCCGGCCCCCCAAATCACACCCGGGTGTGAAAAACAAAGCTCACTCTTTGAAATTGTTACAAGTTTAATCAGGGATAAAAAAGGGACAATCTCCAGCACTGGGGTGTTTAAAACAATGTTCTCTGTGCACCGCTCCATTGCTGGGGCACATCCATATCCATGAGTTTGGACATCATTCAAGCATTCCTGGGAGTTTTGGATGTTCCAGGAACTCTCTTGTTTGGTTCCAACCTCTGACTTGTCTGCAGGGCATCCTGAACATCAGGTCCATATATTTTATTTCTTCTCCTGGTCCCACCCTGTTGTTCCACCCTCCCTGGTAAATTAATAAATTCTCTGGTGCTCTGGTTTCCGTCACTGTTATCACTGGCCCGCAGATGTGGGAAACAACAGAATTGTTTTACACCATTCTCTGAGTTAGTTATAATATAAAAGTTTGTTATAATGTAAAAGCTAGTAATAATAGTTATAATATAAAAGCATTTTAGCATTGCACAGTCTCTATTTTAATATTTCCCTAAGGCAAATGATATAAAATCAATTTATTATGTGGCCATTTCTGTAGACTATACAGGCACACATAAACTGATAGATGATGTTATACCAAAAAGCAGCTGAAAGGAATTATAAATTGCACTGTATCAAAAACATTGTGAGCAATAACAAGGTGCAAAAGCTGATACATGAATGCAAAAGCCAATATTATATTGTCATTGATATTGTTATTGATATTGTCATTTATAAGCTGGGTCTGCTGCCTCTCCTGCAAGGCATCAAGGGGGCTCATTCACCCACTGCCCCAGCATCTCTGCATGTCCCCAAGTGTCCCTGAGTGTCCTGAGCATCCTTCAGTGTCCCTGAGTATTCCTGAGCATCCCTGTGTGTCCCTGAGCATCTCTGAGCGTCCCTAAGTGTCCCCAGAGTGTCTCGAGTGACTCAGCTCAGGAATTCCCACCTGAGTTTCAAAGAAAATTCCTGGAAAATTCCCCAAATTTGTCTCAAACACTGCCTGGGGAGGGGACAAGTGACATCAGAGATGTCACAGATGATGTCACTGCCCCGATGATGTCACAGCAGTGACATCACTGTCCCCCCAGCAGCCTTGGGATGTCCTCGATGGCTTTTTGGCACCGTTCGGCCACTGTGCAGCTGAAGAGGCCACCAGGGCCACCAGAGCTGCCATGGGGACTCGAGAGGAGGTTGATGATTTCCTCAAGTGTCCCCAGCAGGTGACGCGTGGTCAGGCGGGCACTGGCCTCCCACAGCTGCTTGACCTCCACCACTGCAGCCACCAAGGCCTTGGGGACATCAGGGGACACCTCCCTTGTTCCCTCCAGGGTGGCCTCGATGTCCACGAGCCGGTCATGCAGCTCCAAGGGGAGCAGGGAGGCTCTGTCACACAGGACCACCAAGTGCCCCAGCAGCCCCTGGGCCACCTTCACCCCCTGGCCCCTCCTGGTGGCCCCCCTGCCCGGCTGGTGGCCACCACGGCCTCTTCCATGGCCTTGGTGGCCGCTGCTACCCAGGCCTCATGCATGGCCACCAACAAGGCCGCCTTTTCCTCGGCCAGGGACACCCTCGGCTGCCAGTCCAGGTTGTCCCCTAGGTTGTTCCCAGCTGTCCCCCAGCTGGCGGTCTTGCCCCGCAGGTCCCCAACCAGGCCAATGGCAATAGCCTTGGTGGTGGCTTTAGTGGTGGCTCTGGTGGTGGCATTGGTGGTGGCGTTGGTGGTGGCCTTGACCGCGTCCTCCCAGCCATCGAGGAGATTGGCAGCCTCCTCAACCAGCCAGAACCAGCTGTCCTTGAGGTTGTCCACCCACTCCCACCAGGCTCTGGTTGTGGCTGTCACATCGGCCCAGGTGACCCCTGGGGTGGCCCTGAGGGCGGCCAGGTCCCGGCCCAGGGAGGTGTCACCGTGCTGGCCCAGGGAGGTGACACTGCGCTGGTCCAGGGTGTCACGGAGGCGGCAGGTGAATCTCATCAGGTCTTCACGAAGGGACCTCTGGTACACGAACGGCCATGCTTCGCTGCAGTCACGGTGGCTGCCAACTCACCCAGGGTAGCCACTGTGGCCACCTGCGCCTTCAGCACCTGGGGAGGGGACAGGGGAGGTGGTGGGGATCTCATGGCACTTGTGGCCTCCTCAGGTGGCCCCTGTGCCCTCCCAGGGTTCCCTTTGTCCCCTCGCTGGAGAGCTCAGCTGTCTCCTCTGTCCCTTTGTCATCCCCTCATCTCCTCTGCCACCCCCACGGTCCCCCCCACCCACCACTCTCAGTGCCCTCCACCCCTTTGTCACCTCCTCCCTTTCTGCCACACCTTCCTGCCCCCTTTGCGTCCCCCTGTCCCCTCCTGCCACCCCCCGTCCCCTCTGCCACCCCCTGCCCCGTGTCCTCCCTGTCCCCTCCGGGCCCCCCGCGCCGGGATTGTCACACCTCTCGGGGCTCCATGACCGCTGTGAACACTGCGGGGATGCTCTGGGGACACTCCGGGACACTCGAGGGGCGAACAGGACCCGGTGACAGTCGCGGACACGCGGGAAAGTGGCGCGGGCGGCGGGAAACAGGAGGAGGTGACGTCACCGCCCGCGCCCCGCCCCCTCCGCCCGCGGGGCCACCGCGAGGTCCCCAATGTCCCCCTGAGTGTCTCCAATGTCCCCCTGAGTGTCCCCAATGTCCCCCTAAGTGTCCCCAATGTCCCCCTGAGTGTCCCCAAATGTCCCCTGAGTGTCCCCAATGTCCCCCTGAGTGTTCCCAACAAGGCCTGTGAAAAATGAGGTTTATTTTTTTGGTAAAATTTTCAAGGTTTAATAGAAAGATAAAAGCAGAGAGATAAAGCAAAGGGTTAAACGGCTGCGTCCTGGGTATTCAGCCAAGAGCGCTCTGACTGCTCTCAGACACATTTCCTGAATACGCATTACATTAACTTGTTTTAAATTTGGCTGGGTTTGGCATTCAGCCAAGAGCACTCACTGTTTTCAGACACATCGCTTAAATACTTTTCTTATTACATTAGCTTGTTGTATATTTATTGACTATTATGTATATCTATATATATTTATATATTTTTTTTATTTTAGAAACGTTTTTCTATTTTAGAAACGGTTTAGCATAGCTACTTTTTGGGTTTGCTTTTCTTAGAGCATTGTGTGTTTTTTGGCTGTTGTTTTAGTTTGTTGTTTTTATTGCTTCTACTTTGGGCTTTGGTTTATCTTTTTTTTTAGACAGCAGATGCTGATAATTGGCATATCAGTAGTAGGGTCTTTATTATATATTCATTGGATGTTATTTTAACTAAACAGTTCAATTACAAGCATAACTATATATTAGCTATTCTATTATTATGTCTAAGCAAAAAACCCTAGAAACTACATCTTTACAGCAGAGTTATTTTACCATTACATATTAATTAATTACATTAATTTTAATATTTGTGAAAAGCCAACTTTATATTGTATATTTATAACAAGGCCCAAGAGTCCCCTGATGTCCTGTTGGGGACACTGGGGACACACTGGGGTCCTGCTGGGGACACTGCGGGGATATCAGGGACATCGTGGAGACCCAAAACGCATCAGGGTGTCCCCAAGGGATAGACACAGGGTGTCCCCAAGGTACCCCGGGGTGTCCCCAAGGTACCCCGGGGTGTCCCCAAGGTACCCCGGGCTGTCCTTGTGCCCCAGAAGTGATAATGCCACCCCCGTGTCCCCACCCTGTCCCTACGCCTGCCCCCCCAGCGCCCCCTGGGCCACCTCCAGCCTCTGCGCCACCTCCTCGTGCCCCTCCCCTGATGTCCCCAAGGCCACCACGATGTCCCCGAGTGCCCGGGCTGCCTTGGGGAACCTCTGTCCCCGCGTCCCCCACGGCGTCACCTCCCTGTCCTGGGTGACAGCGGCCACCAAGGTCCCCAGGGCCAGCGTCACCTCCTCCAGCCGCCCCAGCACAGCCGCGCTGATTTACCCCCAAGGGGCAGAATTTGCCCTGCCAGGACCTCAGGGACCCTTTTGGGGTCCGGATTGATCCCCCAGGGCTCCATTTCCCCTGCCAGGACCCCACTGACCCCCTCAGGGCCCATTCACCCCACCCAGGGCTCAGTTTTACCCTGCCAGGACCCTGATTTGGAAGTGGTTATTTGGGGTTGGTTTTAGGGATACAGCAGCATTTGGGATTTGGGGTTTGGGATTGTTCGGGGATCCAGGGTTGGAGATCTTTAAAGATTGGATTTGGGGTATCCAGCAGCATTTGGGATCTGGGGGGGGGGGGGGGGGGGGGGGCGGTGTGTGGGGTGTGTGTTTGGATCCAGGACTTGGGATTTGAGAGCATTTGTGATCCTTCCTTGGGATCCAGCAGAATTTGTGATCATTCTTGATCCAGGATTTGGGGTATTTTGGGGTTTATTTGTGATGCACGATGCTCCCCATTCGGGCTAGCAGAACTGCCGGCTTTCCTCGGAGCCGGTGCCAGCGAACACGCAGCGCTGGGAAAGGCGGGCCGGGAGCTGCGGAGAACTTTGTTTGTGTTTGCAGCTCGATCCCGCCTCGGGCCCGGGCCCGTCCCGGGGCTGTTCCTCATCTCCGGCTTTCCTCTCCCACAGCCCGGGGGGCCCTGAGAGCGCGGGGCGAGGCTGGGCCGTGTGCAGAGCCCGGGCCTGGCTGGCTGCCATTGGCTGCTGGTGCCGTCACTCGTGGTTCTCGGTGCGCGCTGATTGGGCCGAGCGGGGAGAAGCCCGGCCCGGGGCCGCCCCCCGGGCGCTGGTGGCAGAGGCGCCATTGTGGGAGCGTCTGTGCGGGCCCGGGAGCGGCGGCGGCGGCCGCAGCCCGGGGAGGTGGCGGCGGAGCTCGGAGGCGGCGCCAGCGCAGGTGGGAGCCGCGCTGGGTTGTGCCGGGGCTCGGGGCTGTGTGCGGGCGGAGGGGGCGGCAGGGGGCTCTGCTCTGGCGGGTTCCTTGTGCCGTGTGGGCGCCGTGTTGGCCGTGGGCTGAGGGCGCTGCGGGAGCGGCTGCCCGCGGTCTCCTTCCCGCTGGGGCCTGGGCAGGAGCCGGGGCCGGAGCAGCGCTGGCTCGTCCCGGTTGCTGTGGGTAGGACGGAGGTGGCTGCCCTGTGGCCGGCAGTGGTCGGGAAAATTGGCGTCGCCAGAGGTTTGTGTCCCCAAAGGAGCGCGAGGAGTCCTGTAAAAGTGACTTTATTGATGAGCAAAGGGAGAGGCCATGCGGCATTTGCCGTGCGGTCTCTCCAATGGTTGTAGTACGCAGCCTCCTTTTTCTCCTGATTTTCCCTTCGGCATCTCCGTGTCCCTTTGCCCAGTGGCGAAAGTCCTTGGAAAGTTGAGACTTCCCGATCCGCCTGCTGCATGTCCTCATTAATATGCACCCCCCTTTTATGTAACATCCGATATTCATGGCTCTGTTCAGTCTTTGTTCTTCTTCTCGATGTTCAGGAATTTAGCAGGACCTTGGCTGAGCAGCAGTCCGAGTCAATGACATTTTCTGAAATTCATGTTTTTTCTTGTTACTTCTTTATCTCCAAGTCCCTGGCCCTATCTCCAAGCAGATTCACTCCTTGACTCTGTTTTTTATTCTTGGTCTTCTTTGGTTCGGGATTATTGTCAGGTTCCTCAATTCTGAGATAAACGAAAATTCCGTCTTAGAATATTTTTCAAAATTCAATAAGGGAGAAAACAGGACAATGTCCAGCGCTGAAGTGTTCCTGGCTATCAGCCAACCAACATGCTGGTACATTAAGCCAGTGTTATCTATATACTGTTATTTTACTAAGGTACGTACATAATTATGAGTTTCCTGCGTTATTCAAACATTCTTGGTAGCTTTTGATGTTATGGAAACTTTTCCTTATTTTGGTTTTCTGCTCTGGTGTATCTACAAACCATCCTGCAGATCAGGTCAATATATTTTATTCCTCCTTGTGCTTCATCCTGTTGTTTCCCACTTCCCCAATACCGAACAGTTAAGAAATTCTTCTCTAATTCATCTCTGGTGCTCTGGTTTGTGTCACCCTTATCACTTGGAGAGGTCAGTCAGCAGATGTGGGAACCAACCTCATTGCTTTATACAGTTCTCTGGGTTACACAGAAGTATTTTAACATTTTCTATTTTCCTACGGCCTACAGTACAATACATTCATCACATTATTAGTTCTATAAGCTCTAAGGTGTATACATCAACATAATATACTCATCACACTACTGTTTCCACGGGCCATACGGTGCATACTGAAAATGAGAAATTAGGTTACATTAGCAAGCAGCTAAAAGGGATTATAAATTGTGCTATATTTACAATCAATAACCACATATAAAGACTAATACACAAATATGAAAGCCAACATTACAGGGTCATTTTTAACAATTCCGTGTCCTTTTGTAGCCGTTTGTGGATCAGGAGGCCTGGCTGCCACCTGCATCCCCTTGCTCAGCTGCTGAATGAGCTGCACTCAGCAAGGTGTCGTGCATGGTCCAAAGATGAGAGTTGCTGTAGCACATCAGAGGAGAAAGAGCATTCGTTTAACCCATGGTGTGCCAGGGAACCACCAAACCGTGTCCCATTCCCATCCTTTCCACGTTTGGACCGGAACATGAGCTGCTTTCTTATTTCCTTTGTTATCTGTTTCACCACTTTTCGGTTGTCATCTATTTGCAAGCAGCATCTTGAGTCATTTAATTTTCCCCACTGTTCTCCTCCTTCTGCTAATAGATAATCTGATCCCATCCCATGGTGAAGTGTTGTGTTCTTCATTTGAGTGGATTGTTTGTCCAGACTCAGGAGCTGGATCTGTCTGGTTGGTTATTATTTCGAGGACATCTTGTAATCTAATTCTGCCATTGCAATGATCAATGGGTTCTCTGGCTCCTGCTATGAATTCGTTCGGGTTCCCAGGGGCTGGTCCGTGGTGTTGCAGGATTTGTTCTGGTGGCCGTTCATCTTTTCCCCGTTTTTGGGCGTTCCCTCCAGCCAGGGCTGCATCAATTGATCTCTTTTCTCTGATTGAATCATCACATCCTTGGATTCCCCACTGATTGCTCTGAACTTGTGGTAGCAAAACCCCCCCAGTGTTCCAATGCTCCGTGTGTGACACAGACAGTGACAGCACATGTTGGAGTGGGGAGAGGGATGATTCCCCCCCAGTTCTTTTAGTGAAGTTTTCCCAACCTTCTCCATTTGCTGTTTCCCTTTGCAGCTGAACCAATTTCTGTTGCACAGTCAGATATCCTCACTGTGGGCTCTGCCTTTGGCTGTGCCAATTCCATCAGTGCCAGCAGGCAGAGCTTGGGGTGAGGGGCAGAGGGAATCAGCCCAATTCCTCCCGCAGGCAAGAAGCCCCTGGTGCATTGTCCCACCTTTTCCCCAGGGGTGTTAATTTGCATTTCTAAAGCTCCTCTCCTGGGTGCCTGGAATGAAGCTTCTCTTGCAGGGCAGCCATTAATTGACTCACATGTGCCCCCCTTCCCACAATCTGCCTTTTTTTTAATCAACATTTCATTAACTGTTTATGTATAAAAGGGTTGCCTTTAATGCTCTTCTAGTTTTGCAAAATGCAACCTAAAGGTGAAATTGAATGATGAAAGGTGAAAAACTCACATGATGCCCCCAAAATCAGCTTCTTTTTTTTTAACAGTATTTTTATTTTAAATTTTGTGATCTCTAAAAAGCACACAAACATACACAAAAACATTCCGAAGCAATCAAGGTTTTTTCTACTTCTTCACTTAGGACTAAAAATTTATTTTCACCTCCCTGACCCAAACTGAACTGACAATAAAAAATTATTACAAAAATCACTCTAATGGTGTTATCTTGTCACTGCAACTGCAGGAAAAACCAAATACGCTTCAACAATGTCTTTAGTGTTAGAGTCAAGGCATTTCTTGATTCTGGCGAGGCTGTGCAACAGAAGTAATTTCATCCACACATAGCCCGAATGTGCAGAGAAAATCACTCCATTACACGTGAGTTTTACTTGATTTTTCCTAAACTTTTTACAGTCTGAACCCATAGAATCCATTGCTTTAGTGTTCATTGCTCCCAAGTTTCTGAGTTCTTAGTATTTGATTTCCTATTGGAGCCGGATTTCTTTTCCTCTGATGTGAATTAGGTCGGCACTCCTGGATTTCCTTCTCAGCCTTTTCCAGACCAGGTGTCTCCAGCTATTCCAGGGGCAGTGTCTGGGGTAGGTGTTGGTTGCTGTTTGCTGATGGGCGTTGATGTTTTGTTGATGGTCGTTATCTTTGTGGGGATCTTTTGGGCTCTTCCCAGTCTGTTGAGATGTTAAACTCATCTCTGTTGAGTGGTAGAACATCCCTTAAAAAAAACCATTTAAAAATCCTTTCCCCAGGGCAAAGGCAAACCAAGCCTGATTAGAGAAATTAAATAAAAACTTTTAAAGCTGCTATATTTACCAGGAATCGAATCCCTTCCAGCCCAGTGTGTGAGTGTGATTGAGCCCCAGAGTGGAATTCTCACGGTGCCTTCCCCAGCCCGTGTGGCAGTGCAGGCACAGAAACCACTGAAGCTCCAAGAGTGGCAGCAAGGATTGGCCCGCAGTGCCTGGAGCTGCCAAAGGAGGGTGCCCAGGCAGACAATTCCAGCCGAGGATCTGTGGGCAGGCACAGGGGCTTCCCCCGCTGTGGAGCCCTGGCTGCTGCTCCCTTGCCTTCAGGGCGGGCTCAGTCGCGGCCTCTTGAACATTCCCATCCAATTCCAATTCCTTTTCTGAGTCTGGGAGAGCCATGGCTGCGGCATCAATCATTTTGTTTTTTCATTTTCTTATGTTTTGTTCTCTTTCTCATGTCCATACCATAACCTTGAGGCTGTCTGGGGTTACAAAGTCATGCAATGTTCTGTGCAGAACAGAGACTCCTCAGTCCAGGTTCTGCAATTCCCTATTAATGCTCAAAATTGTCACAGCTCCTTTTTAGTCCTGGGTAATGTTACTTCTCCGGTTCCCAGACCTTCTCTGAGTCGATTCCCCACAAACCGTCAGCCAAAATATGTCCCAAAGATTTCACCTTTTTCTCCACTATTTTTAAATTTTTTTAATTACTCAAACATACTATTTAGTATGAAAATGGAGCCATTTCACAAGGGCTTCTTCTACCACTTCTTGTCCTCCTGACTGGATCAAGTCATCCACATCCTGCATTAACCCAGTTCCTGGGGGTGAGGTAAATTCTTTTGATATTTTCTGCATAGCTTGCCTGAATAAGGCTGGTGTCACGACCCGTTCAAAGTGAACTAAGTTCGTATTAAGTTTCTTTGAGTACAAAGGAGGCCAAAAAATGCTGTTTAACCAAAATCAATATACTTTATTCAATATCAATGTACCCACCAAAACTGATACACTTTATTCAATGTACCCACTAAAACTGATATGCAATAACAAGAGAAAGAGACAGAGGAAAGAAAGCTGTATAGATGAAAGCAAAAGAAAAAAGGAGAGATAGGAAAGATGAGATTATTACCACAGAGAGAGACGGAATCCTCGCAGCAGTCCAATAGGTTCGCCTTCGCAATCCTCGTGGCTCCCGGCCAATAGATTGACGCCGCAGGACCCTGGTGGAGCTGAGAGATTTTGTTTTCCGTGGGGAGGTCCTCGAAGGGGTCTCCTCTGAGGCAGAATATATAGTTCAGCCAGAGTGGGGGAGAAACCTCGTGAGTCCAGGCCCAATGCACAAGGAGAGGGGGGAGAAGTCCCGTGATGGAGTCCAGGCCCATGCACAATGCGAGGGAGGGGGAGAACAGGGCAAGCTGTCCTGCTACACCTCAGGCACAGGTGGTCCAGAATCCAGGCAGTGTAGTGTGCTGCAACTACCATTGTTTCAGCAGGATGTCTGTCCGGGAACTCTGTTCCCAAGCAAACACACCTGGGCAAAATGGCAATTCTGGTAGCAGTTACATCAGCTCTTGAGGTTTCCCTCTCGTACCCCCCCCAAAGTCTCCACAACGAAAAACGTCAGAAAAAATTGAGGGTCTTCGGGCCGACTGTCACAGCTGGTGCTTCTGTGCATCCCTGCAGAAGGACCATCCATGTCTTTCCCATTTTCCCTTCTACCTCTTGGTGCCACTCCAAGGCCAAATCCTGTTCCCCATCCTGTGTGAGTGGGCATTCCCAGCAAGGATCTTTTCCATCAAGTGCTGAATGGCAGCAGTGTGAGGAGGGAACCTGGTTGCAGATGGTGTAAGGATCTGAGCCTGTGGGGTGCCTCGGTTTAATAATCTCATTTCTTGTTCTTAGGTCCTGCCCCATTCTATGGATTCCATCTGATTTCTTGATTGGCAGCACCAGGAGCATTGTAGGGAGAGATCCCTGGCTCCAAAAGCCCTGCCTTGACCAGGGGCTCAATCACAGGCTGTAAGGCCTTCCTTCCCTCCCTTGGAATAGGGCATTGCTTTTAGACCCCACTTGTGCTGGTTGCTTCAGAGTGATTTGGAGAGGCTGGGTATCTGATTTTCCCCATTTCCCTGGGGCTGCCCACACTTGTGGGTTCACTTCAGCACAGGCCTTGCCAGACATTTGACACAAAGGTCCCACAGAACTGGCCTCTGTAACACCTTTTCCAATATTAATTTGCATTCCCAATTTAGCCATCAAATCCCTTCCCAGTAAATTACAATCACAATTAGAAGCAAATGAAAATTCCTGCATTTCAAAGCCATCCCCCACATCTGCTAAGAGTGGTTGAATAAAACACAGCTGCTCATCTTTCCCCCTTATCCCCTAAATAATCAAAGATGTTTTTGGCATTTTCCCTGCTCAGGTGTAAGATTGAGAGTGGCTGGAGAGGCCCCTGTGTCTGTGAGGAAAGGGCTCCTGTCAATGCAGAGCCACCCTGAATGTTCTCCAGGGCTCCAGTGTGGTGGGTCCCTGGTGTCATGGGAGCTGTGCCAGCCCTAAGAATCCCTGTCCGTGCAGGGCTGGCCTTGCTGGTGCTGAGGGTGCTGCTGTGTGTGCTTGCAGTGTCCTTGTGCCCTGCAGATGGAAGCCTGATTCCTTGCCCGGGGCTGTTTGGGTGGGCTCTCCCCTGCCGAGGAGGGCAATGCCTGTGCCAGGTGCTTGTGGCCGAGGGCGTCCCCTGGGTGCTGGGGCCCCCTTGGGCGCTGGGGTTGATCCCTGAGGGGCTGTAGAAACTGTGCCATGGCCTTTGCCTTCAGCTCGGCCTTTTCCTCCTCCCTTCTTGCATTCCCCTGCTGTGCCTTTGTGCCCAAGTGCTGCAGGGGCTTCTTGTGCCACTGCTGCAGCCGCCCTGAGTGCCTGTGGGTGCTCATCCTGTGACAGCTGCTGAGCTTTCTGCAAAACCATTCGTTTAACCAGTGACCCGAAGAAAATCCTTGAAAGAACATCTGGATCCTTGCACGAACAATCCCCATTTCCCAGGTGTTCCTTCCTGCTCGTGGTCCTTGTGCTCCCGGTGCCGTGCCCAGCCCGTATCCCAGAGGCGGTGCCTGTCCTGCCGCAGTGTCCAAAGGCGGCTCCCCCGGCGGGCAGGGCCGGCAGCTCGGCGGGGCCGGGCAGCGGCCGGGGCGTCCCGCAGCCTCCTGGGGGCCGGGGGCCAGTGCCGGCCGTGCCCGGGGGGTGGTGGGGTCAGGCAGCGCCCGGCGCTGAGCCCCGGCTGCCCCACAGCCCCGGCCCGGCCCCGCAGCTCCCCACAGGCCCCCAGCCCGTGCTCCCGGTGCCGCAGCTCTGCGCCCGCTGCTGCCGCTGCCCAGCCCAGAGAAATGTTGGAAGAAGCCGCAGGAGACAAGTCTCATGCTATCATGATCAACAAGCCTCGTTTATTGATTTCAATGTTATCATATTTATACAGGCAGTAATCAGCTCATACATATTGCAAAAGTATAGCTCATGATTGGCTATGTCTCTTATAATGCACATATTTTTGCAGTTAGCCTTGCAGTTGCAACTTTCTTAAGCTTTTTATACTTTCCCATATACCATGTATTCTTGACTTCCCCGTTGCTATGGAACCTCTGTGCTCAAGGGCAGTGTTTTCTTGCCGTAGGTCACGTAGCCCTCAGCTACACTCTGACCGATTTGATATTAAATATGGCCTTTGCTATGCAGCCATTCATTTGCTAAATTCTCCACACTTCCCCTGTTTTCTTTTAGCACTAGCAAAGAGGTGTTCCATTTGTCATTTACCAACTTCATCAAAGCGTTTTGCAGGCATTTAAAAAGACAAGGCACCAATAATAACACAAAAATCACAATTCCCACTGTAATTAAATGCTGTAACAAGGAAGTTAGCCAAGGTCCTAAACCCAAACCTTTTAGCCAGTTATCAAACCCAAAGCCAGTGTCTTGCCGCAAATGTGTGGTCAGTGTGTGCAAAGTGTGCAATTGTGCATGTATAGAGCTGGAGTGGTCTGACAAGTTCATACAACACATCCCTTCAAACATTTTACAACCGTACCCTTGTGCTAATAATAGGAAATCAATTGCAGCCCTATTTTGTAGCGTGGCATGTCTTACCGAGTCTACATCTATCAATAATTGAGATTGTGCAACGGAGGTTGCATTTGTCTGTTTTGCCAACCAACAACCTAATTTGTTTAGCGTAGTCAAAGCTTGGGCTGCAGCAACACCTGGAGCAAAAAAGGATGCTAAAACCCTTTCTTCTGTTGACCAGAATGTTGCTTCGTCCCGACAGTCTGGTTTGAATGCGTGTGTCATTCTCCTGACTCTGTGGTGTTGCTTATGCATCTGGAGAATCATAGAAGTGTTTGGCGTAAGCAATGTTAATCGACCCAATGTGCATGGCCCTCCTTCTATCTTTGAGGGAATTCCGGCCCAAGCTCGATCACCACAAATTAAAAATACTCCATAAGGCAATGCTATGGGATTATTGGATGACAGAGATATGTTGGGACTTGTACAGTTGCACCATTGAGTGTCATTTCTATAAATGGCCAATGTGGCGTTAACATTTATCGGGTATGCCATATTGACACCTTTCCGTCCAGGTCCGGCACGATATACACTTGTCTAATTGAAATAGATGCACTAATCTGCTTTTAAGGAACCTAATATCTCAAGTTCCTGAGGCTCCAAAGAGGCTATAGGGAAATGGGGCATCACTTGATCCCATTGATCATCATACAAAATTGCCTCATTTGATTTACAATTATGTGCCGACTGTGGACAGGGCAGCTCATCCAAGGGCACTCCCACTAAACACGTAGAAAAGGGGTTACCGGGTGAGGATAATGCCAAACATATTGATTCCTGTCCTGTTTTGTTTGCTAAGGTTACCCAGATGTTTTCCTTGGGCTGCGGGGGTATCCAATACGTGCTAATAACACCAGGACATTGCAATGCTACAAAAAACCATATTAAGCTAAACATTGTGGCCTTTCTTGTTAAATTTCTTTTTATCTTTTTGCTTATGACTCTCGGCTGCTACCTGTCTAAATCTGCAGCAAAGCTCTTCCCAATCCTGCGGTTTCACTGCCCACTGCCGAGGGATTTTACAGACAACATCACACTGCTTCCTTAATACTTGGGAAGTCCTAAGAGCCTTAGCTCTCCATGTCAGATGCCCAAGTTCTTACCGAGCATATGCTAAGGCCTGTTGTTCTGTACTTTCAAATAATTGAACAGCCAGAGGAAATGGCAACCCAGTGCTTGACTCTAGAGTTTGCCGAACGGTTTCATTCCTCCATTTCCCTCTACAGGAAGCACACCACAGCTCTCCCCTGGTCCGCGTCTGATGGACCCATTTATCCCCCCCACAACCCCCACAATGTATTAGTAACCAAGCACAATGATTCCGGTCCCAACAGTTCAAGCATGCACGAAGTCTCAATTCTCCAGTGTTATAACTAGCTAAGCAAGCAAACAAGTATGCCAGTTGTTGTGGGGTCCGTACATCCACCTGGGCTGGACTAAAAACAGTCTGCAAAAAGGATCGATGTGGCTGAATCAGTATCTTCAGATGCAGCTGTATGTTCCTGACGGTCTCCACCTTGAGGCGGGCTCGCTGGTTTAACCCAGCGCGCAGGAATCCACGCGGAGCCTGTGGGAGTAGAGATACAAAAAGGTAACCCCTACCCCAGTAAAGCACTTTAGCTGGGCCTTTCCACACTCCTGTCTTAAGGCATTTATAATTAACCCACATCTCAGCCTGTTCATCCTTTTCTGTAATGGACCTGTCGGTGCGATGAGACACAGCTGCTGGAACTTCTGATGATCCAAAAATACAAAGATAATTTAGAACAAACAATGTTTTAGACAGCCTTTCCTGCACATCCAAAATATCTTTGAACTTCTCCAAATATCTTTTGAGTGTACCATTTGCTCTTTCCACTATAGCCTGTCCTCGAGGGTTGTGGGGTATCCCTGTCACATGTTTAACTCCCCATTGTTGTAGGAATCTCTGGACTCTCTGACCAGTATAGGAAGGTCCACTATCCGTTTTTACCTGATTGCAAACCCCCATTGCAAACCCCATTACAGCAAAACAGCTAGGTGTCTGATTACATGAGATCCCTTTTCCCCTGGTTGGGCAGTAGCCCAAACAAAGTTACTGTGTGTGTCAATAGTGACATGCAAGTATTTCAGACGACCAAAGTTAGGCACATGAGTGACATCCATCTGCCAAATGTCATTAACTGCTGTTCCCCGAGGGTTGACCCCTATACCTAAACCCACACCATTGTTATGATTTGCACAAATAGGGCAACTCCTGACAATAGCTGTGGTGTCTGCATGTGAGATCTGAAACTGTTTTTGCAAGCCCTTAGCGTTCTGATGGAACATGGAGTGGGCCTCTCTAGCCAGGGTGAACTGTGACATTGGTACCGTAACTGCAGTGGATACCAGTTTATCCGCTCTTTGATTTCCTTCCCCCAGACCAATGTCCCATTGGTGGCTTCTAATGTAATAGAATAGGGCTCAGTCCTATTTCTCAAGGCACGCCTCAGCTGTAAAAACAGTTCATACAGTCTCTTGTTCTGAACCTCCTTAATGGTGGCATCCTCAATTCTTGACACAACACCTACCACATAAAGTGAATCCGATACTACATTTAAGGGTTCACTTATGTGAGTCACTGCCCATACTACAGCTAAAAGCTCCAAGGTTTTTAAACTATCCTCAGGCTCTGCTTCCAGGATTTGCTGATGCCATTCTTTCCCTTTCTTCCAGACTATAGCCACTCTGCGTGTCTTCTTTCCCACATCGGTGAAGGCTGTTATGGCATTGGGAATAGGCTTTTCTTTCCTCAATGGTTTGCTGATCCAGCTCCATTTACCAATCCACTGTAACATCCTGGGCACAAGAGACTGTCTCTATTTGCGCTCCTGAGGCCAGCAATGCTTCAGCCAGGTCGACAGAATTTAAAGGATACCAGTCCAGTGTGGCTTTTTCCATGGGCAAGTTAATTGTCGCTGGTTCCAGACCGTTGATCTCCATTACACGCATACGCCCCTTCTTGATTACTGCTGCCAAGTTTTCAATTTTTGTGGTTATTGTTTTCCGTTTCTGTAAAGGCGGTGAGATCCATTCCAGTACTCTCTCCCCCGTTTTCTTTTGAGGTTGGGTAACTGCTCCTAAGAGATGCATGTCAGCGTGCCAGATAGTGAGATGTAAAGGCAATTCAGGATCCATCCGTGACACAAAGCCTTTTAAAACACAGTCCATAATGTGCTGCAAGGTTTCCTATTGTTTTTCAGTAAGTGTCACAGGAGTACAGGGATCAGTGCCCTTTAGCAAGGGCTGCAGGTCCTCCAACAGGTTGTTGGGAATGCCAGTGACACGCTTTAACCACTGCAAGTCACCCAAGAGTTTCTGAGCCTCATGTAATGTGGTGATTGTAGTACTAATTAATAGCTTCTGTGGTTTAATCCTTTGTTCAGTAATAGTCCAACCCAGATATTTCCAAGGTGTAGTCCTTTGTACTTTTTCAGGAGCAACGATCAGGGAGAATTCTGCTAATGTTGTTACAATGTCCTCTATTTGCTCATCTGTGAATGGTACCTCCTGAGAAAACAGAATATCATCCATATAATGATAAATTATAGTTCTGGGCATCTTTTGTCATAGTGGCTGTAGTGCAGTGTCAACATAAAGCTGACATAAGGTGGGTGAATTACGCATTCCTTGTGGCAGAACAGTCCATTCGAACCTTTTATCAGGTTCTCCCCTATTAATTGCAGGCAAGGTAAAAGCAAACCGTTTAGTGTCTTGTGGGTGCAAGGCAATGGTAAAAAAGCAATCCTTTAAATCAATGATAAGGATGGGCCAATTCTCTGGAAGCATAGAGGGGTTAGGAAGTCCTGGTTGCAGTGCCCCCATGGGTTCCATTTGACGATTGACAGCTCTCAAGTCATGTAATAGCCGATATTTTCCAGATTTCTTTTTTATCACAAATATTGGAGTGTTCCAAGGGCTGGTAGACAGTTTCAAGTGTCCTTGTGCATATTGCTCCTGGACTAACTGATGAGCTTGCTCAAGATTTTCCCCTTTTAGTGGCCATTGCTTAACCACTACAGGTTCCTCGGTAGTCCAAGTAAGTGGTAGCGGGAAAGTCCAATTGAGGCTGCCACGTCCAGGCCGAGGCTTCCCCTGGTGGCTGGTTGTAATTGCTGCTGAGTCCTGATGGCATTGCAGCTGCAATTTGTGTCCTCATGCGGCAACTGCTCGCGCTGCTTCTCGAGTTTCCCGATTTCTTGCGGCAGGTGCTAGTGTTGTGCGTATTGGATTGGCATTTTCCACACCAGACTCCTGTCACTCCACACTCGCGGCGAACATGTCCAAAACCTCCGCAGCGGAAACATTTCACACGGCTACTGTTGGTTGAGCGAGGGCGGGAGTTCTCCGCAGCGGTCACTTGGAGGGGCGCAAGAGCTGCCAGGACCTGAGTTTGCGCGGCTTTTGACTGCTCCCGTAATGACTTTGCCTGTTCTTGTAACCCCTCCCCTATCTTTTTCAAAGCATCCACTAAAAAAGCCTGAGAACCCGACGGAAGGTAGGCTGCCTTCTCTAATAAGTCCGGGATTGTCCAGTCCCCTGGCATAGTATTAATAAGGGTTCTAGTTGAGGAATTACAATTCTGTAATACACATTGTTTTAGTAGGGCCCCTTGCATAAATTCAGCCACCCCAGCTTTTGTTACAGCATCCATTAGTTTATCTACGAAGGTGCCTAGAGACTCTTTCCTCCCCTTTTTTATCCCCATGTAAATGGGTGTACCCCCTGGCGTTTTAATTTTCTCCATGGCTCTCTTTTGTCTCCCTCCTCCACCCCCCGCCGGGCTTGCCTAGTCCACAGCTCACACCTTTCCCTAGCCATAGCCTCCGCGGGGTCAGATTCAGCCCCTGGGACAGGCTCAGGTTTTCCGGGGGGGTTGGCCGCCTGGGGAGGACAACGAGCTGACCTTTCGGGCCCATTATCTCAGTGTCGTCTGCCTCTTTCAAAGGGGGTGCAGATGGTACCGAAGCAGGCAGATTTACGGTTGTAAAAGCGGGGGGGTTTGGAGCACTAGCATTCCACTGCAATTCATAATCCTTATTCCTTTCTTGTGCAACTTTCACCTCCTCAGCTGCCCTCTTTTCTGCCTGACTCATTAACAATTCATTTTGCACCACTTTCCACAATTTACTCATCTTTTTAGCAGATTTATCATCCTCTAATACTAACTCCCAGAGCTTATCCCCGAAGTTTCTCCACTCCCCCACATCATGAACAGTATGAGGATTGACAAAGAAACCGTAAGAGGTAGCAAACTTAAGAAGCGAGGGCAGTTCCTTATCTAAGTCTATCCCCTTAATCTGCCTTTTCTTTAGAAATACTGTGAATAAATTATGTGCCGCTTGCCTGTCCATACAAACGTCAGCGCTGTTGCAGCCCCTCCAGGTCTCGGCAGCACGTATCGGCCGAGCCCACCACTGTGGTCACTCGGGACTCGGAGCCCCTTTTTATGCTCTGTAGTCGTCCCTCTAGCTGCAGGACCCGAACCCAACGCAGCCTCCAACAATCGTGGTAGCGTGTCCCCCGTTTTCTTCTGGCCAGCAGAAACGACAGGGCGATATCACGTCGTCAGGGTCACCATTTGTTGGAAGAAGCCGCGGGAGACAAGTCTCATGCTGTTCATGATCAACAAGCCTCGTTTATTGATTTCAATGTTATCACATTTATACAGACAGTAATTAGCTCATACGTATTGCAAAAGTATAGCTCATGATTGGTTATGTCTTTTATAATGCACGTATTTTTGCAGTTAGCCTTGCAGTTGCAACTTTCTTAAGTTTTTTGTACTTTCCCACATACCATGTATTCTCAACTTCCCTGTTGCTATGGAACCTCTGTGCTCAAGGGCAGTGTTTTCTTGCCGTAGGTCACGTAGCCCTCAGCTACACTCTAACCGATTTGATATTAAATATGGCCTTTGCTATGCAGCCATTCATTTGCTAAATTCTCCACAGAGAAACCCCCTGAAATCCTGACCTCCTTGTTTGCCAGGCCTGGAACGCGCGGATAAAAGGCATTTGGATCAGTTGGCATGTTTTGAACATTACAGCTTGCTGAAAAACCTTCCAGTCCTCAGTATTTTTCTCTTGCTGCTCTTTTGCATCATCCTTTCTCTTACCACAGAGACTCCTCCTGCTGCTTCTTGCCTTAACCACATTCCTGCACCCTTCCCTGAACACCAACATCATCCATCCCCTGCTGTCCAAGTCCCTTCTGGTCTTCCCTTATTTCCCCTTCAAGTGTCCATGTCCTTGATTACCTCTGGTAAAATGTGCAAACTGCCTGAACATTCTCCCAAGGGACCCTTCAGAGACATTTTGGGATCATCATCCCTTTGGCCAGGACCCCTTCCTGGCTTTCCCTTTTCCACCCTGCATGGGTGCCCTGCCATGTTTACTCCCTGAAGATCCCCCTGTCCTCACTGATGAGATTTTCAGTGCTCTCTCCCTGCTGACTCTTCACAGCCCCCCTGATCTGTCACTCGTCTGTCCCCTGGACACTCTCGGGTCCCCAATCAATCCCCGGTGCTGCCGCCACCCAAGGGAGCCGATCACCCAAACTGGGTGAGGCACCTTCAGCTCCACTCACTGCCCACCATCCCTGGTGGTGGAAGAAATTCTGGATGAGCCCCAAGGTGTGTGGGAAATGTCACATCACCAGAGGTTTGTGTCCAGCAGGGAGACAAAGAAGTCCCGTGAAAGTAAGTTCATTTTTAAAAAAAGGAGAGGCCATGGGACATTTCCCATGGGGTCTCTCCGGTTCTTGGAGGATGCAGCTTCCTTTTCATCCTACTTTTCCTGGCTGCATCTCCCTCTCCCTTTCCCGAGTGTCTGAAGTACTTGAGAGGTACAGACTTCCCAATCCCCCTACTACATACCCCCCTTAATGTACACCCCACTTCTGTATAGGTAACGATATTCACAGCTCTGTTCAGTCTTTGTTGTTCTTCTGGAAGTTCCTGAATTTAACAGGACCTTGGCTGAGCAGCAGTCTGTGTGCTCAGTGAATAACATTTTCTGGAACTGATGGCTTCTTCTGTCCCTTCCTTATGTCCAAGTGCGTGGCCCTGTCTCCGCGCAGATTGGCAGCATCTGTTTGTAAAGACACTTTCCTCTTCTTCCTTCCATGGGGGTCCCCGGTTTGCGGGACATCCCCCCTGGAGCAGGGTGTCCCCCTTGCTGCAGCCCCGCCCCTCGGGCAGGGCTCAGCCAATGAGAGCTTGCGGCGCTGATGACTCACCAGTTGCCAGGCAGAGCCGCAGCTCCCAGCGCTCCCCACCCGGACCCCACCTGCGCCCCCCCCGGGCCGCAGCGCCCCCCGCTGGGGGAATTTGGGGAGGTGGGAGGGGGGAGCGCCAAGGCCGGGCCCCCCCGCGCTGTGGTGGCGGGAGCGGCTGCAGTGGGGAGCGAGTGCGGGCGGGAGCGGCCGAGAGCCCAGCGCTGCCCCAGCCCGAGCTGGCCCAGCTCCATGGCTGCCCCTGCGGTGGGATGCTGTGGGTTTGGGGGGGAAGAGGGAGGCGGCAGTGGGTGCTGGGCCTGGGGGCAGGAGGAGAAGGGAAGGAGAAGCAGGGCTGAAGAACAAAATGGTCAAAGGATGCAGGTGGGAGGAGAGGGTGGGATTGTGCAGGAGAAGGAGGAATAGTAGGAGTAAGAAGATGGTGAGGAGGAGTAGGGAGACAGGAGGAGGAAGAGGAGGCCCCACAGGGTTCCAGCCCTCCCTGTATCTGCAGCCTCCCCCCAGCCCCAGGAGCGTTGCCCCCTCCAGATGCAGCAGGTGACTGGGGAGGGGGATCCATGATTTTCACGGAGGTGAATCTTGGTGTTTCTGAGCTTTGTTGGGCTAAATGCTGGTGCTTTTGTTTATTGCAAGGGGCTGAATCTTTATATTTTAGAAGAGGTTTTGGCTGAGTGTGGATGTTAGGGGAGTTTTTGATCTGTGTCCTAATGTTTTGAGAACTTTTGTGCTGAATCTTGGTGTTTTGGAGTTTCTTACAGACACAAGGTGCCAATGATTTCCTGAGATAAATTTGGGCAAGGAGGAACCCCCAGCCTAAGGCGCTCTCCTCTTGTTTTTTCCCCAAACCAGGATTTGTCATTCCCAAGGAGTGTCCAGATGGAGGAGGAGGAAAATCCCCGGAGATCCCGCACGAGGAGGGGCTGCAAACCCAGCCCAGGGAGCTGCGAGGAGGAAAGACCCCCCCAGTGCCAGGAGGGCGGCCGGAGATCCAGGCGGAGCTCAGAGCTGGTGGAGAAGCCTGATGGAGGGGAGAAGCCCCACAAGTGCTTGGAATGTGGGAAGGGCTTCAGGTGGAGCTTCCACCTGATCGAGCACCAGAGGATCCACACTGGGGAAAAGCCCTACGAGTGTGGGGAGTGTGGGAAGAGCTTCAGCCAGAGCTCCATCCTGAGGATACACCAGAGGATCCACACTGGGGAAAAGCCCTATGAATGTGGGGAGTGTGGGATGAGCTTCAGATCAAGCTCAGCCCTGATCCAGCACCAGGTGATCCACACTGGGGAAGGGCTCTGCACCTGCTTGGAATGTGGGAAGAGCTTTGGATTGAGCTCTGACCTGCGAAAACACCACCAGCTCATCCACACTGGGGAGAGGCCCTACAAGTGTCCCGAGTGTGGGAAGAGGTTTCACACCAGCTCCAATCTCCTCAAACATCAGCGGATTCACAGAGAGGAGAGGCCCTTCCGCTGCCCCGACTGCAGGAAGGGCTTCAAGCACAACTCCACCCTCACTGACCACCGGCGCATCCACACCGGGGAGAGGCCCTACGAGTGTCCTGAGTGTGGGAAGAGCTTCTCCAGGAGCTCTCACTTGACCCAACACAAATGGAGGCAGCACTGAGGGAAGCCCTGCGAGTGCCCCGAGAGCGGGAAGAGCTTCGTGCGCTGTTCCAGCTCCATCCCCCATGGGAGGATCGGCGTTGGATGATCCCCAGTGAGCCCCGCTGGGCAGAGCCCTGGTGATCCGTGGTCCTGGTGATCCCTGTTGGGCAGACTCCTGGCTGGGATGCTCCACAGCTTCCTGTCTCCCTGTGGGCACCTGGATGAGTGCAGGGGCAGGAACATCCATGGGGACACAGACTGAGATTGGGAATTCCTTGGGGAGAGTGGATTTGTTGACTTTCTACCCCACAAAATATTTATTGTTCAATCTCATCTTCTGGGGCCATAAAGGAAAAACTGGATGGTCTTGGAGGTCTTTTTCAACCTCAGTGATTTCATGATTTTGATTTCCTATTACCCCAGGATGTCTTCTGCAGCGAAATGGTGATGGAGTGGGTCGAACACCAGGATTTTTGAGACAGTGGGGTGGAAAGCTTTCCAAAAAAGGTTCTTCCCTCCCACCCAAGCACGTGAATCCTCAGCTGGCATGGACACAGAAATCCTTTTCTTGTTGCCTTGGTTTACTTTTAATTTCTCTTCATCCCTTTAAAATATCCAACCCTGAGGTAAAAATAAAGACATTGAACTAAGACATGAGTGGGGATATGGCAGGGATATTGTCATGGTGGGACAAAGACATGGAGACATGGGGACACATGGACATGGAGGGCTTTGTGGCCATTCATGGGGACATGGAGGGACACGAGCACAGATGGAGACGTGGGGGACAATGACAGGCATGGAAACCTGGTGGGGGACAGCCATGGGCGAGGACATGGTGGGACATGGCCAGTGACATGTGGGGCCATGGCCATGGCCGGTGCCATGGAGGGAACTTGCAGGGGCTGTGGGGGATGCTGGGTTGGAGGGAGTTGAGGGTTCCTGGCAGGGCCTTGGGGCTTGCTGAGGGCTTTGGGGACCCCAGGCCCAGTGGCTGCGGCTGCGCTGGGAGACCCTGGCGGAGGTTCTGGGGCAGCTGCTCAAGGAGCCCCTGAGCTGGAGCCCCAGGTGGGCATTGGGCTCCTGGAAAGGAATGAACGTCCTTGTCCCCAGGAGGGAAATCCCAGCAGCCCCAGGGTTTTGGGGTGTATTTGTTTAGCATGAACAGTAAAAAATAAAAAAATCTTTAAAACTGACACCCAGATTGGCCAATTGGGTACAACTGTAACCTCTGGTCACATAGCTTAAATACAGGAGGGCTTTAGGAGGCCGTCCTCTTTCTCTCCCAGCCTGGCAAGAGGTAACATCGTTGTGGCAGCCCTGGGGGCTGGGCCAGGCCCTGCTGCCTACTGGGCTTGTGTGGCCAGGCCATGGCCGGCTGGTGGCAGCAGGGGAGGGGAGGAAAAAGCCCCAATTATTAACGAGTGTTAAACTCGTCCCAGTCGCTCTCTGGCCAGGGCCCAGGGGGAGATGTTCCCTCCTGCTTTCCTGGGCCCCTAAAGGCGTCTCTGAGTTTGGGCCACCTGAGATGAGACCGAGGGGTGAAGGGGGAAGGCATCCATCAGTCTGCTTAACTACTGAGATCCTGGCTGCCTGTCTTGGTTTTGAAAGACAGTTGTCTGCCAGGGTAAGCTAGAGCCTCCCTTGGAACGGAGAATGTAAAATCCCCTCCCCTCCAAATTATTACAATTTTGCAATTAGGGGCTTTCAGGCACAGATATGGGAAATAGGAGTAACAGTTCTTTACTAGGAATATTAAAAGAAGGAATACAAATGTAGTAGTACAAAAAAACAAGCAAGCAAGCAAAGAAAAGTCCTGGTAACAACCCTAACAGGGTCAGGGATATGACCTGACTGATGTGGTTCTGTGGAGCAGAGATGATCCTGTAGAAAGTCCAGTGGTGGCAAAGTGGGTCCGGTCTTCCCTCCAGTGGGGAAAAGCCAGAGGCCTGGCGTTCCTGAGTCTGTTTTATTTAGGTAGGAACAGTTGTCTCCCCGCACTGGGTGGAGCATCTCACACTGGGATGATGTAATGTGTAATGTCATTGGTGAGCCTTAATGGCCCATTATCAGAAGATATCCCCCAGAGGATGGACGGGTGGTGAAAGAGATAAGAACAAATTGCTTTCAACAGATGAAATAGAATACACATTTTGGTTACATAACCAAGACACTGCCCTTTTTGGCTTTCCTCCCCCGGCATGGCTTTGAGAGTTTTGCTGCTGCCACCCTGGGCAGAGACCAAGTGACCACCACAGGCCTGGGCAAGTTTTAACTCTTTCCTGCCAGCAGATGGAACTTCCACAGCACTGGCCCTTCCCAGAGTGAAGACAGACAAAGTGATTGAATTATGAGTAGACACAGCATGGGACTAAAGTCAGTGAAGAGAGAGTGAAAAGACTAGTAAGAAAAAGGAGGAGGAGTGGCCTAGGTTGGCTGGACGTCTTTAGTAAGCTATGGAGAATGGACTATTTCTTGTAACATATGAATGCTGTTTAGGGGGGATGCAAAGCTCTAGTTGGAAGTGATAAAAAACCCCTCTGCTCCTAAGGAAAAGAAAATCTTTTGGTTTTGAGATGAAGATAATTTTGGAGATAGAAGAAGAGAATCTTTGTTTTATACTAGAAGAGGCATTGTTAAACAGTACCCCTGATAAGCAGATATGGCCCATGTGCAGTGTTGGGAAAGCTGCTGTTGGGAGGGACTTTCACAAAGGGCAGGTTCCTGGGCTGTCTTTGTGAGAGGTGAGACCCACAAGAGAACTTTCTGTGTTGGCAGTGGGAATTGTCCATGGAAGTTTTCTAAGAGAGACTCCTTTCCTAAAAGAAGTGATGAAAGATTATTTTTAAATGGTGAAACTGACTGAAAAATTACAGGTTTTTTCTCATTATGTTGTACATGGGAAAATGAACTTGGGAGGGGAGGGAGTGCTTTGAGAGCTTTAATTATTTTTTTTATTCTTATTTTTTTCTTTCTTTTGGTGTGTGTTAATAAATCTATTTGTTTTTATCTTTAAGTTAGGCCTGTTTTGCATTCTCTTCTCCTAATAATATTCTACAGGAGGAAAAATATTTAGACCACTGCACCAAATTTAGCAAACAAAATCGGGTGAACGTGAAAGCACCAGACCAACCTGTATCCAGGTGGTAGCTGCCACTGCCTTACTCACAGAAGAAAGCCGAGAACTAACATCTGGAGGACAATTAGAAGTTCATAGCCAAAACTCAGTGAGAAATAGTTTGAATCAGAAAGCTGAGAAAGGCTCACTGATTCTCCAGTGCTAAAGTATGAAGCAATTCTAACAGACAAGGATGACTTAGAACTAATTGCAGTTAAACCTCTCAACCCTGCCCAGTTTTTTGTACAGAAAACCAACAGAAGAACTAGTGCATGATTGCTTAAAAATTATAAACTCTCAGCCCAAAGTGAGAGAAGATCTGACAGACCAACCCCTTCAAGGGGGAAGCGATTATCCATTGATGGATCTTCCAAGGTCCCTTTCAGGTGCTGCTTACCACTGAATCAGCTGTAGGAACTGCAGAACGGAGATGGACTCATGCCAGTAGAATAAAAGGAGCAGTAAAAGAACTCGGCACCTGGAAAATCGTCACTCCCACAAGAGGACTGAAAATGACTCCAAAGCGAAGCGCGCGTGCTCAGTGTGGTGAGTAGACAACGAGCAACCACACATCAATCCAGGCTGGGAGGGAGTCCCCCGTGGGCTTTATGGGTTCTTTTGTATTCCCAAAGGCCAGAGGCTCTCCAAACTCCAACACAGCCTTTGGGGTGGTCATTTACTTCCTCTCCAATGGAGTGGATCGGGGTTGTATCAATTAAAAAACCACCAGGGCCATTGGTAATCCGAGAGTTTTTGCTTTGCTTGTGACCTACCATAAAAAAACCCACCAGCTTTCCCTGCTGAGACATCTCCTGGATTTATTCCCGCTCACATACCCTGCTTAAAGCACCTTAATGTGAGTCCTTCAGGCTGGGTACAATGTCAGTGTGAAAATTGTGGCCAGCTCTGGCGGTGCAGCTCCCCCAAATGGCAAGCGTGTTGCAATATTTGTCAAGAGAAAGGGAAAAGTTCAAACAAATTGAGAGCAAGTGCCAATTGTAACAGTGTGTTGTAGACTTGAACTGAGGCTCCCCAGTACTCCTGAGCTATTAGAGACTGAGTGGGAGGCTGTGGTATAGCAAAAACAGGGACCATCTTTTGAGTGCAGGCAACAACTCCATATGATGGGGATGTAATAAGACCCTATTCTGCAAAAGGAATTAATAGTGCTGGGTAACTAAGGAACAGTAAAGAGCCACAAGATAAGAAAAGCAAGTGACATAAATAATTTTGTGATAAGGAAATAGGCAAGACCAGATTGATCACTATACCCACCACCAAGGAGGTCATACATACCTGCTGTGGGCAGCAACCCCAAAGGCGTGGGAGGTGGGGGGACACATTGTACTGGACTTCTACTGCTCCTTGTTCCTCTTTTCCCTTTTGGGAGTCTGCATGATCCTTGTCACAAGTGCTACCAACCGCTGTACTCCTTTGCTGGTTTGAAAGCAAAACCAGTGGGAGACTCCAAGTCAGAAATACAATTTAATAAGAGAAAAAAAAAAGAAGTGAAATAAAATAAATGCAATACAAAAGAAAAACCCCTGACAGAATCAGAATACAACCTAACCCCCTTGTCGAAGCAGTGATCCTGTAGAAAGGTCTGGTAGCTCTTGTCCTCTGCGAATCCAGTGGGTAAGGCTGCCTGTGCTGTCCCAAACCCCAGATTATATCCAGGTGGGAATTCTTGGCCCCTCCCCTGGGTGGAGCATCTCACAATGGGATGATCTCATTCTGAGTCATGCAGTGGGTCCTTGATGGCCCATTAAACAGAGATAGCTCCCAGAGGGAGTTATCTATGAGTCATGCAGCAAGGCATTGATGGGCCCATGAACAGAAGATAAGGGAAACACTGCCCCACCTGGTTTCAACAGCCCATGAAGATGGGGTTAGAATACATATTTTGGGCACATCTTACATTGTAACCTAGGACACAGGGACGCTGGGATCCAGGGCAGCCCCACACATTTCCAGTGACACAGAGCTGGGTGCTGTGCTCACACACTGGAGGGAAGGGATGGGGCATCCAGAGGCACCTGCACAGGCTGGAGAGCTGGGACTGTGCCAGCCTCATGGAGCTCAGCCAGGACCAAGAGCAAGGTCCTGCACCTGGGTCAGGGCAATCCCAGCACAAACACAGGCTGGGGAGAATGGATTGGGAGCAGCCCTGGGGAGAAGGAGCTGGGGATTGGTGGGAGAAGCTCCACAGGCCTTGGCCATGAGCACTGGATCCCTGTGCCCTGGGTGATCCCACAGTGTGGGCAGCAGGGAAGGGATTGGGATTGTGCCCCTCTGCCCCACTCAGGTGAGAGCAGAGCTGCTGTGGCAGGCCCTGGATCCCTGGCAGTGCCCAAGGCCAGGTTGGACACTGGGGCTTGGAGCAGCCTGGGACAGTGGAAGGTGTCCCTGTCCATGGCAGAGGTGGCACTGGATGGGCTGTGAGGTCCCTCCCAATGCAGACATTCTGTGTTTCTGTGATTTCCCAGAGGGATGAAGCAGCACTGCCCTCAGTGCCAGGTCTCTGTGGAGGTGCCTCCCCCCAGCTGAGCCCTTACCTGCTCCAGCTCCTGCTCCGCGTATTTCTGCCGGCTGAGCTCGTTCTCGGTGCCCTCGCGCAGCTCCCGCAGCCTGTGCGCCTCCTGCCTGGCAATGCTGATCTCGTCCTGCAGCTTCTTCTCCAGGGGCACCTTCTCCACCTCCACGGAGCGATGCTCCTCCTGAGCCTTCTGCAGCCTGGGACACACAGAGAGCCAGAGCCAGTGCTGGGCCGGCTCTCTGGGCACTGCAGGGAGCCAGGGACCAGGGCTGCCCATCACACACAGCCCTGCCCTGCCCTGCTCTGCTCTGCTCATGGGGATTTCAGGGAGAAAGTTCACCATGGCTGGGAAGAAAGGACATTTTCAACTGCTCAGTCTCAGCTTTATTTGTTTCTCAAATAGTCAGGATGCATTTTCTTCATTTTCCAAAGCACATCCAGATTTCCTCTAAGGAGTCTCAAATTAAGCTCAATTTTCAGTATTTGCACCCAAGTAAAGACTTTGATCAAACAAAGCAGGGGAAGATCTGCCAGAGCACATCAGACCACCCAGATGGGATGGCTCTGTGTTCCTCCCACAAAATCCTGCAAATTCAGACACGTCTTCATCTTGCCTGGATGTTCTCATTCTTCCCCATTGTGCTGGTTTCAGGCAGATTTGGGAGACCGTCCCACCATGGGGTCCCTCTCCCTCAACCGGTTCAGGAAAAAAAGAGTTCCTTAGAGAGAAGTGGAAAAGACCTGTTTATTACACAGGCAAAGCACTCCCCAGCACAATACCCCATGACAAGAGCTTCGTGCCACTTACGGAAGGATAACAAACTTGGAAAAGAGAAAGTCTCCTCTTGAAGATGGTCACTGTGTTCCATTGCTCCGTCTCCACTGGTGCTTGGAGAGAAAAAGGAGTTGTTGTGCAGGGCTGGTTTTGGTGGGGTGGGTCCCCTGTGGAGGCCCCCAGCGCTTTCCCAGGTCCCCAGTCCGGAGAGATCAGAACAGTTCTGAGGAGAGGGAGAAAAAAGGAAAAAAAAAAAGAGGGAAAAAAACCCTCCAGCTATTCTACAGGTCTAACTATGCTAGCTCTAAACTAACTACTAACTACTAACTCTTCTAGAGTAAAAACAGCTTCTTTCATCTTCTGGTGTTCCATCTCGCCCTCTCCAGTTTCAAGGCCACTCCGAGGAGCAGAGATTTTCTGGGGAAAAACAAACCATGTTCCCCTCCCTTTGCACCCCACAGATGATTGAGGGATAAACACATCACCCTTTTCCTCCCCATATCGTCGACTTACGGCTAAAACCAACATATATTCCACATCGTGTATTTATCCACATAAAACTTCCATTCGTTCTCCCCACAGAAAATACAAGCAATACCCTCTCACTTACACATTTTCTCCTATTTCATTCTGCGTGGTTTAATGTACAGACAATGGCAATAGCATCCAGCAGACAGTGATGTTTACAAATGATTCTCACCCAACAATCAGATCTCCCTGAGGTACACATTGTGTCGTTCCATCTTTCTGCATTATCCACCATGTGCAACCTGGTCCCTGAGCAAAGACAACCCCACGAATGGGTTTGTCTGTGCTTAAGGCAGACTTGACCCACACTGTCTTCCCTAACAGGCCTCTGACATGCACCACTGGGACTTTATCTCCGTCTGTTGTGTGCAGAGGCTCAGCCTGGGCGGGGCCTGCTCGGTTGGTGGAGCCTCGGGTGTTGACCAACCAGGTGGCCTTTGCCAAATGCTGCTCCCAATTCTTGAAAGATCCCCCACTCAATGCCTTCAACTGGGTTTTTAACAGCGCATTGTGCATCTCCACTTTGCCTGCAGCTGGTGCATGGTAGGGGATGTGGTACACCCACTCAGTGCCATGTTCCCTAGCCCAGGTGTTGCTAAGGCTGTTCTTGAAATGAGTCCTGTTGCCTGACTCAATTCTCTCAGGGGTACCATGCCACCACAGGACTTGCTTCTCTAGGCCCAGGATGGTGTTTTGGGCGGTAGCATGGGGCACAGGGTAGGTCTCCAGCCACCCCGTGGTGGCTTCCACCATTGTGAGCACGTAGCGCTTACCATGACATGTCTGGGGTGGGGTAATATAATCAACCTGCCAGGCCTCTCCATACTTAGATTTAGACCACCGTCCACCATACCATAGGGGCTTCACCCGCTTGGCCTGTTTGATGGCAGCACAGGTCTCACAGTCGTGGATAACCTGAGAAATACTGTCTAAGGTTAGATCCACCCCTTGGTCTCGGGCCCACTTATAGGTGGCATCTCTACCCTGATGGCCTGAGGCTAAAAATGGTGGCCCATCGAGCTAAAAACAACTCTCCCTTGTGTTCCCAATCTAAATCAATCTTTGACACCTCTATTTTAGCTGCCCGATCTACCTGCTCGTTGTTTTGATGCTCCTCATTAGCTCTACTCTTGGGGATGTGGGCATCTATGTGGCGGACTTTCACAGGTAGTCTCCCTACCCTGGTAGCAATGTCCTTCCACTCCTCAGCAGCCCAGATTAGTTTCCCTCCACTCTGCCAATTAGCCTCTTTCCACCTCTTCAGCCACCCCCACAGAGCATTGGCTACCATCCATGAATCGGTATAGAGGTAGAGCCTTGGCCACCCCTCTCTCTCAGCAATATCCAAGGCCAGTTGAACAGCCTTGAGTTCTGCAAGTTGACTTGATCCACCCTCTCCTTCGGTGGCCTCAGCAACCTGTCGTGTGGAGCTCCACACGGCTGCTTTCCACTTCCTGTTCATCCCTACAATACGACAAAAACTGCCAGTGAAAAGGGCATAATGTGTCTCCTCTGCTGGCAATTGGTTGTACAGTTGAGGCCACGCTTCCTCTGACCGCTGTACCGCGGTTCCCAGCCTTGCCCGGCAGCCCTGGCAGGAAGCGTGCTCAGCTTCGGTAGGGCCCCGCGGAGCGGATCCGCAGGAGCCCACCCGGTGGGTCCTTGGCTCACGAGCAGTCGGTGTTGGTGAGAACGCAGCTTCGGCGAAGGAGGAGAAGGAGACTCTTTCTGGGGTGCAACAGGAACGGGTTTATTGAAGGAGGAGGGTGCCCCAGAGAAAAGCACGTTCCCTGGTGTGCAGGGGTTTAAAAGGCACAGGGGTTTGGGGGTGTGTTCAAAGTAATTGGCCAATAATACAGAACCAGGGGAGGAGTTAGGGGGTGGGGTGATGCACAATGGTCCAATCCCCGGAAGGAGTAGGGGATTTCCAGAACCTGTCCCAATCAGGGGCCAAACCTCTCAGACCTTTCCAGAAGGGGGAGAGGCCTCCTGAAAGACAGACAGGCTCTGGTGGGGAGGGGACAGTTGATAGGCAGGAGGGTTGTCAGGGAAACAGTAGGTTCTGGAAGGGACAGACCAACTGTGATTACAGCAAGGAATGGGGGGAGCTTGGAATAAACCATTTAACAAAACTCAATAACAAAATTATACAAAACTAAAACTAATATACACAGCTCAACGCACCACTACATCTCCCCCTTTGTTTTTTAATTAAAGGTAGGAGAGAGAAAGTCAGGGGGATCTGGGTTCGGATAAAGGTCTTGAACCCAGTAACTAGGATCTTGAGATCCTTGCTGTAGGTCTTCTTCCGGGAGGCTTGTTGTCTCTTCGGCTTCTGGGGGGAGGGCAGTGGCATAGGAGACATAGTTGATCTGAGGTGGTGCGTTGGAGCTGGAAGCTGCTTTTTTAAAGCAACGATACAAAATACAAGAAGCAGTAAGAACACAACTGAAAACTAACACAACAAGAAGAACTGATTTCAAAACGGACCTGGCCCACGCAGATAGACCCCAGTCTTTAAAAAGTTCATTGAACCAGTCTCCAGTCTCTTTTTTGATGTCCCCGACCAAGTCTTTCATTTTCTTTATGGTGGCGTGGATGTTTTCTGCTCTGGACGATAAGTTGTAGCAACAGAGTCCTTCAAACTCCTTGCACGAATGCCCCAGCGCCAGCAGGAGGTAATCAATTGCAGCCCTGTTTTGTAGAGTGGCCCGCCTCGTTGTTTCCTCCTCTGACAGGAGGTCACTTAGGGCGCTCGAAGTTAAGTTGGCCTGTTTTGCAACCCAACATTCCAATCGGCCTAATTCACCCATTGCCTTCGCTATGGAGACCCACGGCAGGAAAACCGTGACTGCGGTGGCTTTGGGTCTTGACCAGTGAATGATTTCTGACTTGCAGTCAGAGTCCAATTCTTTTAAATCCCTTTTAGAACGAGCCAAATTGTTTGTGCGATTTTTACAATCCAATCCATAATTTGGGTTTTATTCGGGGTGAACAAGCCAAGACGCCCTAAGGTGCACGGACCTCCGGTTAGGCGAGAGGGGATGCCTGGCCAAGCTCTGTCACCGGCAAATCAGAAATAAGCTTTTGGGGAGTTCCAAGGGCCTGAGGTCAGGTGTTGAGGCCATTTTTACGTGCGCGGTTTTTTCGCACCAAGTGATGGCGGTATAAACTTCTTTGACCTGTATTACTTCTTGGTATTTTACCCGCCTGGCCTTTCTCTCGGCCCTTGGGGGGTGACTTGGGGGGTTCGAACATAAAATTAACACAATAAGAAGCATTGGACGAACCGAGGAGGTCCAGCTCCTGCGGTTCGGCCGGGAGGGGAGAAAGCTTTGGAACCAAATTGCCACAGCGTAAGTGGGTTTTTAATGGGGATGGAAACGGGGAAGGAAGCAGGGATGACATCGCGGTGGGCTTGACCTGTATAGCGTTGGTGGAGCTGGTTGAGTTCATGCAGGGGTTGGAGCAAGGCGGGAGGGAACTCATCGGGTTTCAGAGGGATCCCCACGAGACAAGAGGCCATAGGGTCTGTCGCTGACGCCGGAGACAGGCAGACGTGGTCTTGGCCTAGCGATCGTGCGAGGGTCGCCCACACATTGGCCTTGGGCTGGGGAACAATCCACGCCACGGTCGGAGGCAGGAGACTGGAGACCATCAGCAGCAGGTAGAGGTCAGCTGCCGTAAAAGGGGCCATCTTCAGTGGGTCCGGGACGAACTAAAGAGAATGGGAAATCAAACATATTTAGAAACAGACCAGTGAGGGAGGGGCAGGACAAACTCATCCCAGCTGGACCATTTGTGTCTTTTCCGCCTCCAGGACGCCACTGACACCTGTGACACCTTCGCCTTCCCCCCAGAGACCTTTGGTACATAGGGCCTCACCCATTTAGAGGGGATCCACCTTAGGCCACTGGGGGTGGACACGCAGGCATATCCGCGCCCCCAAGTGACCAGGTTATGAGGTCCCTCTGTCCCGCCAGTCTCCGGGTCCTTAATCAGAACCGGCGGTCGAACCTTGGTAGCGAACTGGTCGTTGCTGCTGAAGTGGCGGACAATTGGTGGATTAAAAACCTCGAATGAGCAATTTAAAAAATTAATTGTGAACAGGGCTCTAGACAGGCGAATCATCGGAGATTCCAATTTTAGGACCTGCTGCTGCTGGTCAAGGACCCTTTTGATTTCTCTGTGGGTCCTCTCAACCACGGCCTGACCTGTGGGGGAATGGGGGATGCCGGTTTTGTGCTCCACTCCCCATTGTTGCAGGAAACTGCGGAACTCCCCGGACTTGTATGCGGGCCCGTTATCAGTTCTTCAGGGTCTTGGGGACGCCCAAGAAGGAGAAAGCCTGAATGAGATGCGCGATCGCATCCCCGGGATTTCTCCCCTGCGTGGGCAGAAGCGAAGACTGCGCCAGAGAGGTGTCCACTGAGACGTGCACATATTTCTGCTTGCCGAATTGGGGGATATGTGTCACGTTGGTCTGCCAACCCTCGCAGCTGCTCAACCCCCTGGGGTTGGCACCAGCGCTCAGAGTGGGGAGCGCATGCTGCTGGCAAGTGGGACAAGTCACCACAATCGCCTTGGCCTGTTCCGGGTGAGGTGGAGCGACGGACCAGGCCTGGGGCATTTTGGTGAAACAGCTGGTGGCTGATCTTTGCCTGCTCAAATACATTTGGCAGCGGGGCCATCTCTGCAGGGGCAGCAAGAGCATCCGCCCTCCTGTTTCCCTCAGCCATGAACCCCAGTAAATCCGTGTGTGACCTTGTGTGCATCACAAAAACGGTTGCTCTCAGTGGGAGACAAGCTTCACTTATTTTGAGAGCAACTCAAAAGAGCAGTGTTGGTCACTTCCTGGAGGACGGCATTCTCGGCTCTGGACACTACAACCTGCAACATATGCAGAGTCAGTTACCAAATTGAATGGTTCAGAGAACCTCTCGAAAGCCCTGACGACTGCGGCCAACTCAGCGATCTGAGGTGATCCTTCTACCTCAGCGACATCTGTCTCCCACCGCTGAGTCTGAGGGTCCTTCCAAGTCAAAACTGACTTGTGAGACCTTCCGGACGCGTCTGTGAAAACTGTCAGGGCCTCTAAAGGCTTTCTGCTCTGAACACTTTCTAGTTTTAATGCGAATTGGGCTTCCGAATTAAAAATTTTGTGGGCAGGCCGATGAATGGAAATTTGTCCTGTGTAGGAATCCAGAGCCATTTGCAAAGCTTCGTTCTCCTGAAGCAAGTGTTCCAACATTGGTTTTGTAATTTGGCCCGTTTTTAACCTAATTGGAATGTGGATGCATGCAAAGTCACATCCGGCCAAGTCCCTAATGCGGGTTCTGGCCTTCTGGATGAGGTCAGCCGCCAGCTCTTGTGGCATTGTCATCCTCTTGGACCTCTGATGGCTAAGGAAGACCCACTCTATGACCAAGAGAGGATCCTTCCCGCCTCGGTCCTTGCGGTGTAATTTACTCACCTCCTTGTCCCACTGATAGATAACACCGTGGAGGTGTGGCAGGTTTCCCAGGATGATGAAATTGAATGGCAGTTCAGGCACATACCTGTCTGCCTGCCGAGTGGACATTTTTACCTGGACCTTCTCTAACGCCCTCTGCGCTTCTGGGGTGAGCTCCGCGGAGAACTTAG
>JAJEOU010002728.1:70670-210933 GCA_021534815.1 Acrocephalus arundinaceus
GGTGGCTGGTTGTAATTGCTGCTTGAGTCCTGATGGCATTGCAGCTGCAATTTGTGTCCTCATCGGCAGCTGCTCGCGCTGCTTCTCGAGTTTCCCGGTTTCCTGCGGCAGGCGCTAGTGTTGTGCGTATTGGATTGGCATTTTCCACACCAGACTCCTGTCACTCCACACTCGCGGCGAACATGTCCAAAACCTCCGCAGCGGAAACATTTCACACGGCTACTGTTGGTTGAGCGAGGGCGGGAGTTTCCGCAGCGGTCACTTGGAGGGGCGCAAGAGCTGCCAGGACCTGAGTTTGCGCGGCTTTTGACTGCTCCCGTAATGACTTTGCCTGTTCTTGTAACCCCTCCCCTATCTTTTTCAAAGCATCCACTAAAAAAGCCTGAGAACCCAACGGAAGGGAGGCTGCCTTCTCTAATAAGTCCGGGATTGTCCAGTCCCCTGGCATAGTATTAATAAGGGTTCTAGTTGAGGAATTACAATTCTGTAATACACATTGTTTTAGTAGGGCCCCTTGCATAAATTCAGCCACCCCAGCTTTTGTTACAGCATCCATTAGTTTATCTACGAAGGTGCCTAGAGACTCTTTCCTCCCCTTTTTTATCCCCATGTAAATGGGTGTACCCCCTGGCGTTTTAATTTTCTCCATGGCTCTCTTTTGTCTCCCTCCTCCACCCCCCGCCGGGCTTGCCTAGTCCACAGCTCACACCTTTCCCTAGCCATAGCCTCCGCGGGGTCAGATTCAGCCCCTGGGACAGGCTCAGGTTTTCCGGGGGGGTTGGCCGCCTGGGGAGGACAACGAGCTGACCTTTCGGGCCCATTATCAGTGTCGTCTGCCTCCTTCCAAGGGGGTGCAGATGGTGCCGAAGCCGGCAGATTGACGGTTGTAAAAGCGGGGGATTTGGAGCCTTAGCATTCCACTGCAATCCATAATCCTTATTCCTTTCTTGTGCAACTTTCACCTCCTCAGCTGCCCTCTTTTCTGCCCGACTCATTAACAATTCATTTTGCACCACTTTCCACAACTTACTCATCTTTTTAGTGGATTTATCATCTTCTAATACTAACTCCCAGAGCTTATCCCCGAAGTTTCTCCACTCCCCCACATCATGAACAGTATGAGGATTGACAAAGAAACTGTAAGAGGTAGCAAACTTAAGAAGCGAGGGCAGTTCCTTATCTAAGTCTATCCCCTTAATCTGCCTTTTCCTTAGAAATGCTGTGAATAAATTATATGCCACTTGCCTGTCCATACAAACGTCAGCGCTGTTGCAGCCCCTCCAGGTCTCGGCAGCACGTATCGCCGAGCCCACCACTGTGGTCACTCGGGACTCGGAGCCCCTTTTTATGCTCTGTAGTCGTCCCTCTAGCTGCAGGACCCGAACCCAACGCAGCCTCCAACAATCGTGGTAGCGTGTCCCCCGTTTTCTTCTGGCCAGCAGAAACGACAGGGCGATATCACGTCGTCAGGGTCACCATTTGTTGGAAGAAGCCGCGGGAGACAAGTCTCATGCTGTTCATGATCAACAAGCCTCGTTTATTGATTTCAATGTTATCACATTTATACAGACAGTAATTAGCTCATACGTATTGCAAAAGTATAGCTCATGATTGGTTATGTCTTTTATAATGCACGTATTTTTGCAGTTAGCCTTGCAGTTGCAACTTTCTTAAGTTTTTTGTACTTTCCCACATACCATGTATTCTCAACTTCCCTGTTGCTATGGAACCTCTGTGCTCAAGGGCAGTGTTTTCTTGCCGTAGGTCACGTAGCCCTCAGCTACACTCTAACCGATTTGATATTAAATATGGCCTTTGCTATGCAGCCATTCATTTGCTAAATTCTCCACAGAGAAACCCCCTGAAATCCTGACCTCCTTGTTTGCCAGGCCTGGAACGCGCGGATAAAAGGCATTTGGATCAGTTGGCATGTTTTGAACATTACAGCTTGCTGAAAAACCTTCCAGTCCTCAGTATTTTTCTCTTGCTGCTCTTTTGCATCATCCTTTCTCTTACCACAGAGACTCCTCCTGCTGCTTCTTGCCTTAACCACATTCCTGCACCCTTCCCTGAACACCAACATCATCCATCCCCTGCTGTCCAAGTCCCTTCTGGTCTTCCCTTATTTCCCCTTCAAGTGTCCATGTCCTTGATTACCTCTGGTAAAATGTGCAAACTGCCTGAACATTCTCCCAAGGGACCCTTCAGAGACATTTTGGGATCATCATCCCTTTGGCCAGAACCCCTTCCTGGCTTTCCCTTTTCCACCCTGCATGGGTGCCCTGCCATGTTTACTCCCTGAAGATCCCCCTGTCCTCACTGATGAGATTTTCAGTGCTCTCTCCCTGCTGACTCTTCACAGCCCCCCTGATCTGTCACTCGTCTGTCCCCTGGACACTCTCGGGTCCCCAATCAATCCCCGGTGCTGCCGCCACCCAAGGGAGCCGATCACCCAAACTGGGTGAGGCACCTTCAGCTCCACTCACTGCCCACCATCCCTGGTGGTGGAAGGAATTCTGGATGAGCCCCAAGGTGTGTGGGAAATGTCACATCACCAGAGGTTTGTGTCCAGCAGGGAGACAAAGAAGTCCCGTGAAAGTAAGTTCATTTTTAAAAAAAGGAGAGGCCATGGGACATTTCCCATGGGGTCTCTCCGTTCTTGGAGGATGCAGCTTCCTTTTCATCCTACTTTTCCTGGCTGCATCTCCCTCTCCCTTTCCCGAGTGTCTGAAGTACTTGAGAGGTACAGACTTCCCAATCCCCCTACTACATACCCCCTTAATGTACACCCCACTTCTGTATAGGTAACGATATTCACAGCTCTGTTCAGTCTTTGTTGTTCTTCTGGAAGTTCCTGAATTTAGCAGGACCTTGGCTGAGCAGCAGTCTGTGTGGTCAGTGAATAACATTTTCTGGAACTGATGGCTTCTTCTGTCCCTTCCTTATGTCCAAGTGCCTGGCCCTGTCTCCGCGCAGATTGGCAGCATCTGTTTGTAAAGACACTTTCCTCTTCTTCCTTCCATGGGGGTCCCCGGTTTGCGGGACATCCCCCTGGAGCAGGGTGTCCCCCTTGCTGCAGCCCCGCCCCTCGGGCAGGGCTGAGCCAATGAGAGCTTGCGGCGCTGATGACTCACCAGTTGCCAGGCAGAGCCGCAGCTCCCAGCGCTCCCCACCCGGACCCCACCTGCGCCCCCCTCGGGCCGCAGCGCCCCCCGCTGGGGGAATTTGGGGAGGTGGGAGGGGGGAGCGCCAAGGCCGGGCCCCCCCGCGCTGTGGTGGCGGGAGCGGCTGCAGTGGGGAGCGAGTGCGGGCGGGAGCGGCCGAGAGCCCAGCGCTGCCCCAGCCCGAGCTGGCCCAGCTCCATGGCTGCCCCTGCGGTGGGATGCTGTGGGTTTGGGGGGGAAGAGGGAGGCGGCAGTGGGTGCTGGGCCTGGGGGCAGGAGGAGAAGGGAAGGAGAAGCAGGGCTGAAGAACAAAATGGTCAAAGGATGCAGGTGGGAGGAGAGGGTGGGATTGTGCAGGAGAAGGAGGAATAGTAGGAGGAAGAAGTGTGAGGAGAGTAGGGAGACAGGAGGAGAGGAAGAGGAGGCCCCACAAGGTTCCAGCCCTCCCTGTATCTGCAGCCTCCCCCAGCCCCAGGAGCGTTGCCCCCTCCAATGCAGCAGGTGACTGGGGAGGGGGATCCATGATTTTCACGGGGTGAATCTTGGTGTTTCTGATTTTTGGGCTAAATGTTGCTTTTGTTTTTGCAAGGGGCTGAATCTTTATATTTTAGAAGAGGTTTTGGCTGAGTCTGGATGTTTGGGGAGTTTTTGATCTGTGTCTATGTTTGGAGACTTTTGGCTGAATCTTGGTGTTTTGGAGTTCTTACAGACACAAGGTGCCAATGATTTCCTGAGATGAACTTGGGCAAGGAGGAACCCCCAGCCTAAGGCGCTCTCCTCTTGTTTTTTCCCCAAACCAGGATTTGTCATTCCCAAGGAGTGTCCAGATGGAGGAGGAGGAAAAGCCCCGAGATCCCGCACGAGGAGGGGCTGCAAACCCAGCCCAGGGAGCTGCGAGGAGGAAAGACCCCCCCAGTGCCAGGAGGGCGGCCGGAGATCCAGGCGGAGCTCAGAGCTGGTGGAGAAGCCTGATGGAGGGGAGAAGCCCCACAAGTGCTTGGAATGTGGGAAGGGTTTCAGCCGGAGCTCCACCTGATCCAGCACCAGAGGATCCACACTGGGGAACGGCCCTACGAGTGTGGGTGTGGGAAGAGCTTCAGCCAGAGCTCCAACCTGAGGATACACCAGAGATCCACACTGGGGAAAAGCCCTATGAGTGTGGGGAGTGTGGGAAGAGCTTCAGAACAAGCTCAGCCCTGATCCAGCACCAGGTGATCCACACTGGGGAAGGGCTCTGCACCTGCTTGGAATGTGGGAAGAGCTTTGGATGGAGCTCCCACCTGAAAACACCACCAGCTCATCCACACTGGGGAGAGGCCCTACGAGTGTCCCGAGTGTGGAAGAGGTTTCACACCAGCTCCAATCTCCTCACATCAGCGGATTCACAGAGAGGAGAGGCCCTTCCGCTGCCCCGACTGCGGAAGGGCTTCAAGCACAACTCCACCCACTGACCACCGGCGCATCCACACCGGGGAGAGGCCCTACGAGTGTCCTGAGTGTGGGAAGAGCTTCTCCAGAGCTCTCACTTGACCCAACACCAACGGAGGCAGCACTGAGGGAAGCCCTGCGAGTGCCCCAGAGCGGGAAGAGCTTCGTGCGCTGCTCCAGCTCCATCCCCCATGGGAGGATCGGCGTTGGATGATCCCCAGTGAGCCCCGCTGGGCAGAGCCCTGGTGATCCGTGGTCCTGGTGATCCCTGTTGGGCAGACACCTGGCTGGGATGCTCCACATCTTCCTGTCTCCCTGTGGGCACCTGGATGAGTGCAGGGGCAGGAATCCATCGGGACACAGACTGAGATTGGGAATTCCTTGGGGAGAGCTGATTTGTTGACTTTCAACCCCAAAAATCTTTTGTTCAATCTATCTTCTGGGATAAGGAAACTGGATGTCTTGGAGGTCTTTTCAACCTCAGGGATTCCATGATTTTGATTTCCTATTACCCAAGGGTCTTCTGCAGCCAGATGGTGATGGAGTGGGTCAAGACCAAGATTTTGGAGACAGTGGGGTGGAAAGCTTTCCAAAAAAGGTTCTTCCCTCCCACCCAAGCACTGGATCCTCAGCTGGCAGGACACAGAAATCCTTTTCTTTTTGCCTTGATTTACTTTTCATTTCTCTTCATCTCTTTAAAATATCCAACACTGGGTAAAAATAAAGACATTGAACTAAGACATGGTGGGACATGGGGGATACATGGTGGGACAAGACATGGAGACATGGGACACATGGACATGGAGGGCTTGTGGCCATTCATGGGGACATGGAGGGACACGGGCACAGATGGAGACGTGGGGGACAGTGACAGGGATGGAAACATGGTGGGGAGACAGCCATGGGTGAGGACATGGTGGGACATGGCCAGTGACATGTGGGGCCATGGCCATGGCGGTGCCATGGGGGAACTTGCAGGGGCTGTGGGGGATGCTGGGTTGGAGGGAGTTGAGGGTTCCTGGCAGGGCCTTGGGGCTTGCTGAGGGCTTTGGGGACCCCAGGCCCAGCGGCTGCGGCTGCGCTGGGAGACCCTGGCGGAGGTTCTGGGGCAGCTGCTCAAGGAGCCCCTGAGCTGGAGCCCCAGGTGGGCATTGGGCTCCTGGAAAGGAATGAACGTCCTTGTCCCCAGGAGGGAAATCCCAGCAGCCCCAGGGTTTGGGGTGTATTGTTTGTGAAGTAAAAAAAAAAATCTTAAAACTGACAGCCAGATTGGCCAATTGGATACAAGTGTACACCTCTGGGTCACATAAATACAGGAGGGCTTTGGGAGGCCATCCTCTTTCTCTCCCAGCCTGGCAAGAGGTAACATCGTTGTGGCAGCCCTGGGGGCTGGGCCAGGCCCTGCTGCCTACTGGGCTTGTGTGGCCAGGCCATGGCCGGCTGGTGGCAGCAGGGGAGGGGAGAAAAAAGCCCCAATTATTAACGAGTGTTAAACTCGTCCCAGTCGCTCTCTGGCCAGGGCCCAGGGGGAGATGTTCCCTCCTGCTTTCCTGGGCCCCTGAAGGCGTCTCTGAGTTTGGGCCACCCGAGATGAGACCGAGGGGTGAAGGGGGAAGGCATCCATCAGTCTGCTTAACTACTGAGATCCTGGCTGCCTGTCTTGGTTTTGAAAGACAGTTGTCTGCCAGGGTAAGCTAGAGCCTCCCTTGGAACGGAGAATGTAAAATCCCCTCCCCTCCAAATTTTAAATTTTGCAATTAGGGCTTTCAGGCAAGATATGGGAAATAGGAGTAACAGTTCTTTACTAGGAATATTAAAAGAAGGAATACAAATGTAGTAGTACAAAAAAACAAGCAAGCAAGCAAAGAAAAGTCTTGGTAACAACCCTAACAGGGTCAGGGATATGACCTGACTGATGTGGTTCTGTGGAGCAGAGATGATCCTGTAGAAAGTCCAGTGGTGGCAAAGTGGGTCCGGTCTTCCCTCCAGTGGGGAAAAGCCAGAGGCCTGGCGTTCCTGAGTCTGTTTTATTTAGGTAGGAACAGTTGTCTCCCCGCACTGGGTGGAGCATCTCACAGTGGGATGATGTAATGTGTCATGTCATTGGTGAGCCTTAATGGCCCATTATCAGAAGATATCCCCCAGAGGATGGACGGGTGGTGAAAGAGATAAGAACAAATTGCTTTCAACAGATGAAATAGAATACACATTTTGGTTACATAACCCAAGACACTGCCCTTTTTGGCTTTCCTCCCCCGGCATGGCTTTGAGATTTTTGCTGCTGCCGCCCTGGGCAGAGACCAAGTGACCACCACAGGCCTGGGCAAGTTTTAACTCTTTCCTGCCAGCAGATGGAACTTCCACAGCACTGGCCCTTCCCAGAGTGAAGACAGACAAAGTGATTGAATTATGAGGACACAGCATGGGACTAAAGTCAGTGAAGAGAGAGTGAAAAGACTAGTAAGAAAAGGAGGGAGGAGTGGCCTAGGTTGGCTGGACGTCTTTAGTAAGCTATGGAGAATGGACTATTTCTTGTAACATATGAATGCTGTTTAGGGGGGATGCAAAGCTTAGTTGGAAGTGATAAAAAACCCCTCTGCTCCTAAGGAAAGAAATCTTTTGTTTTGAGATGAAGATAATTTTGGAGATAGAAGAAGAGAATCTTTGTTTATACTAGAAGAGGCATTGTTAAACAGTACCCCTAATAAGCAGATATGGCCCATGTGCAGTGTTGGGAAAGCTGCTGTTGGGAGGGACTTTCACAAAGGGCAGGTTCTGGCGGCTGTCTTTGTGAGAGTGAGACCACAAGAGAACTTTCTGTGTTGGCAGGGGAATTGTCCATGGAAGTTTTCTAAGAGAGACTCCTTTCCTAAAAGAAGTGATGAAAGATTATTTTTAAATGGTGAAACTGACTGAAAAATTACAGGTTTTTTCTCATTATGTTGTACATGGGAAAATGAACTTGGGAGGGGAGGGAGTGCTTTGGAGAGCTTTAATTATTTTTTTTATTCTTATTTTTTTCTTTCTTTTGGGTGTGTGTTAATAAATCTATTTGTTTTTATCTTTAAGTTAGGCCTGTTTTGCATTCTCTTCTCCTAATAATATTCTACAGGAGGAAAAATATTTAGACCACTGCACCAAATTTAGCAAACAAAATCGGGTGAACGTGAAAGCACCAGACCAACCTGTATCCAGGTGGTAGCTGCCACTGCCTTACTCACAGAAGAAAGCCGAGAACTAACATCTGGAGGACAATTAGAAGTTCATAGCCAAAACTCAGTGAGAAATAGTTTGAATCAGAAAGCTGAGAAAGGCTCACTGATTCTCCAGTGCTGAAGTATGAAGCAATTCTAACAGACAAGGATGACTTAGAACTAATTGCAGTTAAACCTCTCAACCCTGCCCAGTTTTTTGTACAGAAAACCAACAGAAGAACTAGTGCATGATTGCTTAAAAATTATAAACTCTCAGCCCAAAGTGAGAGAAGATCTGACAGACCAACCCCTTCAAGGGGGAAGCGATTATCCATTGATGGATTTCCAAGGTCCCTTTCAGGTGCTGCTTACCACTGAATCAGCTGTAGGAACTGCAGAACGGAGATGGACTCATGCCAGTAGAATAAAAGGAGCAGTAAAAGAACTCGGCACCTGGAAAATCGTCACTCCCACAAGAGGACTGAAAATGACTCCAAAGCGAAGCGCGCGTGCTCAGTGTGGTGAGTAGACAACGAGCAACCACACATCAATCCAGGCTGGGAGGGAGTCCCCCGTGGGCTTTATGGGTTCTTTTGTATTCCCAAAGGCCAGAGGCTCTCCAAACTCCAACACAGCCTTTGGGGTGGTCATTTACTTCCTCTCCAATGGAGTGGATCGGGGTTGTATCAATTAAAAAACCACCAGGGCCATTGGTAATCCGAGAGTTTTTGCTTTGCTTGTGACCTACCATAAAAAAACCCACCAGCTTTCCCTGCTGAGACATCTCCTGGATTTATTCCCGCTCACATACCCTGCTTAAAGCACCTTAATGTGAGTCCTTCAGGCTGGGTACAATGTCAGTGTGAAAATTGTGGCCAGCTCTGGCGGTGCAGCTCCCCCAAATGGCAAGCGTGTTGCAATATTTGTCAAGAGAAAGGGAAAAGTTCAAACAAATTGAGAGCAAGTGCCAATTGTAACAGTGTGTTGTAGACTTGAACTGAGGCTCCCAGTACTCCTGAGCTATTAGAGACTGAGTGGGAGGCTGTGGTATAGCAAAAACAGGGACCATCTTTTGAGTGCAGGCAACAACTCCATATGATGGGGATGTAATAAGACCCTATTCTGCAAAAGGAATTAATAGTGCTGGGTAACTAAGGAACAGTAAAGAGCCACAAGATAAGAAAAGCAAGTGACATAAATAATTTTGTGATAAGGAAATAGGCAAGACCAGATTGATCACTATACCCACCACCAAGGAGGTCATACATACCTGCTGTGGGCAGCAACCCCAAAGGCGTGGGAGGTGGGGGGACACATTGTACTGGACTTCTACTGCTCCTTGTTCCTCTTTTCCCTTTTGGGAGTCTGCATGATCCTTGTCACAAGTGCTACCAACCGCTGTACTCCTTTGCTGGTTTGAAAGCAAAACCAGTGGGAGACTCCAAGTCAGAAATACAATTTAATAAGAGAAAAAAAAAAGAAGTGAAATAAATAAATGCAATACAAAAGAAAAACCCCTGACAGAATCAGAATACAACCTAACCCCCTTGTCGAAGCAGTGATCCTGTAGAAAGGTCTGGTAGCTCTTGTCCTCTGCGAATCCAGTGGGTAAGGCTGCCTGTGCTGTCCCAAACCCCAGATTATATCCAGGTGGGAATTCTTGGCCCCTCCCCTGGGTGGAGCATCTCACAATGGGATGATCTCATTCTGAGTCATGCAGTGGGTCCTTGATGGCCCATTAAACAGAGATAGCTCCCAGAGGGAGTTATCTATGAGTCATGCAGCAAGGCATTGATGGGCCCATGAACAGAAGATAAGGGAAACACTGCCCCACCTGGTTTCAACAGCCCATGAAGATGGGGTTAGAATACATATTTTGGGCACATCTTACATTGTAACCTAGGACACAGGGACGCTGGGATCCAGGGCAGCCCCACACATTTCCAGTGACACAGAGCTGGGTGCTGTGCTCACACACTGGAGGGAAGGGATGGGGCATCCAGAGGCACCTGCACAGGCTGGAGAGCTGGGACTGTGCCAGCCTCATGGAGCTCAGCCAGGACCAAGAGCAAGGTCCTGCACCTGGGTCAGGGCAATCCCAGCACAAACACAGGCTGGGGAGAATGGATTGGGAGCAGCCCTGGGGAGAAGGAGCTGGGGATTGGTGGGAGAAGCTCCACAGGCCTTGGCCATGAGCACTGGATCCCTGTGCCCTGGGTTGATCCCACAGTGTGGGCAGCAGGGAAGGGATTGGGATTGTGCCCCTCTGCCCCACTCAGGTGAGAGCAGAGCTGCTGTGGCAGGCCCTGGATCCCTGGCAGTGCCCAAGGCCAGGTTGGACACTGGGGCTTGGAGCAGCCTGGGACAGTGGAAGGTGTCCCTGTCCATGGCAGAGGTGGCACTGGATGGGCTGTGAGGTCCCTCCCAATGCAGACATTCTGTGTTTCTGTGATTTCCCAGAGGGATGAAGCAGCACTGCCCTCAGTGCCAGGTCTCTGTGGAGGTGCCTCCCCCAGCTGAGCCCTTACCTGCTCCAGCTCCTGCTCCGCGTATTTCTGCCGGCTGAGCTCGTTCTCGGTGCCCTCGCGCAGCTCCCGCAGCCTGTGCGCCTCCTGCCTGGCAATGCTGATCTCGTCCTGCAGCTTCTTCTCCAGGGGCACCTTCTCCACCTCCACGGAGCGATGCTCCTCCTGAGCCTTCTGCAGCCTGGGACACACAGAGAGCCAGAGCCAGTGCTGGGCCGGCTCTCTGGGCACTGCAGGGAGCCAGGGACCAGGGCTGCCCATCACACACAGCCCTGCCCTGCCCTGCTCTGCTCTGCTCATGGGGATTTCAGGGAGAAAGTTCACCATGGCTGGGAAGAAAGGACATTTTCAACTGCTCAGTCTCAGCTTTATTTGTTTCTCAAATAGTCAGGATGCATTTTCTTCATTTTCCAAAGCACATCCAGATTTCCTCTAAGGAGTCTCAAATTAAGCTCAATTTTCAGTATTTGCACCCAAGTAAAGACTTTGATCAAACAAAGCAGGGGAAGATCTGCCAGAGCACATCAGACCACCCAGATGGGATGGCTCTGTGTTCCTCCCACAAAATCCTGCAAATTCAGACACGTCTTCATCTTGCCTGGATGTTCTCATTCTTCCCCATTGTGCTGGTTTCAGGCAGATTTGGGAGACCGTCCCACCATGGGGTCCCTCTCCCTCAACCGGTTCAGGAAAAAAAGAGTTCCTTAGAGAGAAGTGGAAAAGACCTGTTTATTACACAGGCAAAGCACTCCCCAGCACAATACCCCATGACAAGAGCTTCGTGCCACTTACGGAAGGATAACAAACTTGGAAAAGAGAAAGTCTCCTCTTGAAGATGGTCACTGTGTTCCATTGCTCCGTCTCCACTGGTGCTTGGAGAGAAAAAGGAGTTGTTGTGCAGGGCTGGTTTTGGTGGGGTGGGTCCCCTGTGGAGGCCCCCAGCGCTTTCCCAGGTCCCCAGTCCGGAGAGATCAGAACAGTTCTGAGGAGAGGGAGAAAAAAGGAAAAAAAAAAAGAGGGAAAAAAACCCTCCAGCTATTCTACAGGTCTAACTATGCTAGCTCTAAACTAACTACTAACTACTAACTCTTCTAGAGTAAAAACAGCTTCTTTCATCTTCTGGTGTACTATCTCGCCCTCTCCAGTTTCAAGGCCACTCCGAGGAGCAGAGATTTTCTGGGGAAAAACAAACCATGTTCCCCTCCCTTTGCACCCCACAGATGATTGAGGGATAAACACATCACCCTTTTCCTCCCCATATCGTCGACTTACGGCTAAAACCAACATATATTCCACATCGTGTATTTATCCACATAAAACTTCCATTCGTTCTCCCCACAGAAAATACAAGCAATACCCTCTCACTTACACATTTTCTCCTATTTCATTCTGCGTGGTTTAATGTACAGACAATGGCAATAGCATCCAGCAGACAGTGATGTTTACAAATGATTCTCACCCAACAATCAGATCTCCCTGAGGTACACATTGTGTCGTTCCATCTTTCTGCATTATCCACCATGTGCAACCTGGTCCCTGAGCAAAGACAACCCCACGAATGGGTTTGTCTGTGCTTAAGGCAGACTTGACCCACACTGTCTTCCCTAACAGGCCTCTGACATGCACCACTGGGACTTTATCTCCGTCTGTTGTGTGCAGAGGCTCAGCCTGGGCGGGGCCTGCTCGGTTGGTGGAGCCTCGGGTGTTGACCAACCAGGTGGCCTTTGCCAAATGCTGCTCCCAATTCTTGAAAGATCCCCCACTCAATGCCTTCAACTGGGTTTTTAACAGCGCATTGTGCATCTCCACTTTGCCTGCAGCTGGTGCATGGTAGGGGATGTGGTACACCCACTCAGTGCCATGTTCCCTAGCCCAGGTGTTGCTAAGGCTGTTCTTGAAATGAGTCCTGTTGCCTGACTCAATTCTCTCAGGGGTACCATGCCACCACAGGACTTGCTTCTCTAGGCCCAGGATGGTGTTTTGGGCGGTAGCATGGGGCACAGGGTAGGTCTCCAGCCACCCCGTGGTGGCTTCCACCATTGTGAGCACGTAGCGCTTACCATGACATGTCTGGGGTGGGGTAATATAATCAACCTGCCAGGCCTCTCCATACTTAGATTTAGACCACCGTCCACCATACCATAGGGGCTTCACCCGCTTGGCCTGTTTGATGGCAGCACAGGTCTCACAGTCGTGGATAACCTGAGAAATACTGTCTAAGGTTAGATCCACCCCTTGGTCTCGGGCCCACTTATAGGTGGCATCTCTACCCTGATGGCCTGAGGCTAAAAATGGTGGCCCATCGAGCTAAAAACAACTCTCCCTTGTGTTCCCAATCTAAATCAATCTTTGACACCTCTATTTTAGCTGCCCGATCTACCTGCTCGTTGTTTTGATGCTCCTCATTAGCTCTACTCTTGGGGATGTGGGCATCTATGTGGCGGACTTTCACAGGTAGTCTCCCTACCCTGGTAGCAATGTCCTTCCACTCCTCAGCAGCCCAGATTAGTTTCCCTCCACTCTGCCAATTAGCCTCTTTCCACCTCTTCAGCCACCCCCACAGAGCATTGGCTACCATCCATGAATCGGTATAGAGGTAGAGCCTTGGCCACCCCTCTCTCTCAGCAATATCCAAGGCCAGTTGAACAGCCTTGAGTTCTGCAAGTTGACTTGATCCACCCTCTCCTTCGGTGGCCTCAGCAACCTGTCGTGTGGAGCTCCACACGGCTGCTTTCCACTTCCTGTTCATCCCTACAATACGACAAAAACTGCCAGTGAAAAGGGCATAATGTGTCTCCTCTGCTGGCAATTGGTTGTACAGTTGAGGCCACGCTTCCTCTGACCGCTGTACCGCGGTTCCCAGCCTTGCCCGGCAGCCCTGGCAGGAAGCGTGCTCAGCCTCAGTAGGGCCCCGCGGAGCGGATCCGCAGGAGCCCACCCGGTGGGTCCTTGGCTCACGAGCAGTCGGTGTTGGTGAGAACGCAGCTTCGGCGAAGGAGGAGAAGGAGACTCTTTCTGGGGTGCAACAGGAACGGGTTTATTGAAGGAGGAGGGTGCCCCAGAGAAAAGCACGTTCCCTGGTGTGCAGGGGTTTAAAAGGCACAGGGGTTTGGGGGTGTGTTCAAAGTAATTGGCCAATAATACAGAACCAGGGGAGGAGTTAGGGGGTGGGGTGATGCACAATGGTCCAATCCCCGGGAAGGAGTAGGGGATTTCCAGAACCTGTCCCAATCAGGGGCCAAACCTCTCAGACCTTTCCAGAAGGGGGAGAGGCCTCCTGAAAGACAGACAGGCTCTGGTGGGGAGGGGACAGTTGATAGGCAGGAGGGTTGTCAGGGAAACAGTAGGTTCTGGAAGGGACAGACCAACTGTGATTACAGCAAGGAATGGGGGGAGCTTGGAATAAACCATTTAACAAAACTCAATAACAAAATTATACAAAACTAAAACTAATATACACAGCTCAACGCACCACTACATCTCCCCCTTTGTTTTTTAATTAAAGGTAGGAGAGAGAAAGTCAGGGGGATCTGGGTTCGGATAAAGGTCTTGAACCCAGTAACTAGGATCTTGAGATCCTTGCTGTAGGTCTTCTTCCGGGAGGCTTGTTGTCTCTTCGGCTTCTGGGGGGAGGGCAGTGGCATAGGAGACATAGTTGATCTGAGGTGGTGCGTTGGAGCTGGAAGCTGCTTTTTTAAAGCAACGATACAAAATACAAGAAGCAGTAAGAACACAACTGAAAACTAACACAACAAGAAGAACTGATTTCAAAACGGACCTGGCAGATAGACCCCAGTCTTTAAAAAGTTCATTGAACCAGTCTCCAGTCTCTTTTTTGATGTCCCCGACCAAGTCTTTCATTTTCTTTATGGTGGCGTGGATGTTTTCTGCTCTGGACGATAAGTTGTAGCAACAGAGTCCTTCAAACTCCTTGCACGAATGCCCCAGCGCCAGCAGGAGGTAATCAATTGCAGCCCTGTTTTGTAGAGTGGCCCGCCTCGTTGTTTCCTCCTCTGACAGGAGGTCACTTAGGGCGCTCGAAGTTAAGTTGGCCTGTTTTGCAACCCAACATTCCAATCGGCCTAATTCACCCATTGCCTTCGCTATGGAGACCCACGGCAGGAAAACCGTGACTGCGGTGGCTTTGGGTCTTGACCAGTGAATGATTTCTGACTTGCAGTCAGAGTCCAATTCTTTTAAATCCCTTTTAGAACGAGCCAAATTGTTTGTGCGATTTTTTACAATCCAATCCATAATTTGGGTTTTATTCGGGGTGAACAAGCCAAGACGCCCTAAGGTGCACGGACCTCCGGTTAGGCGAGAGGGGATGCCTGGCCAAGCTCTGTCACCGCAAATCAGAAATAAGCTTTTGGGGAGTTCCAAGGGCCTGAGGTCAGGTGTTGAGGCCATTTTTACGTGCGCGGTTTTTTCGCACCAAGTGATGGCGGTATAAACTTCTTTGACCTGTATTACTTCTTGGTATTTTACCGCCTGGCCTTTCTCTCGGCCCTTGGGGGGTGACTTGGGGGGTTCGAACATAAAATTAACACAATAAGAAGCATTGGACGAACCGAGGAGGTCCAGCTCCTGCGGTTCGGCCGGGAGGGGAGAAAGCTTTGGAACCCAAAATTGCCACAGCGTAAGTGGGTTTTTAATGGGGATGGAAACGGGGAAGGAAGCAGGGATGACATCGCGGTGGGCTTGACCTGTATAGCATTGGTGGAGCTGGTTGAGTTCATGCAGGGGTTGGAGCAAGGCGGGAGGGAACTCATCGGGTTTCAGAGGGATCTCCACGAGACAAGAGGCCATAGGGTCTGTCGCTGACGCCGGAGACAGGCAGACGTGGTCTTGGCCTAGCGATCGTGCGAGGGTCGCCCACACATTGGCCTTGGGCTGGGGAACAATCCACGCCACGGTCGGAGGCAGGAGACTGGAGACCATCAGCAGCAGGTAGAGGTCAGCTGCCGTAAAAGGGGCCATCTTCAGTGGGTCCGGGACGAACTAAAGAGAATGGGAAATCAAAACATATTTAGAAACAGACCAGTGAGGGAGGGGCAGGACAAACTCATCCCAGCTGGACCATTTGTGTCTTTTCCGCCTCCAGGACGCCACTGACACCTGTGACACCTTCACCTTCCCCCCAGAGACCTTTGGTACATAGGGCCTCACCCATTTAGAGGGGATCCACCTTAGGCCACTGGGGGTGGACACGCAGGCATATCCGCGCCCCCAAGTGACCAGGTTATGAGGTCCCTCTGTCCCGCCAGTCTCCGGGTCCTTAATCAGAACCGGCGGTCGAACCTTGGTAGCGAACTGGTCGTTGCTGCTGAAGTGGCGGACAATTGGTGGATTAAAAACCTCGAATGAGCAATTTAAAAAATTAATTGTGAACAGGGCTCTAGACAGGCGAATCATCGGAGATTCCAATTTTAGGACCTGCTGCTGCTGGTCAAGGACCCTTTTGATTTCTCTGTGGGTCCTCTCAACCACGGCCTGACCTGTGGGGGAATGGGGGATGCCGGTTTTGTGCTCCACTCCCCATTGTTGCAGGAAACTGCGGAACTCCCCGGACTTGTATGCGGGCCCGTTATCAGTCTTCAGGGTCTTGGGGACGCCCAAGAAGGAGAAAGCCTGAATGAGATGCGCGATCGCATCCCGGGATTTCTCCCCTGCGTGGGCAGAAGCGAAGACTGCGCCAGAGGAGGTGTCCACTGAGACGTGCACATATTTCTGCTTGCCGAATTGGGGGATATGTGTCACGTTGGTCTGCCACACCTCGCAGCTGCTCAACCCCCTGGGGTTGGCACCAGCGCTCAGAGTGGGGAGCGCATGCTGCTGGCAAGTGGGACAAGTCACCACAATCGCCTTGGCCTGTTCCCGGGTGAGGTGGAAGCGACGGACCAGGCCTGGGGCATTTTGGTGAAACAGCTGGTGGCTGATCTTTGCCTGCTCAAATACATTTGGCAGCGGGGCCATCTCTGCAGGGGCAGCAAGAGCATCCGCCCTCCTGTTTCCCTCAGCCATGAACCCCAGTAAATCCGTGTGTGACCTTGTGTGCATCACAAAGAACGGTTGCTCTCAGTGGGAGACAAGCTTCACTAATTTTGAGAGCAACTCAAAAAGAGCAGTGTTGGTCACTTCCTGGAGGACGGCATTCTCGGCTCTGGACACTACACCTGCAACATATGCAGAGTCAGTTACCAAATTGAATGGTTCAGAGAACCTCTCGAAAGCCCTGACGACTGCGGCCAACTCAGCGATCTGAGGTGATCCTTCTACCTCAGCGACATCTGTCTCCCACCGCTGAGTCTGAGGGTCCTTCCAAGTCAAAACTGACTTGTGAGACCTTCCGGACGCGTCTGTGAAAACTGTCAGGGCCTCTAAAGGCTTTCTGCTCTGAACACTTTCTAGTTTTAATGCGAATTGGGCTTCCGAATTAAAAATTTTGTGGGCAGGCCGATGAATGGAAATTTGTCCTGTGTAGGAATCCAGAGCCATTTGCAAAGCTTCGTTCTCCTGAAGCAAGTGTTCCAACATTGGTTTTGTAATTTGGCCCGTTTTTAACCTAATTGGAATGTGGATGCATGCAAAGTCACATCCGGCCAAGTCCCTAATGCGGGTTCTGGCCTTCTGGATGAGGTCAGCCGCCAGCTCTTGTGGCATTGTCATCCTCTTGGACCTCTGATGGCTAAGGAAGACCCACTCTATGACCAAGAGAGGATCCTTCCCGCCTCGGTCCTTGCGGTGTAATTTACTCACCTCCTTGTCCCACTGATAGATAACACCGTGGAGGTGTGGCAGGTTTCCCAGGATGATGAAATTGAATGGCAGTTCAGGCACATACCTGTCTGCCTGCCGAGTGGACATTTTTACCTGGACCTTCTCTAACGCCCTCTGCGCTTCTGGGGTGAGCTCCCGCGGAGAACTTAGCTCCTCTCCCCCTTTCAATAAATTGAAAAGAGGGTCTAGGTCCTCGGTGGTCAGACCTAGCCAGGGCCGCACCCAGGTCAACGCCCCACACAGTTGATGGGCGTCAGCAAGAGTCCTGATTTTAGTTTTGATGGCCAATTTTTGCGGCACAGTGGTCCGCTTGCTGATTTCCAGGCCCAGATACTTCCAAGGCGGCATCCTTTGAATCTTTTGTTCCTGCAGCTCGAATCCTGCAACAACCAATGAAGAGATTGTCAGGTCAAGCGCATGGGACAGTACATCCTCGTTCGGGGCGCAGACAAGGACATCATCCATGTAGTGGTGGATAATCGCCTTGTCTGCGGCTGCACGCACAGGGGACAGCAAGGAAGAAACATACCACTGGCAGATCACTGGGCTGTTCTTCATGCCTTGCGGCAGCACTTTCCAGTGATATCTTTTCCTCGGGGCCTCTCGGTTGATGGTGGGAACCGAGAACGCGAAGCGTGGGGCATCGTCAGGATGTAGGGGAATTTGGAAAAAACAATCTTTAATATCTATGACTGCCAATTGCCAATCTCGGGGGAGCATTGTTGGGGAAGGCATCCCTTGTTGGAGAGACCCCATATCCTCTATACATTGTTAATTTGTCTGAGGTTGTGGAGGAGCCGCCATTTGGTCTTGTCAGCCTTCTGGATGACGAAGACCGGAGAATTCCACGGGGACGTGGTCTCCTGGATGTTACCCTTGGCGAGTTGCTCTTCCACGAGCTCATTCAGCGCCTTTAATTTCTGCTTTGAAAGCGGCCACTGTTCTACCCAAACCGGAACATCAGTTTTCCAATTCAGCTTTTGGGTAGGGCGCTTCTCAGTGACCGCCGCCCTAAAATCCTGTGAGGGGTCGGGAATGTCAATTTTGACCCCCCCACTGCGCCATGAGGTCTCGCCCAAGCAAAGGCTCCTTGTAATCTAAAACAAACGGGCGGAGATTTGCCAATTGCCCATTTGGCCCCTTAATTTGTACAATGCTCTTAGATTGCTTAGCCAATTGGATGCCCCCTACACCTTGCACCGCTCCGGCCACACTTTGCAGAGCCCAATGCGACGGCCACTCCCGTGACGGGATCACCGTCACATCTGCCCCTGTGTCCAGGAGACCCCTGATGCCCACGGTCTCCTCCCCCACCTGCATCTGGCAATCTAATTGCGGCTTTGAGGTGGAGATCACCTTCACCCTCCCCACTGATGGGGCTCCTTCTGTCAGGAAGTCTGGGATGGGGATTACTTGGGCGACAGTCTGTCCTTTCGAAAAAAAGACAGGTGGGGATGTACAGTGCAGCCAAACGACAAAGCGCTCGGGATCGGAGTCGACGATTCCCGGAGCAACCTCAATCTCGAACGGGGTGTACTTACAATCTCCGATGACTAAGTATCTGTCACAGATCTCATGCCAAGAGCCCTGCTCACTGGGGCTAACCGATAGAAGGTGCCAATTGCTGTCCTTCAGCAGCAGCGACTCAGTGAGCTGTAGTTTGAATGGCTCGTACCGCGAGTTGGTGGTTAGGATGGAATCTGAGAGTTCTATCTCTCTAGGTGTCAGATCCGGTATATGTGAGTCTGAAGAGACTCTGGTGTCAGTCCTGGTGGGCGAAAAAGACAAATTAGTCCCTGTCCTCTTTCCCCTCCTTCCCCTCCTGGCTCGGGCCACCCAATTTTTGTCCTCACGCTGGGTGGACCCGCGCTCACTCCCTAGTTTTTTTGAATAGTTGGTGGCTTCCCCTGCAACCCCCCATTCCCACCCCCCTGAGTGGCCACGAATTGTTGGAATGCAGCCCGCAGTGGGCAGGCGTGTTGCCAGTGTCCACCTTTGCCACACAAACTGCAACAGTCTCTTCGCGTCCGAAAGGAGTGCTTTCTGGCTGGCGCTTTTCCTGAGGGACCTCCGGAGTCAAGCGCTGCAGCTCTCGGGGTCCCTCTCTGCTGGTGCTTTGGGGGCTGCTCTGCTGGCACGGAGATGAGCGGAGCCTTTGCTTCACACACTTGGAGAAAGTCTTGCACGGTGGGCGGAGGCTTGAGTGGCAGGCTGAGGATGGCCGCTCTACACCGATCATTGGCGTTTTTCTGTACCATTGCCTCAAGTACGCTTTCCCGAGCTGCCTCCTGCCGCACCTGCATCTCAATAGCTCGTGTCATTTTCTCAACAAATGTGACGAAAGGTTCCGCGGGTCCCTGCTTGATATCTGCATAATTAGGCAGTGGTGCCTCTCCCTGCAGCCCTAAAAATGCTTTTTCTGCAGCTAGTTTGACCTTCTCAAGCACTTGGGCCGGGATGTGTGCGGCCTGATCAGGAGCCTGTGCCCATTTGCCCTCTCCGCACAGATGGTCGAGGGTGATGGGATCCCCCGAGTCATCTGTGGATGTCTCTGCTTCTTCTAACATGCCTGGCAGGGCGGTCCGCAGCAGGTCTTTCCATGCTCCCTCCCAGAGCTTGTACTCCGTGGAGGACATAAGGCACGAAAAGAGCTGCCGAAGGTCAAAAGGGACCGCAACAATGCGGCAAGGTTGGCCTTTAACAAACCCCGGAAATACGGGCTTTCTCTCCCGTATTCTCGGTGGGCCTTGCAGAGATCTTTGATTATATGCTGGGAGAAAGGCTGCCAGTTGACACGAGTGACGTTCCCACTCCTTGACCTGTCATATGCAACAGGGGCAAGTGAGGGGAGGTCACCCTGGCATGGGCCTTGGGCCTCCGGTTCCCCTTTTCCAGTATTCCCACCGTGGGAACCGGATGTGGGACCGTGGGAACCAGATGTGGGACCGTGGGAACTGGAAGTCCAAGATGGCTCTGGCAGGGGCAGGGGCGTGGTCTGTGGGGGTGATGTCATCGCGCAGGGGGTTGGGACTGGGGTGGAGCTTTGGTAGGGAGGAGCCAGGGGAGGGGCACCAGGAGGAGGAGGGAACAGGAACTCCTGGGAGGTAGGAGGAGTTTGGGAGAGGAAGGGGTTGGTACGGCGGGAAGGAAAGGGATTATGGGGAGAGGGAGAGGGGGAGGAAGGCGCGAAACACACGGACGACCACGCCACGTGGCCGCCGCCATTTTGTGCCCGGGGAGAAAGGGAGAGAGGGGAAACGCCATTTTGTGGCGCAGTTTCTGGCTCTGCCAAACTGAATCGAACACGGGGTTTTGAAACTGGGGAAGAACGGGACAGGGTAGAAGCTCGGGAAACCTGGCCAGGGCTATTCTGAGCATCCAGGGCAGTCCGGCCAAGACTGTCCTGGCGGGGGGATCGGGGTACCCGCGGAGAGCCAGGGCTGGCAGGGGAAGTTTTCCCTGCCGATCTCCGGAGGATACCCGTCTGGGGTGAAGGGGAAGGGGGACAAGGGGAAGGGGAAACTGGGGCAGGCCGTCTCAACTGTCCTTTCTCCACTTTCGATCTCTCTAAAAGGGCAGATCGAATCTGCAAAGTCCAATAAATTAATTTTGAGGCTTGCTGGTCCCCTGCTCTGCCTAACTGCAGAAATTTTTGGTAGGCGGTGTTCCAAAACTCAACACGCGCCAATCGAGCAGGGGTCACTTTGGGAAAATGGAGGAAGAACAACTTGACAAAGCCTTTGAGCTCCTTCTTGGAAAACTTAAACTCGGAGCCCTTCAACAGCAAAACAAACAACCGATAAACATCCTTCTCACCAGTTGAGAGCCGCGCACCCATGGCTCAATCAACTGTCACACTCACACACCCCAAAAACTGAAAACAGACAACGAAAAACAAAAACCGCAACTTAAAACCCGAGTCCAGGGACCAAAGCTCCCCGCGCCCTCGGAGTGCAGTAAACTCCAACAGAAACCGACAGCGGGGGAACGGTCCTGAGCCCACGCGTCAGGTCCCCGCGTCTAAAACGAAAAGCGAAAATAAACTGAGGGAACAGAAGAAGCCGCACTCTGGACACCCTGACCCCGGGAGAGCTTAAGGCAGCTCCGCGGGGGGAACGCGCTCCTGGCTCTCTCGAAGAGAGCCTCCCAGAAATTGTGGGGAAACCCAGGGGGAGGGAAAACCCTTCCAGCTCCCCTAGGGGTCCCGAAGGAGAAGGTGATGTACTCACCCTGTCCGGTGCAGGCAGTAGAAATGGGGTGGTGGTGGTCCCTCGCCGGAGGAGGACTTTCCTGGGCGCTGGAAAAGCTGCCCTCCTCTCCTGCCAGGAGCGCACTCCGAGGAGCTGCTTCAACTGGCAGGTGCGTGGCTGTCTGTGGCCCTGCAACGCTGTGCAGAGGCGTCCAGCACAGGTGAAGGCCAAGTCCACGGGGTCCGGCGGTGGTCACAGACATCCCGTGTAGAGAGCACACGCCGCTGCGCTCGTGGAAGCGTCCAGAGGTTGACGCCACGCCTGACGTGGGCCCCACGTTGGGCGCCAGGTCTGAGGCCATGCTTCCTCTGACCGCTGTACCGCGGTTCCCAGCCTTGCCCGGCAGCCCTGGCAGGAAGCGTGCTCAGCCTCAGTAGGGCCCCGCGGAACGGATCTGCAGGAGCCCACCCGGTGGGTCCTTGGCTCACGAGCAGTCGGTGTTGATGAGAGCGCAGCTTCGGCGAAGGAGGAGAAGGAGACTCTTTCTGGGGTGCAACAGGAACGGGTTTATTGAAGGAGGAGGGTGCCCCAGAGAAAAGCACGTTCCCTGGTGTGCAGGGGTTTAAAAGGCACAGGGGTTTGGGGGTGTGTTCAAAGTAATTGGCCAATAATACAGAACCAGGGGAGGAGTTAGGGGGTGGGGTGATGCACAATGGTCCAATCCCCGGGAAGGAGTAGGGGATTTCCAGAACCTGTCCCAATCAGGGGCCAAACCTCTCAGACCTTTCCAGAAGGGGGAGAGGCCTCCTGAAAGACAGACAGGCTCTGGTGGGGAGGGGACAGTTGATAGGCAGGAGGGTTGTCAGGGAAACAGTAGGTTCTGGAAGGGACAGACCAACTGTGATTACAGCAAGGAATGGGGGGAGCTTGGAATAAACCATTTAACAAAACTCAATAACAAAATTATACAAAACTAAAACTGATATACACAGCTCAACGCACCACTACATACGGTGGAGCCTCTTCAGCCCGTGTCACTTGCTCTTGTTCTTCATCCGTGAGACCAAAATTTTCACCCTCAGGCCAACTGGTAATTATTTCTAGAATCCCAGGGCAATTCAGTTTACCCATACAAGTGTGCTGTGTAATAAGAGCAATCCAGTTGCTCCATGTGGCATCAGTGGCATGATGGGTGGAGGGGACCTTTCCTTTGAACATCCACCCCAGCACAGGCAGTCGGGGTGCCAGGAGGAGTTGCACCTCTGTACCAATCACCTCCGAGGTGGCTTGAACTCCTTCATAGGCTGCTAAGATTTCCTTCTCAGTTGGGGTGTAATTGGCTTCAGATCCTCTGTAGCTTTGACTCCAGAATCCCAGTGGCCAACCTCGAGTCTCACCCGGCCCCTTCTGCCAAAGGCTCCATGACAGACCATGACTCCTGGCTGCAGAGTAGAGCACATTCTTTACCTCTGGTCCCGTCCTCACTGGGCCAAGGGCTACTGCATGAGTGATCTCCTGCTTGATCTGGGCAAAAGCTTTTTGCTGCTCAGGGCCCCAGTGGAAATCGTTCTTTTTGTGGGTGACCAGGTAAAGAGGGCTCACAATCTGACTGTACTCGGGAATATGCATTCTCCAAAAACCTAAGGCACCTAGGAAAGCTTGTGTCTCCTTCTTATTGATTGGTGGAGACATCGCTGTAATCTTGTTGATGACATCAGTAGGAATCTGCCGCTGTCCATTTTGCCACTTTACTCCCAGGAATTGGATCTCATGAGCTGGTCCCTTAACTTTACTCTTCTTGATAGCAAAACCGGCTCCCAGGAGGATCTGGATGATTTCCTTTCCCTTCTCAAACACTTCTGCTGCTGTGTTCCCCCACACAATGATGTCATCAATATAGTGCAGATGTTCTGGAGCCTCACCCTTTTGTATTGCAGTCTGGATCAGTCCATGGCAGATGGTGGGACTTCCACCCCTGGGGCCGTCGGTTCCAGGTGTACTGCACGCTCCTCCACATAAAGGCAAACTGAGGCCTGCATTCTGTTGGCAAAGGAATGGAGAAAAATACATTTGCAATGTCAATAGTGGCGTACCATTTTGCTGCCCTGAACTCCAGCTCGTACTGGAGCTCCAGCATGTCCGGCACAGCAGCGCTCAGCGGTGGTGTCACCTCATTCAATGCACAGTAGTCCACAGTCAATCTCCATTCTCCTTCAGATTTACGCACAGGCCAGATGGGGCTGTTAAAGGGTGAGTGGGTTTTACTAACCACCCCTTGGCTCTCCAGCTCTTAAATCATCTTATGGATGGGAATCACAGCATCTCGAGTTGTTCTGTACTGTCGGCAGTATAGAAGTGGCAATTGGTACCTGTTGCTCTTGTACTTTCAGGTGTCCTACTGCAGATGGATTCTCGGACAGTCCAGGCAAGGTGTTCAATGGCCGGATGCCCTCTGTCACTACAGCCCCTATCCTGAATGCCCACCTAAGTCCTTTTGGGTCTTTGAAATACCCACTTCGGAGGTAATCTATGCCCACAATGCATGGGGCCTTTGGGCCAGTCATAATAGGGTGTTTCTTCCACTCATTTCCAGTCAGGCTCACATCTGCTTCCACCAAAGTAAAATCTTGTGATTCCCGTCATGCCAGCGATAGAGACAGATTCTGCCCCTATGCTGTATTGCACTAAATAGTTAGTTCATTTTGTTATTGCACAGAGGTGAGTTTTGCACACACATAGTTTAGTATAATTTTCATGTGGTTTGTCCCACACACACCCCCTCTCTATGTTTCAGTTTTGGTGGCCCCCATCAGCTCCTCCCCTCACCCCTCCCCCAAGTTGCCCCCCATTGGTTGTGGTTCCCCCCCCTCTCCCCTCCCCTTTTCAGAGGGCAGAAAACCCCTTGCAGGCCAGGGCCCCTTCTCTTTCTGCTCCTTGGTGGCATTCCGGTGGGAATAAAGCTGGGACTGTACAAGAAGAAGGAAGAGCGCCTCTTGTCTTTTGTCTTTGTTCGCTTATCCAGCCGTGCACTCGGGGTCTAAGAGCTAGCCTGGCAGGACCCTTGAGAGCACAGGAACTGTGATACCCCTACATGTCTTGATGGCATTAATGTGCACTGCGCACCAGTATCAACCAAGGCCTCATAGTCTTGTGGTTCAGATGTGCCAGGCCAACGAATCCACGCAGTCCAAAAAACGCGGTTCTCCCTAGCCTCTACCTGGCTAGAGGCAGGGCCCCTCTAAGCCCGGTTATCTTTTTCTTGAGCATATGTCTTAGAGGTGCCTTCAAGGGGGTCGGACATGTCATCATCATCATACCTGGCAGTTCGGCTATGGGCAACTGGAGCCACTTCCCTTTTGGTGGAACTCCCTCTCTGAGTCTTGCCTTCCTTCAATACACGCACCCGTCTTACCAGGGCAGCTGTAGGTTTCCCATCCCATCTGTTCATATTTTCTCTGCAATCCTGCAGGAAGAACCACAGCTCAGCACATGGAGTGTACCCTCTCTCCCTACCCAGGGAGCGTCTACGTTTGGTACCAGAACCTCTGATCTGTACTGCTGAGATTTGGAGAAGGTCCTCTCTAATCTCCTCCCTGAGTTTCTTATGGTTCTCATCTATCTTATCCTCTAGTTTCCGTAGACGTGGCTCCACAGCTGCGACTCTGGCATGTGTTGGGCCATGCACAGTATCTGCATATGCTCGGAGCTTCTTTGCCATATTCAGCACAGTCTCCTCCATGTCCTCCCGCTTCATTACTGCTAAAGCAGAAGCGTATTCAGATGGCCCAAGTCGTATAAGTTTTCGCCACATCACAGACGTACATGGTATCAAGTCTGGGTTTCTAGTGTTTAGGTCATCTGAGAAGACCAGCTCTGCCACTGCCATTTCTCTCAAACGTTGAATCCCCTGTTCTATAGTCTTCCATGGGGTTTGCTGCATATAGAGATCATCTGCACACAAATATCTTTCTGCCACACTTCCTAGGACCCGTACCCAGAGACTGCACGGACTGGCCTCTCTCATCATCTCTTGGTCGATGACTGGATCATGTGACAGGGATCCCAGATGTCTCGCTTCAGTGCCGTCCAGAATTGTAGCCTCGCCTGCAGCGTCCCAAAGACAGACTAACCAACTGATTATAGATTCATCAGGTTGTCGCCGATAGTCCTTTCTTAGGCCCGAAGGTCCTTCAGGGAAAAGGAATCAATATTGGCCTCTGATCCTGTGCCAGAAGCTTTGGCTTCTGATTTTCGTGAAGGTCCTTCCCTTGGGTCATCATCGTCTACTGGTCGATCAGTTTTGTGTGTGTGCTTCTTTGCCAGAGCAACTGCCAGGGGCTTAGGCTTACTGTCGGGTTTAGCTGCCGACTCAGGCTCAGGTTCCAGTGTAGCTGCTGGCTTCATAACTGGGGTGTTGGCTGCAGCCTGAGTGACTGGGGTGGCTGTTGATTTGTATCCCTTCCCCCCTGCCTCTGTCTGCTGCCCTACAGAACCTAGCAGCGTGCGATAAGCATATGCCAGGGCCCAGCTTACTGCCACAATCCTTTCCCCCTTAGAGCCATCCTGGTATCTCTCTTTCAGGTATTTCCCCAGCTCCACTGGATTCTGAATTTGTTCCTGTGGAAAATCCCAAACTACAGGGTCAGAGAATTCCCTGAGGAGTTGGCCCATATTCTCCCATTCTCCACGCCACTCAGGATTTCCTCTGCCTGGGTCAGGAGTTTTATCAGCCCCTCTAGAAATCTCAGCCTATATTCTAGAGAAGCTGCAGACTGTATAGAGGAGGCTTACCAGATTAAACACCAGAAAGATAGTCTCTTTAACACTCAGGGGAAACTGAACATCTCCTAACAACTCAAAAGAAAGCAAAGAAAGCAGAGGCCGAACAAACTCTTCCCCTGCTACCCCCCCAGCAAACTGAGTACACAACCACAGGAGTGATCCATATATTATTGTGGTAGATTTGAGCATCTTAATAACCCTCCTATAAAACATCACCACCAAGCCCAGTCCAATAAATATTCTGGTTAGTACCCCACGGCTACACAAACTACGTATTAGGAACAGTACCAGAGCTATTTCTGGGTGAGGAAATAACCCCAGGCACCACAAAGGTATTAAGATTTCAAGAAACCCCAGGGACCAGAAATATTGGCAGACTTTCACCCCGTATAACATCATAAGTCCAGAAAAACCCATCCCAGCACACCCACAAAACAATTAGAACCACCAATATTATTATTTAGGTTTTTCCACTTTTCTCTAGCCTCGTTTCCCGGCCAATGCACCAAGAAATGTCCCGGTTTGGAACAGATTAGGAGGAGAACCCCTAAGACAAACCTCCACCACCCCTCCCCCACTCCCAGACCTGGGTTCGGGAGGGAAGAAAAACTCCTTGGAGGGAAAGTGGAAAAACCTATTTTATTAACAACACTCCCCACTCAAAAGGAAAAAAGAAAAAGAAGGAAACATATACTGTGTGGGAAGAGGCGCAGATCTTCTGTGTCGAGCCCTGGAAATTCCCGAACTTCCTCAGGTCAGGCGAGGTCAGGTCAGTCCAGAGCTGGTCCTAATCTTCGGGAAGGGGAAAGAAAAAAGGAAGAGAAAAAAACGAGCAAAGAATAGCGAGAGTAGCGAGCAAAACAGCAAGCACGCCAAGCAGAGAGCAAGCCGCCAGCCAAAAGTGAAAGTAAAGAGCCCGCAGCCGTTTCCCCCCCCGCCCCCCCCAGCGAGGGCCCGCCTATCAGCCACAGTCCTCGCCAAAGGGGAAGAGAAACAACTGCCAGACGCAATACAGCCCCACGATGTAGGATATAGAGTAGAAGTCGCCTGCCAACCCAGGATACATGCAAAACCAATGGAGAGATTTCATTCGACCATATTGCTACAAGGCATGTGTAAGAGCTCAACTATATACCAAAGGGTAGTTGACCTTGCCCTGAAGCTTGTTCATCATAAATTTCCTGCTGCAACCATATATCATTATATGGATGATATTTTACTTGCAGCTCACCATCAATCCATTTTACGTTCTGTTCAGGTCGCTGTCATGCAGGCAATTCAAAATGCAGGACTCATTGTGGCTCCTGAAAAGGTGCAGCGTGAGTCCCCTTGGCATTATCTGGGATGGAGAATTACTCAAGAGACCCTCAGCCCTCAGCCTTTAAGGCTTTGTGTTAAAGGCAGCCTAACTTGAAACGAATTACAGAAGTTGCTGGGTTCCTTGAATTGGTTGTGTCCTGTACACTCTTACTTTTCTGTCCCAGCTATCATTTTCTAACCAACATGCTGCACATCTTATCTCTTCTTCATCCTGTGATTCTCTTAAGTTAATATGCTTATTTAATGCTACGCACAACCATTTTTCCTTTGAACCACACCATGGCCAATAAACTGGTCCTTCACGTATACATTCGTTCGACCAGATCTTCATACTATATCTTATCATCTTAACTTTGTCTAAATTTCTTAAATTGCTATCTTTTTCCCAATTTTCGAGCATTTCCCCCAGAGGACTTGTTGGAGGAATATCCTTTATTTCCTTTACTTTCTTTACTTTCTTTGAACTCTTGCTCACACACTGTCCCATTTTGCTCATAATCTGAAATTTTTTCTAGCAGTTTCTTAGACTATTTTACTAATTTCACAAACAGCAAAGTACTCTAAAAAAAGAATTGTAACTTAATTTATCAATCATTAGTATTAATTTAAGTCTGTATCCTTTATAACTTAAAGTGGCAACTGAAGTAAACAATGATAAGAACTTAAAACTGCGATATCAATACTTAAACTATTAGGATTAAACCATCTACAAGAACAAAAGAGGTTGATTTATGTAATTAAACTTTTTAGAACTGATATTTCTAATCTTATAAACTAACTATGAAAATATTAAAGAAAATGGCTGCCTGTATTTTAAATTGTTAAGAACTAGAATGGTTATCTGTATAAACAAATTATGGGAAACTAAGATGGCCGCCTATATAAATAAATTGTGAGAATTAAAAAAAAATGGCGGCTTCTTTAAATAAATGATGGGGGTTGTATAAATAATTTACAGGAATTTAAAAAAAGGCTGTGTAAGTAAAGCAAACTATAACTGGTAAGAGAAAGGTCAATCAAAATAGTGAGATGAAGGGAATTTTATCTCCTTTGGCTCTGCCCTTTGGATACCGCCTACTGGCACCGCCTCTTCTAAGACTCTCAAACTCCAAAACGGCGACCGACCCTTCACTTTACATTCGGTCGTCCTTCTGTTCGGATCTCACAACAAAGTTCACCCGCACAGAAGAGAGCTCAAAATGGCGTCTGCGCCCTCACACAAAAAAAAATGGCAGGAACTGAAACCACAAAAATGGCGCCTCTGCCCTCACGAAAGAGAACTCAAAATGGCACCTCTGCCCTCACGAAAGAGAACTCAAAATGGCGTCTCTGCCCTCACGAAGAAGAACTCAAAATCGCCTCTCCGCCTTCTCGAAAGAGAACTCAAAATGGCGCCTCTGCCCTCACACAAAAATATGGCGGGAACTGAAACCGCAAAAATGGTGCCTCTGCCCTCATGGAAAGAGGCACCAAAAGAAACCACAAGACAGCATCTCTGCCCTCACAAAAAGAACTCAAAATGGCGTCTCTGCCCTGACAAAAAAGAACTCAAAATGGTGTCTCTGCCCTCACAAAAAAGAACTCAAAATGGCGTCCCCGCCCTCACACAAAGAGGAACCTCTTGGTGAGCGGTCTGAGGACTTCTGGCGGAGCCTCACCCCAGAACCTCACTCACCAAGTCCACCGAACCAACGCAAACTGCAAGCGAAACAGAAATCTCCCGATCTCAGCAGGTTCTAAAATGCCCCAGTCACTGCTCATGAGGGAGGGATCCTCCCACAGCTGCCGGCTGCCCTTAAAAATGGCCAATCTCAGCCTGTGGCCGGCCCGTGAGGAACTTGTCCTACCCCTCCCAATGAGCAATCCCCGCACTCTGAATTCTCCCTTGGGAAGCTGTAGGACTCTCCCCCCCTACAATCCCCCCTGAGGGGTTTCTAACTCGGGGCTCCTCATTCCCCCTTCTGCTGGGCACCTTTCTCTCCCCCTGCTAGAAGAGAGGCAATCCCCTCTCCGCTGGCTGCCCTAACCTGGCAGTCTCCAGAGGGGAGTGTTTCCCCAGCCCTAAGGTCCTCATTCCCTCCACTTGAACCAAGCCCTTGTGGTTCATTGAAGGGAATTTATCCCCTCCAGGTATCATTGGTGCCCCACTCCCGTTGGGTTTCACTCTGTGCTGGTGTCCCACCCGTGGGGGCCTCCTCCAAGGTACCCCTGGGAGCCTCCTTCTGTGGAGGAATGGGAGCCTACGCGGGTCAGGGTGGCCAAAGGGTTGGTACTCCCCCTTCTCCTACTCTTTCAAGGTTCCTCAGGGTGCATTCGCTCCTCCCACTCACTTCACACACACTCACTCTCACTCTTACCCCTCTCTTTCACACTCTCATTCAAGTTTGTACCCCCCAGTGCCAGAGCCCCACTCGCAACACCGCCCTGTGTGCTGCCAGTCCCGCTCCCTCTCGGAGGGTCTTTCAATCTGGGTTGTCGGGTTCCAGCAGTCCTTCGGGAAATCCCAGCTGTCCCGTCCACGGTCTCGAAGAGGCCGGCAATCCCGAGTGGTGAGAAAAAAAAATCCTCCAGGCGCGCATTCTCGAAGGTCGTCTTCTTCAAGATCGCTTCCAGGTGTGGGATCCCAGGTGGGCCCCCAAATTTGTTATAAATGAGGCCAAAAATCCAATGGAAAAATAATAGCCAATCGTTGATTGAGAATAAAATGACTACTGGAACATCAAAATAGCTGGGCTAGTCCCAGGCTCTTTACAACAAGCCAGAGTTCCCAAACACGTATAATGTTATACGGGCCCCTCCCCCAGGACGCGCTGTCCCTCAGAAAAGGCGCTCCCTCAGATCTCAGTCCCCTTTTATATCCTCTGTTCTTCTCCTGATTGATGGCTTTAGGATCTTCAACATGATTGGCTCGTTCTCCAGGGTTTTTATTGGTCCTGGACCAATCATTCTTTCCCGCCTTGGAATGATTGGTCAGGTGTGTCCACCAATCAGGGCTTGGAGCGGTGATCTGATCTGGAGCCGTCTGTGGGGGAAAGAAAGATCCCCCCTCTTTCCTTCTTCTTTTTCCCTGGCATTAAAGATCATCTTCAACACTTGAACAACTCTTGAACTGTATCTGAACTGCTGATACCTGTATGAATCATACGGACTTGCAATGCACCAGAACAACTGTAACACTCTAACTGTACAGAACATACAATAACTCGTACAAAGGTGCAAACGGAAATGAAACTTATAAGATCCATCCATAGACTCTCACAAATGTTGAACTCTATTTATAACAGAGGTGTCTCCCGATGTTCTCAATGACTTGGTGACCTTGGTGGCTAAGGTCGAGCGGCTGTGGGAGGCCAGCGCCCACCTGACCAAGGATCACCTGCTGGGGGCACTTGGGGAAATCGACTTCCTCCTCTCCAGTCCCTGTGGTGGCTCTGGTGGCCCTGGTGGCCCCCGTGGCCGCGCGGTGGCCGAGCGGTGCCAAAAAGCCATCGAGGACATCCCGAGGCTACTGGAGGACATTGGTGTCACCGCTGTGACATCATCAGGGCAGTGACATCATTGGGAGCATCACTGGTGTCACTTGTCCCCTCCCTCTCACCACATGGTGTTTGAGACAAATTTGGGGAATTTTCTGGGAATTATCCCAAATCCTGATGGGAATTCCTGGGCTGACGTCACTGGCGACACTCTGGGGACACTCTGGGACACTTGGGGACACTTGGGGACACTCAGGGAGACTTGGGGACACTCAGGGACACTCAGGGACACAGGGGCAGGGGGTGAATGAGCCCCCTCAGTGCCTTGCAGGAGAGGCAGCAGAGCCGGGTTATAAATGACAATATCAATGCCAATATCAATGACAAATAGCAATGACAATATCAATGGAAATGCAATATTGGCTTTCACATTCCTGTATTGGCTTTTGCACGTTGTTATTGATCACAACGATTTTGATATAGTGCAATTTATAATTCCTTTCAGCTGCTTTTTGGTATAACACAATCTATCAGTTTGTGTGTGGACCGTACAGTCGACATAAATGGCAGTGTCATAAATCGATTTTATATCATAGACCTTAGGGAAAAATAAAATAGAGACTGCACAATGCTAAAATGCTTTTTATATTATGACCATTATAACTAAATTTTATATTGGAACTGTTATAACCAACTTTTATATTGTAACTATTATAACTAACTTTTAGATTATGACTGACTCAGAAAATGGAATCAATTCTTTTGTTTCTCACATCCGCAGGCTGGTTTGGTCGAATTTTAAGGGGGTTTTGAGATGGTTTGGGGAGGACTGGGGGGGGGGGGGGGGTGTTGGTGGATTTTAAGAGGATTTTCAAATCTTGGTGGAATTTTGAGGGGATTATGAGGGGATTTGGGGAGGATTTTAGCAGGATTTTTGGTGGATTTGAAAGCTCTCTGTCCTGCCAGATTGAGGGAAGACCCCGAGAAGAGGCAGAAGAGCCCTTAACAAAGATGGCGGCGAGGCTTCACATATGGTCTGGCGAGATTTGCCACGGGAAGGGGGTGCTTGTCCTGGCTGTTTAGGGCGAGCCCTGAGGGGTCTCCAGGCTGCATCTGGGCCTTTTAGGCTCAATTCCGGGATCTTTACCCCGAAGTTCGGGGCTTTATGTTGAATTTGGGCTTTCCGAGCTGGATTTGAAGGTTTCTTACCCCGCCAGCCTTAGAAGGGCTCCGTGGAGCGGGCAAAAGCGCCCTCAACCAAGATGGCGGCGAGGCTGTTCCCGTGTGATCTCGCGAGATTTGCCGCGGCAGGGGCGCTTGTCCTGGATGTGTTTGAGGCGCCCCAGTCCCCCCAGGACCCCCCAAAATCCCCCCCAGAACAGCCCCCAGGAACTCCCAAAATCCCAAAAAATCGCCCCCAAACCCCTCCAAATCTACCCCAAACCAGCCCCCCCAACCCCCTGAACACCTCCTGGGACACCTCAAAATCCCCCCAAACAGCCCCCATGATCAGAAGTGGAAAAAACTCCACTTTCATTCCCGGAATTTTGTGTCTGGCTTCAAAATCCACAAAAAATTCTCATTTTTTCCCCGAATTTTCCTGGGTTTTGCCTCTTTTTTTTTTCCCTGCAATTTTTCTCCAAAAATCCATAATTCCAAAACTCCATTTCATTCCACAAAAACCCCACTTTTATCCCGTTTTCCCTGCGTTTCCCAGCATTTCCACTCTCATTTCCCCCAGTTTTCCCTCATTTTCTTCCCAGATTTTCCTTTTTTTCCTGGTTTTTCCTTCATTTTGTCCCTGTTTTTTCGTTCTTTTTTCCCATTTTTCCCCTCATTTCTCCCCAGTTTTCCCCTCCCTTTTTCCCGTTTTTTCCCTCAAATTTTCCCAGTTTTTCCTTCCTTTTCCCATTGCTTTTCCTCTCATTTCCCCCACTTTTTCACTCCTTCTCCTGCTTTTTCCCTTCTTTTTTCCTGTTTCTTCCCTCGTTTTTTCCTGGTTTTCCCCTCTGTTTTTCCCAGTTTTCCCCTCTTTATTTTTCCTGTGTTTTCCTTAATTTTCGCCCTCTTTTTTTTTTTTTGCCCCTTTTCCCTTCATTTTCTCCTCTTCCCCCCCCCCTCTTTTCCCCCTCTTGACACCCCCCCCACCCCCCCACCCCCCCCCGGTTTTCCCCTGTTTTTTCCCTTGGTTTTTCCCCAAAAGTCCATTCCAAAAAACTCGACCTTTATTCCCGGAATTTTGCCTCCCAGCCTAAAATTCCATTTTCTCCTCCCGAATTTTCCCTCAGTTTTTCCTGGGTTTTCCCTAATTTTTTCCCTTCAATTTTCTCCACATTTTTTCCCAATTTTTCCCTCATTTTCCCCTTGGTTTTTCCCCAAAAGCACCTTCCAAGAAACTCTGCCCTTGTTCCCAGAATTTCACCTCTAAGCCTAAAATTCTGGTTTTTCCTCCCAATTTTTGCCTCATTTTTCCTGGGTTTTCCCTCTTTTTTCCCCCCAGATTTTCTCTCTTTTGCCCTGGTTTTTCCCTCATTTTCCCCCTCTTTTTTCTGCTTTTCCCCTCTTTTTTTCCCCTCAGTTTTTCCCTTATTTTTTCCTTCTTTTTTCTCCTGCTTTTTCCCTTTTCCCTTCCTCATTTTCCCCCACTTATTCCCTCATTATTTTCTGCCTTTTGTCTAATTTCTCCCATTTTCTCCCCTCATTTTTTCCAGTTTTTCCCTCTTTTTTTCACCCCAGTTTTTCCCTCATTTTTCTCCTGCTTTTTCCCTTTTTTGCCCCTCATTTTTTTCCGCTTTTGCTCTCATGTTTTCCCCAGTTTTCCCCTCTTTTTTATCCCAGGTTTTCCATTCTTTTTTTACCTTATTTTTTCCCCTGGGGTTTCCCTCATTTTTTCCCATTTTCCCCTCTTTTTTCCTGCTTTCTCTCTCTTTTTTTCCCATTTTTCCCTCTTTTTTTTTACCCTTTTTTCCCTAATTTTTTTTCCAGTTTTATCCCACAATTTTCTTCTGCTTTTCCTCTTTTATTTCCCCTGGTTTTTCTCCTCTTTTTCCCCCCATTTTTCTTTTTTTTTTTCCTGGTGTTTTCCTCTTTTTTTTCTCCTCATTTTTTCCAGATTTTCCCACATTTTTTTCCGTGTTTTTCCTGCTTTTCCCAGGTTTTCCCTTATTTTCTCCCTAAAAAAATCGCACTCCAAAATCGCCCTCCAAGAGACTCCACCTTTATTCCCGGAATTTGCCTCCCAGCCTAAAATTCCGATTTATCCTCCTGATTTTCCCCTCTTTTTTCCCCAGTTTTTCCCTCATTTTCCCCTTGGTTTTTCCCCAAAAGCACCTTCCAAGAAACTCCGCCTTTATTCCCAGAATTTCACCTCTAAGCCTAAAATTCCGGTTTTTCCTCCCAATTTTTCCCTCATTTTTTTCCCAGGTTTTTCCCTCATTTTTTCCCCAGGTTTTCTCTCTTTTCCCCTGGTTTTCCCCTCATTTTCCCCCTCTTTTTTTCCCGGTTTTTCCCTTATATTTTCTCAGGTTTCCCCTCACTTTTTCCCGGTTTCCCCCTCTTTTTTCCCTGTTTTTCCCTGGAAAAAATGAGGGGAAAACCAGGGGAAAAAAAAAGAGGGAAAAACTGGGAAAAAATCAGAGAAAAAGCAGGAAAAAATATAAAGGAAAAAGTTGGAAAAAAGAGGGAAAAACCAGGGGGAATAAAAGAGGAAAAGCTGAAGAAAATTGTGGGAAAAAATGGGGGGAAAAAAAAGAGGGGAAAATGGGAAAAAAAGAGAGAGAGAAAGCAGGAAAAAAGAAGGGAAAATGGGAAAAAATGAGAGAAAAAAAGAATGGAAAACCAAGGGAAAAAGAGGGGGAAACCGGGGGGAAAAAAGAGGGGAAAATTGGGGGAAAATGAGAAGAAAAGCAGAAAAAAAGAGGAAATAAGCAGAAAAAAATGAGGGGGGGGGGGAGGGAAAAAGCAGGAGAAAAATGAGGGAAAAAACCTGGGGAAAACAGAGGGAAGAAAATGGAAAAAATGAGGGAAAAATAAAGGAAGACTCAGGAATTTTTGCGGTTTTTCTTTGGGATTTCATGAGGAGATTTTGGGGATTTCATGAGGAGATTTTTGGTATGAAAAGCAGAGTTTTTGGGAATAGAAGAGAATTTTGGAGGAATTAAAGGATTTTGGGGGGAAATTAAAGGATTTGGGGGGACTTAAAGGATTTTGGGGGGAATTCAAGGGGGTTTTGGGAAGGGAAGTGGAATTTTGGGATGGAAAGGGCGATTTTGGGAACAGGATCTCCTGGATTTTGGGGGAACGTGAAAAACGAGGTTCACTTTCTTAGAAAGATTTAGAAGTTTAATAAAAGAATAAAAAGAAAATAGACAATTGGGAGAGACAAAAGCAAAATTCAGTTTTCGGCCGAGGGTGCCTGGCACGGAGCCAGCCAGCACACCCCGTTAACGAAGAGTTTGTTCTTTAAAAGTCTCAGCTTGTTGCAGATTTAAAAATTCACATTACATAATTCAAACATTCCTTTTGAGTGTGAATTTCTTTGTTCAGTCCTAACTCACCCCAACCATTTTATCTGGTAGATCCATCTGCGGGTGGCTCCATAGCCCAGGTCCCATAAATTCTTCTCCCGGGGTTCTGGTCATTTTCATTTGGACAAGATCCTTGAGAACAGAAGTTTTATCGCTTTTTGGTCAGCAACCTTCATGCAGGAAAACAAAAGACCCCAGTCTTCTACCACTGAATTACAATCACAAAAAGTATACATTCATCACAGTTCTAATATTAATAAAACACAGTACAATCTTCCCACGTTCTACACACAGTATTTATTTTAATATTTGCGAAAAGCCAACTCTATACTGTGCATTTCTAACCCCGAGCTCTGGCCGCTGCCGCCGCTCCCGGGTCCGCACAGACGCTCCCGTAATGGCGGCTCCGCGGGGCCCGCGGCGCCCGGGAGGGCGGGGCTTGTCCCCGCTCTGCCCAATCAGCGCCAGAGAACCACGAGTGACGGCACCATCAGCCAATCGAGGGCTTACCCTGACCCCTCCCCTCAAATCCCCTCAGTAGCTCCCAAATCCCCTCAGGACCCCCAAGCCCCCCCCCGGACCCCCCAAATCCCCTCAGGACTCTCCTAAACCCTACCTGGGACCCCTAAAGCCCCTCAAGACCCCCCCAAACACCTTCAGGACCCCCCAAACCCCACCTAGGTTGCCTTAAAATCCCTCCTGGACTCCCCCAAACCCAGCCTGAGACACTCAAGCCTCTCAGGACCCCATCCAAATCCCCTCAGGATTCCCCAGACCAAACCTGGGTCCCCTAAGCCCCCTCAGGATCCCCCCAAATCCCCTCAGGACCCCCTAAACCCCACCTGGGACCCCCAAGCGCCCCCCAGGATCCCCCCAAATTCCCTCAGGACCCCCCAAACCCCTCCTGGGACTCCCAAGCCTCCCCCAGGATCCCCCCAAATTCCCTCAGGACCCCCCAAACCCCTCCTGGGACTCCCAAGCCTCCCCCAGAACCCCCTAAATCCCCTCAGGACCCCCCAAATCCCCCCTGGAACCCCCAAACCTCACCTGCGTCGCCTTAAAATCCCTCCTGGACCCCCCCAAACCCCACCTGGGACCTCCCCAAATCTCCCTCAGGACCTCCCCAAATCCCCTCAGGACCTCCCCAAATCCTCTCAGGAGCCCCCAAACCCCACCCGGGACCCCCAAAGCCCTCAGGACCCCCCACACCCCACCTGGGACGCCCGAGTCTCCCAGGACCCCCCCCTTAAATCCCACCTGGGACTCCCAAGTCTCCACCAGGACCTCCCCAAATCCCGTCAGGACCCCTTCAACCCCACCTGGGACACCCAAGCCTCTCAAGACCCCCCACACCCCACCTGGGACGCCGGAGCCCCCCAGGACCCCCCTTAAATCCCACCTGGGACTCCCAAGTCTCCACCAGGACCTCCCCAAATCCCGTCAGGACCCCCCAAACCCCACCTGGGTCGCCTTAAAATCCCTCCTGGACCCCTCCAAGCCTCGCCTGGGATCCTCCAAACCCCACCTGGGACCTTCCCCAAACCCCCAAAACACCGGGGACACTGGGCTGGAACTGGTGGCGCTGCCCTGTCCCTGGTGCCACCTGTGCGGTGTCCCCGTGTCCCCGCGGTGTCCCTGCACTCGGGGGTGCCCGAGGACGTCACTGCCGGAGGGCGGGGATAGCCGGATAGTGAGGTCACCTCGCCCCGCCCCGCGACACTTCCGGGTTGTGCCGAGCGCCGCTCCGGCTGTGTTCGCTCCCCGGGAGTGTTCCCAAGGCGTCCCCGCCGTGTCTGCAGCGGCCATGGAGCCCCGTGAGTTTCAACGATACCTGCGCGAGGTGAGGGAGGGGACAGGAGGTGTGAAAGGGGACAGGGGGGCGTGGGAGGAAGGGGGGAGGTGACAGAGGGGTGGAGGGGACCGAGGGTGGCGGGCGGGGGGGACAGCGGGGGGGTGACACGGGGTGGCCGAGGGGACGAGGGGGTGACAGAGGGACAGAGGGGACAGCTGAGCTATCGAGGGAGGGGACAGGGGCCACCCCAGGAGGCCACAAGTGCCACGAGGTCCCCGCCACCTCCCCTGTCCCCTCCCTAGCGGCTGGAGGAGGAGGTGGCCAAGGTGGCCGCCTTGGGCAAGCTGGTGGCCACTGTGACTGCGCCATGCCGGGATGTGTGGCCGCTCCTGTACCGAGAGTCCCTGCGCACAGCCCTGAGGCGATTCACCTGGATGCTCCGGGATGCCCTGGACCACGATGATGTCACCTCCATGCGTCAGCGCGGTGTCATGTCCCTGAGCCAGATCCTGGCCACCCACAAGGCCACCCCGGGGGCCATCCCGGCCGATGTGAGAGCCGCGGCCAGAGCCTGGCGGGAGTTGATGGAAGAGCACAGTATGAGGTGGGGCCAGGTGGAGAGGGAGGCTGAGGAGATCTTCAACACCTTTCAGGGCGAGGCCATTGAGGAGGACACTGCCGAGGCCACCAGTCTGGCTGTGGACCTGCATGATGAGATCCCCTCCTCCTCGGGGAAAGCTGGGGACAACCTGGTGGCCGCAGCCCAGCAGCTGTCAGTGGCCTCAGCAGTGGCCGCACACGAGGCCCCCGTGGCAGTGGCCACCAAGGTCAGGGAAGAGGCCATGGTGGCCACCAGGAGACAGCGAGTGGAGGAGGCCCGGAAGCTGCTGGGGGACTTCGTGTCTGCGTGTTACATAGAGTGTATATTCTCCTTGGACCTGGAAGACTGGCTCAGGTGGATTGAGATCAGACAAGAGGTGACAGAGGAGGACATATCCGATGACCTCCAGTACACGGTGCCCGAGGTAGCCCAGGCTGAGCAGCTGTGTGAGGCCAGCGCCCGCCTGACCAAGGATCACCTGCTGGGGGCACTTGGGGAAATCGACTTCCTCCTCTCCAGTCCCTGTGGTGGCTCTGGTGGCCCTGGTGGCCCCCGTGGCCATGCGGTGGCCGAGCGGTGCCAAAAAGCCATCAAGGACATCCCGAGGCTGCTGGAGGACATTGGTGTCACCGCTGTGACATCATCGGGACAGTGACATCACTGGGAACATCTCTGGTGTCCTTCCCTTGTCCCTTCCGTCTCCCCGTGCGGTGTTTCAGACAAATTTGCAGAATTTTTGAGGAATTTTTATTGAAGTGGTCCCAAATCTTGATGGGAATTCCTGAGGTGACGTCACTGGGGACACACAAGGACACTCAGGGACGCAGGGGCAGGGGGTGAATGAGCCCCCTCGGTGCCTTGCAGGAGAGGCAGCAGAGCCGGGTTATAAATGACAATATCAATGACAATATCAATGCTAATATCAATGCCAATACAATATTGGCTTTCACATTCCTGTATTGGCTTTTGCACGTTGTTATTGATCTCAATGATTTTGATGCAGTACAATTTATAATTCCTTTTTGGTACAATTTATAATTCCTTTCAGCTGCTTTTTGATGTAACATAATCTATCAGTTTGTGTAGGCACCGTATAGTCTACAGAAATGGGAGCATAATAAATCGATATTATGTTAAAATATATACTTATAATACAGCATAATAAATCAACATTATATTAGGGTATATACTTATAATACTTAATCTAATAATATTATTTACTGATTTTGTTTATAATTAGAATATAATGACATAATATTAATTATCTGAGATAAATTATATTATTAGATTGTATCATATTTTATTGTTATCTAATTGATATTGTATCACAGGCTTTAGCAAAATATTGAAATAGACACTGTGCAATGCTAAAATATTTTATATGCTTTTATATTATAACTATTATATCTTTCTTTCATATTGTAACTATTATCGCTAACTTTTATATTATAACCAACTCAGGGAATGGTGTAAAACAATTCTGTCGTTTCCCACATCTGCGGGCAGTGTGAAAACAGTGACAGAAACCAGAGCACCAGAGAAGAATTTATTAATTTACCAGGGAGGGTGGAACAAAAGGATGGGACCAGGGGAAGAAATAAAATACATGGACCTGATGTACAGGGTGTGCTGCAGACAAGTCAGAGGTTGGAACCAAACAAGAGAGTTCCTGGAACATCCAAAACTCCCAGGAATGTTTGAATGATGTCCAAACTCATGAATATGGATGTGCCCCAGCAATGGAGCGGTGCACAGAGAACATGGTTTAAAAACACCCCAGTGCTGGAGATTGTCCCTCTTTTATCCCTGATTAAACTTGTAACAATTTCAAAGAGTGAGCTTTGTTTTTCACACCCGGGTGTGATTTGGGGGGCCGGGGGGGTCCCGGGCAGCCCCTGCCACCCCCGACCACGGCCCACTACTGAGCACTGACCCCGCCCCGGGGAGCACCGGGACCCCCCAAAATCCACACCCGCACCCCCTTGAGTGGAGCTGGTGCCTGGAGACGCTTCTGGAACAGAGGCTGGACAGAGTGAAATGAACAAACCAGGGATTTATGGAAAGGGTTCAAAGGATTCACCTGGGGCAGCACCAGAGCCCGGCCAGGGCTGCACCCAGGATGGACCCAAAATGGACCCAAAATAGACCCAAAATGGACCCAGGATGGATCCCAATCACGACTTTCACACTTTTATTAGACTTGATCCGTTTCCATACTGGGGTCAATTGCCCAATTACACTTCAGGTGATGCAGTCCCACCCTCCCAGGTCGCTCTCCTCAATCCGCTGCTGTTTGCACTTTTTGGGCCCTAAGCTGCAGCGCTGCCCTTGGTTCTGGGGCTGGGGAAGGAATTGTTTTGTCTGACTGAGCTGTGAGGAGAACTTGCTCACACTCTGTATGAAATTCAGAGTCCCACACCAATGCAGTGCAGAATGTGGAAAATATAAAAGCTCAAACTGAAGGCATCATCTCCCTCCTTTAGAGGCTTGACAAGGCCTTCATCTTGTCGAGTCTGTTCTGAATATCTACTAATAATAGGTACTTAATAACAGATAAGTAACCAATAACAGGTATTTAATAACAGATAAATTGGGCCGGGATGGATTCCAGGGGATGCTGGAAAGAGGCCAAAACTTCTCTGGCACTTCCCTCCTCACCCTGGGCAGGGAACAGAACACACAAGGAAAGGCTCGAGGGCCTGGGTAAGGATGGGGAGAGTTCAATCACTGGTCATGGGCACAACACAATTGACTGGGAGAAATTGTATTTATTAACAAACAAATCAGAGCAAGAGAATGAGAAAGAAAATAATTCCTACGAAAACATCTTCCCCCCACCTCTCCCTCATTTCACGGGCTTAACTTTATCCTCCATTCCCTCCCCGCTCCCCACCCAGAGGCACAGGGGATGGGGGTCACAGTCAGCTCATGTCACTGCTTCCCCCTCGAAGACAGTAATCCTTGTCCTGCTCCAGCCTGGGGCCCCTCTCACGGGACACAGCCCCTCAGGAACAGGCTGCTCCAGCGGGGATCCCCGCGGCCTCACAAGTCCCACCCGGAGCCGCTTCCACGGCTCTGCAGGGGCTTCCCACGGGCTCGGGGCCTCTCTCAGGCATCCCCTGCTCCTGCCTGGGCTCCTGCCGGGGATGCAGGTGGCTCCCCGCTCCATTGCGGCCTCAGCCGCAGCTCCCAGCGCCCTCAGGTCCCGCTCCCCCCGAGCTCCCGGCGGTTCAGGGCAGCAGCGGCTCCTTGGCCTCCTGCCCGGGCCGGGCCCAGCGCCGGGGCCGCTCCTCAGCCGAGGTTTCCGAGCGATGCCGGAGTGCAGGGAAAGGGAGGCGGGGCCGTGCCCTGTGCAGAGCCCGCCGCTCGCCGCCATTAGCTGATTCTGCCGTCACTCCTCGTTCTCGCTGCGCGCTGATTGGGCAGAGCGGAGACAAGCCCGCGTCCCGCCCCCGGGCGCTGGTGGCAGAGGCGCCATTGTGGGAGCGTCTGTGCGGGCCCGGGAGCGGCGGCAGCGGCCGGAGCCCGGTGAGGCGGCGGCGGAGCTCGGAGGTGGCCCCAGCGCAGCGTCCGGGGACGGCGCAGCCGCTTCTGCCCTACCCACAGCAACCGGGACGAGCCAGCGCTGCTCCGGCCCCGGCTCCTGCCCAGGCCCCAGCGGGAAGGAGACCGCGGGCAGCCGCTCCCGCAGCGCCCCCAGGCCACGGCCAACACGGCGCCCACACGGCACAAGGAACCCGCCAGAGCAGAGCCCCCTGCCGCCCCCTCCGCCCGCACACAGCCCCGAGCCCCGGCACAACCCAGCGCGGCTCCCACCTGCGCTGGCGCCGCCTCCGAGCTCCGCCACCGCCTCAGCGGTGGTTCCCGGTCACCCCCGGGATGATCCCGGTCACCCCCGGGATGTTCCAAATCGCTCCCAGTAGGATCCCAGTTGCCCCAAACATGGCTCCCAGTCATCCCCAGTATGGCCCCTTTCACTCTCAGTCACTCCCAGTAAGAGTCCAGTGTGGCCCCAGTCAGTTCCAGTATGAACCCAGTTACACCTTCTGTGATGCCATTTGCCCCCACTGTGGTCCCAGTTGCTCCCAGTGCAATGCCACTTATCCCCGGTATGATCCCAGTAACCTCCAGTCACTCCCAGTATGAGTCCAGTTTGATCCCAGTAACTCCCAGTATGATCCTGGCCACTCCCAGATACTCCCAGTATTATTCCAGTCACTCCAAGTATGACCCTGTCAGTCCCAGTATGATCCCAGCATGGGCCCAGCTGCTCCCAGTACGATCCCAGTTGCCCCCTGCATTATTCCAGTTTCTCCTATTCACCCCTGCTACGGATCTGGTCACTCCCAGTATGATTCCAGTCAGTCCCAGGATGATCCAAACCACTCCCAGTCTCTCCCAGTATGACCTCAGTTGTCCCCAGCATGCTCCCAGTAGCCCTCAGTATGGTCCCAGTATATCCCAGTATGACCCTGGTGCCCCAGTTCTTCTCCCAGTGGGATCTTTTCCCAGTCTGTCCCAGTCTGTCCTGGTCCCTTCCCAGCAACCGCCACCATCTCCCAGATCCTGCCCCCCCTGCCCCATTCCCAGGCACTGGGACCCCCCTGCACCCCCTTATCCTGCACCCACACCCCCCTGCACCCCCTGATCCTGCCCCCACACCCCCCTGCACCCCCTTATCCTGCACCCACACCCCCTGCACCCCCTTATCCTGTACCCACACCCCCCTGCACCCCTTTATCCTGCACCCACACCCCCTGCACCCCCTTTCCTGGGGATCCTCCTCTCCCAGCCCCTGGATCCCCTGTTTCTGTCACCCCGGGGACCCCCGGGCCCCCATTCCCGGCCAGCCCGGGGCACCTCACCCCCAGGCCTCCCTTTCCTGGGAAACCCCAGCTGGGCACGGGGCTCTCCAGCCGCTCTGGCATTGATGATCACCCCAAGGAAAGGGAGAGAATAGGAGAGAGAGAGAGAGAAGGAGATTGGGAATCAGGGATCGCAGTCCCAGCGCCCAGTCCTGCTCCGCCGGGGCTGGGACCTGCACCCGCAGGAAAAATTGGATCCGCTGCTCCCGGTGCTTCCCCGGCTTTGGGCCGAACCCAGCAGGTTCCGGGCAGAGTTTGAGTGCAGGGCCCGGGAGTTCAGCACAGCCCGGCCCGGGGGTCCCGTGGGGCGTGGCCGTGGAGGGTCCCAGATGGATCCCTGAGGGATCCGGAGGGGTTCCAGGAGGGGATCCGGGCAACGAGAGGTGAGTGTGAACCCCAAAACCGAGACCCCCTTGAACCACAATTCCTGGGCACCGGGACCACCCTGAACTTCCATTTCCGGGCACGGGAACCCCCCTGAACCCCCAATTTGGGTCCTGTGACCCCCCTCCATCCTCTTCCCCAGCACCGGGACCCCCCTGTACACCCTCATCTGGCACCGGGACCCTCCTGAACCGAATTTCTGGGCAGGAAACCCCCCTGAAGCCCCATTTATGGGCACGGGGACCCCCCTGTACCCCCTTATCCGGGACTGGAATCCCCCCGCACCCCCGTCAATGCTCTGGGACCCCCCTGCACCCCCTTTTCGGCCATCCCGCATTTCCCAGACCCCGCCCTTTTCCTCGGCTTTTGGATCCCCAGATCTCCCAAATTTCTGCGTGCCCCCAGTTCTCCATTCCTGGAGCTTCATTTAAGGGGGTCCCAGGGGGTCCCGGAGGGTTTCCGGGGATCCCAGCGGAGATCCAGTGGGATCCAGATGAATTCCCTGGAATTCCCCTTCCCCACCCCCAATCCCGTCTCGCTTTCGCGTCTCCCAAGCTGCGTCCCCAGGATCCGCCCGCCTCTCCCTGCCCCAGTCCCCCTTTCCCGTGACCCAGGGACGCCCTGGACCCCTAGTCCTGCCTTTCCCAGCTCCCAGACCCCCCTTTCCTCAACACCGGGGACCCCCGGACTGGATCCTGCCGAATTCTCGGGAATTCCCCCGTCCCCTCCACCCCTGCCCTCCCTCGGTCTCTTTCGCTTCCGCGTCCCAACCTGCGAGACCGGGATCTGCCCGGCGACCGGTGACGTCACTGACAGACCGGGCCGCCACTGGCGAGCACGAAATAGCGGCGCCAATGGCGGGGCCGGAGGTGGCTCTGGGGGCGGGGCCAGGGCTGAGGCGGGGCCAGGTCTGGGAGCGGGGCCGCAGCGGAGCAGCGCCATGGCTGCAGCGCTGGGGCTGGGGGCGATCTTGGGGCTCCTGGGGCTCCTGTGGGAGCCGGGGGGCGCGACGAGAGGTGAGTGGGACCCCGAAACCGGGACCCCCCTGAACTTCCATTTTCGGGCACCGGGAACCCCTTTAACCTCCATTGCGAGGCACGAGACCCACGCCGATCCCCCATTTTGTATCCTGTGACCGCCCTGCATCCCCTTCTCCAGCACCGGGACCCCCCTGTACCCCCTCATCCGGCACTGGGACCCCTCCGTACCTCATTCCCCGGCATCGGGTACCCCATTTACCCCCATTTCTGGGCAGGAAACCCTCCCTGGACCCCAATTCCTGGGCATCAAAAACCGTTGAGCCCCCATTCCTGAGCACGGGGACCCCTTCAGCGCCCATTTCCGCACACCGGGGCCCCCCTGTACCCCCTCATCTGGCACCGGTACTCTCCTGTACCCCCCCTTATCCGGGACTGGGACCCCCCCCTTGAACCCCCGTCAGTGCTCTGGGACCCCCCTGCACCCCCTTTTCGACCATCCCGCATTTCCTAGACCCCAGATCCGCCCTTTTCCTCGGCTTTTGGACCCCCAGATCTCCCAAATTTCTGTGTCCCCCCGCTTCCTGGATGGGCATTCCAGGGGGTCTCAGCGGAGTTCCAGTGGGATCCAGATGAATTCCCTGGAATTCCCCTTCCCTCCCGTCTCGCTTTCGCGTCTCCCAAGCTGCGTCCCCAGGATCCGCCCGCCTCTCCCAGCCCCAGCCCCCCTTTCCCGTGACCCAGGGACGCCCTGGACCCCCAGTCCTGCCTTTCCCAGCTCCCACACCCCACTTCCCTCAACACCGGGGACCCCCGGACCCCCCTTTCGTGGGGACAGGGACCTCCTGGATCCCCCATCCCGCCTCTCCCACTCCCTTCCTTGAACCTTGGACACTTCCCGGCTCTCCTGGTTCCGCTTCCTGATCCTTGGACACCCCCAGACCCCCCAGTCTCTGCGTCCCCCCAGTTCTTCACCCGGTGCATGGGGTTTCCCTGGGGCTCGTGGAGGATCCCAAGGGGCCCTGGGACCCCCCTGAACCGCAATCCCTGGGCACTGGGACCCCCCTGCACCCCCTTAGCCTGCACCTTTCCCCTCCTGCACCTCCTTTCCCATCCATCCCGCCTTCCCCAATCCCTTTTCCTTGACCCTGAGCCCCCCTGGATCCCCATTCCTGCTTTTCTCTGCCCCCAGCCCCCCCCCTTTCCCCTGCATCAAGGACCTTGAGCCTCCTATTCCCAGGTCTCCCCACCTTGTGACCCCTCTTTCCTTGGCACTGGGGACCCCTGGACCCCCTTTTCTGGGTCTGGGGATCCCCTGGAGCCCCCATCCCACCTCTCCCAGTACCTGCACACCCCCCCTTCCATAACCCTGGAACCCCCTGAGCCCCCATTCCTGAACACCGGGACCCCCCTGCCTGCCATTTCCTGTCCATCCCACCTCTCCCAGCCCTGCAAACCCTTTCCTTGGCCCTGGGATCCCCAAACCCCTTCCCAGCTCTCCCAGTTTCCCCTTTCATTGATCCATGACCCCCTCAAGACCCCAAATCTCCATGTCCCCACAGTTATCCACTCCCTGCATTACCGGGGTGTGGGGGTGTCAGAGCCCAGCCCGGGGATCCCCCAGTTCATGGTTGTGGGGTTTGTGGATGGGATCCCCTTCGAGCGCTATGACAGCGAGCGGGGCCGGATGGAGCTGCTGACGCAGTGGATGAAGGATGGAGCTGAGCCGGGATATTGGGATAGGAACACCCAGCGTTATGAGGAGTGGCAGAGCGTGGCTGCCAGGAACCTGGAGATACTGCGGGGCCGGTACAACCAGAGCAGGGGTGAGTGGGGGGATCTGTGGGGCTGGGATGGGATCTATAGGTCTCGGATGTTTATTCACAAGGCTCCAAGGGGCTGAACTGGGGATCCATTAGGATGGTATGGGATTTCTTGTGATCTATGGGGCTGGGACATGGATGCATGGGGCTGGGATGGGATCTATGGGGCCAGTTTGGGAGCCATGGATTTGTGATGTTGATCGATGGGCTCCAAGGGGCTGGAATGAGACTCTGTGGGTCTCCGTCAGACTCTGGGGCTCCCTAGGGCTGGAATGGGGCTCTGTGGGGCTGGGACACAATTCCATGGGTCTCTGTGGGTACAATCCCCCCAGGTCTCCACACATGGTTGAAAGTTTATGGCTGTGACCTCCTGTCCAACGGGAGTGTCCATGGAACCTACCGGCACGGCTACGACGGGCGGGATTTCATCTCCCTTGACCTGGAATCCGGGAGATTCGTGCCGGCCGACAGCGGAGCTGAGATCACCAGGAGGCGCTGGGAACATGAAGGGATCGTGGCTGAGAGACAGACGAATTACCTGAAGCACGAGTGCCCGGAATGGCTCCAGAAATACGTCAGATATGGGCAGAAGGAGCTGGAGCGCAAAGGTGGGTGGGAATTTGGGATTTGGGAATGGAGGATTGGAGAACACAGTAATTCCTGTGGGAATTCCACAGGCAGATCTCACCCCATCCCATTCCAGTGGGAATTCTATGGGCAGATCTCACCCTCATCCCATTCCCATGGAATTCCATGGGCAGATCTCACCCCCATCCCATTCCCATGGAATTCCATGGATGCATCTCACCGTTATCCCATTCCAGAGGCCCCTGATGTCCATGTGTCCGGAAAAGAGGAACACGGGATGCTGATCTTGTCCTGCCACGTGTACGGATTCTACCCCAACACCATCGCCGTCAACTGGATGAAGGGGGATGAAATCTGGGATCAGGAGACAGAGTGGGGCGGGGTCGTCCCCAACAGCGACGGCACCTTCCACACCTGGGCCAGGATCGAGGCGCTGCCGGAGGAGCGGGAGCAGTACCGGTGCCGGGTGGAGCATCCCGGAATGCCGGAGCCCGGGATCTTCGCTTGGGGTGAGGCTGGGAATGTGAGAATTGGGAATTTGGAATTCCCAAATGGGGATTCCCCTTCCCCTCCTCACTATCCCGCCTTTCCCAGAGCCGACATCTGGCGGGAATCTCACCGTGGTGGTCGCTGTGTCCGTCATCGCTGCCATCCTCATCCTCACTGCCCTCACTGGATTCATCCTCTGGAAGCTCCAATCCGGTAACACACGGGATGGGGGTGGGGAAGGGGCACGTATCCACCCGGCACCGTTCCAGGAATCCTGTGCCACTGACACTGATCCCACTGTTTTTCCACAGGGAGGAGGGACAGGTGTGGAGAATTTAGCAGATGAATGGCTGCATAGCAAAGGCCATATTTAATATCAAATCGGTTAGAGTGTAGCTGAGGGCTACGTGACCTACGGCAAGAAAACACTGCCCTTGAGCACAGAGGTTCCATAGCAATGGGGAAGTCGAGAATACATGGTATATGGGAAAGTACAAAAAACTTAAGAAAGTTGCAACTGCAAGGCTAACTGCAAAAATACGTGCATTATAAGAGACATAACCAATCATGAGCTATACTTTTGCAATATGTATGAGCTGATTACTGCCTGTATAAATATGATAACATTGAAAACAATAAACGAGGCTTGTTGATCATGAACAGCATGAGACTTGTCTCCCGTGGCTCTTCCAACAAATGGTGACCGACGACGTGATAACGCCCTGTCGCTTCTGCTGGCCAGAAGAAAACGGGGGACACGCTACCACGATTGTTGGAGGCTGCGTTGGGTTCGGGTCCTGCAGCTAGAAGGACGACTACAGAGCACTAGAAGGGGCTCCAAGTCCCGAGTGACCACAGCGGTGGGCTCGGCCGATACGTGCCGCCAAGACCTGGAGGGGCTGCAACAGCGCTGACGTCGGCATGGACAGGCAAGCGGCACATAATTTATTCACAGTATTTCTAAAGAAAAGGCAGATTAAGGGGATAGACTTAGATAAGGAACTGCCCTCGCTTCTTAAGTTTGCTACCTCTTACGGTTTCTTTGTCAATCCTCATACTGTTCATGATGTGGGGGAGTGGAGAAACTTCGGGGATAAGCTCTGGGAGTTAGTATTAGAGGATGATAAATCCGCAAAAAAGATGAGTAAATTGTGGAAAGTGGTGCAAAATGAATTGTTAATGAGTCAGGCAGAAAAGAGAGCAGCTGAGGAGGTGAAAGTTGCACAAGAAAGGAATAAGGATTATGAATTGCAGTGGAATGCTAGTGCTCCAAACCCCCCCGCTTTTACAACCGTAAATCTGCCTGCTTCGGTACCATCTGCACCCCCTTTGAAAGAGGCAGACGACACTGAGATAATGAGCCTGAAAGGTCAGCTCTTTGTTGTCCTCCCCAGGCGGCCAACCCCCCCGGAAACCCTGAGCCTGTCCCAGGGGCTGAATCTGACCTCGAGGGGACTATGGCTAGGGAAAGGTGTGAGCTGTGGACTATGTTAGCCCGGCGGGGGGTGGAGGAGGGGGATAATGACTTGGTAATGGCTGCGAGTGAGAGCTTAGCGTTCCCAGTCGTCTATATGCCTAATGTACAAGGAGGGTTGCAGGCAGCTATTACAACATTAGATTGGAAAATGCTAGCCCAGCTACCTGCTACGGTGGGGAGTTATGGAGTCGCTAGTGAACCAGTTAAACAAATGCTTGATTATCTTTTTAACGCCCACGTGATGCTCCCTTCTGATATTAGAGGCATAGCACGATTGATTTATACCCCTCATCAGATGTTGTTGTTTAATGCACATTGGCAACAAGAAGCTACGCTATCAGCTAACATTCAGAGAGCTCAGGGAGATCCTTTGCATGGCATAACCATTGATGAATTAATGGGTTTGGGCGCATACTCGCAAGTAGAAGCACAGGCACTGTCGGGACCAGACAAATGCAGAGAGATAATGACTGTAGCTAAAAGAGCAATGGAAAAAATTAAAACGCCAGGGGGTACGCCTATTTACATGGGGATAAAACAGGGGAGGGGGGAGTCACTAGGCACCTTCGTAGATAAACTAATGGATGCTATAACAAAAGCTGGGGTGGCCGAATTTATGCAAGGGGCCTTACTAAAACAATGTGTACTACAGAATTGTAATTCCTCAACTAGAACCCTTATTAATACTATGCCAGGGGACTGGACAATCCCGGACTTGTTAGAGAAGGCAGCTTCCCTTCCATCGGGTTCTCAGGCTTTTTTAGTGGATGCTTTGCAAAAGATAGGGGAGGGGTTACAAGAGCAGGCAAAGTCATTACAGGAGCAGTCAAAAGCCGCGCAAACTCAGGTCCTGGCAGCTCTTGCGCCCCTCCAAGTGACCGCTGCGGAGAACTCCCGCCCTCGCTCAACCAACAGTAGCCGTGTGAAATGTTTCCGCTGCGGAGGTTTTGGACATATTCGCCGCGAGTGTGGAGTGACAGGAGTCTGGTGTGGAAAATGCCAATCCAGTACGCACAACACTAGCGCCTGCCGCAGGAAACCGGGAAACTCGAGAAGCAGCGCGAGCAGCTGCCGCGTGAGGACACAAATTGCAGCTGCAATGCCATCAGGACTCAACAGCAATTACAACCAGCCACCAGGGGAAGCCTCGGCCTGGACGTGGCAGCCTCAATAGACTTTACAATTATGACCAGTCAGCCACAAAAAATCCCCACAGGACTAATTGGACCTATCCTGATAAATGGACAACCAGTCGGGGGACTACTCTTAGGCCGATCGTCTGCAAGCATGTTGGGACTGTTTGTAATACCGGGTGTAATAGATTTGGACTATGAGGGGGAAATGATGATCATGGTTCACACCCCCTACCCTCCAGTAAAAGTCTCAAAAGGACAACGGCTAGCTCAATTAATACCGCTTCCACAGATGACAAAGGGATTGATACCCTTAAAAAAGGATCCCAGACGGCAGGGAAGCTTTGGCTCAACTGGAGGGTTAACCTTGCTCACTATTGATTTGACAACTCGTCCAAAAAGGCCATGTCGACTTTCTTTTCAGAATCGGAGCATTACATTGATCGGATTGTTGGATACGGGTGCCGACACCTGCATTATCACCCCTGGAGAGTGGCCCTCGGACTGGCCAGTGCAGCCCTCTGCTATCACAGTGACAGGGATCGGTGGAATGACACTGGCAAACCGCACACCCGTACTCAAGGTGGAAATAGATGGCACGCAGGCTGCAGCATCATTTCCTATTGCTCCACTTCCTCCTACGGTGGCATGCCTAATCGGCCGGGACGTCCTGTCTCAATTGGGCCTCGTCCTCACCAATGAGCACCCTTTAGGGTAATGGCCATTGCTTGGACTTTCCCGCTACCACTTACTTGGACTACCGAGGAACCTGTAGTGGTTAAGCAATGGCCACTAAAACGGGAAAGTCTTGAGCAAGCTCATCAGTTAGTCCAGGAGCAATATGCACAAGGACACTTGAAACTGTCTACCAGCCCTTGGAACACTCCAATATTTGTGATAAAAAAGAAATCTGGAAAATATCGGCTATTACATGACTTGAGAGCTGTCAATCGTCAAATGGAACCCATGGGGGCACTGCAACCAGGACTTCCTAACCCCTCTATGCTTCCGGAGAATTGGCCCATCCTTATCATTGATTTAAAGGATTGCTTTTTTACCATTGCCTTGCACCCACAAGACACTAAACGGTTTGCTTTTACCTTGCCTGCAATTAATAGAGGAGAACCTGATAAAAGGTTCGAATGGACTGTTCTGCCACAAGGAATGCGTAATTCACCCACCCTATGTCAGCTTTATGTTGACACTGCACTACAGCCACTTTGACAAAAGATGCCCAGAACTATCATTTATCATTATATGGATGATATTCTGTTTTCTCAGGAGGTACCATTCACAGATGAGCAAATAGAGGACATTGTAACAACATTAGCAGAATTCTCCCTGATCGTTGCTCCTGAAAAAGTACAAAGGACTGCACCTTAGAAATATCTGGGTTGGACGATTACTGAACAAATGATTAAACCACAGAAGCTATTAATTAGTACTACAATCACCACATTACATGAGGCTCAGAAACTCTTGGGTGACTTGCAGTGGTTAAAGCGTGTCACTGGCGTTCCCAACAACCTGTTGGAGGACCTGCAGCCCTTGCTAAAGGGCACTGATCCCTGTACTCCTGTGACACTTACTGAAAAACAACAGGAAACCTTGCAGCACATTATGGACTGTGTTTTAAAAGGCTTTGTGTCACGGATGGATCCTGAATTGCCTTTACATCTCACTATCTGGCACGCTGACATGCATCTCTTAGGAGCAGTTACCCAACCTCAAAAGAAAACGGGGGAGAGAGTACTGGAATGGATCTCACCGCCTTTACAGAAACGGAAAACAATAACCACAAAAATTGAAAACTTGGCAGCAGTAATCAAGAAGGGGCGTATGCGTGTAATGGAGATCAACGGTCTGGAACCAGCGACAATTAACCTGCCCATGGAAAAAGCCACACTGGCCTGGTATCTTTTAAATTCTGTCGACCTGGCTGAAGCATTGCTGGCCTCAGGAGCGCAAATAGAGACAGGGTCTCTTGTGCCCAGGATGTTAAAGTGGATTGGTGAATGGAGCTGGATCAGCAAACCACTGAGGAAAGAAAAGCCTATTCCCAATGCCATAACAGCCTTCACCGATGTGGGAAAGAAGACACGCAGAGCGGCTGTAGTCTGGAAGAAAGGAAAAGAATGGCATCAGCAAATCCTGGAAGCAGAGCCTGAGGATAGTTTACAAACCTTGGAGCTTTTAGCTGTAGTATGGGCAGTGACTCACATAAGTGAACCCTTAAATGTAGTATCGGATTCACTTTATGTGGTAGGTGTTGTGTCAAGAATCGAGGATGCCACCATTAAGGAGGTTCAGAACAAGAGACTGTATGAACTGTTTTTACAGCTGAGGCGTGCCTTGAGAAATAGGACTGAGCCCTATTCTATTACTCACATTAGAAGCCACCAATGGGACACTGGTCTGGGGGAAGGAAATCAAAGAGCGGATAAACTGGTATCCACTGCAGTTACGGTACCAATGTCACAGTTCACCCTGGCTAGAGAGGCCCACTCCATGTTCCATCAGAACGCTAAGGGTTTGCAAAAACAGTTTCAGATCTCACATGCAGACGCCACAGCTATTGTCAGGAGTTGCCCTATTTGTGCAAATCATAACAATGGTGTGGGTTTAGGTATAGGGGTCAACCCTCGGGAAACAGCAGTTAATGACATTTGGCAGATGGATGTCACTCATGTGCCTAACTTTGGTCGTCTGAAATACTTGCATGTCACTATAGACACACACAGTAACTTTGTTTGGGCTACTGCCCAACCAGGGGAAAAGGGATCTCACGTAATCAGACACCTAACTAGCTGTTTTGCTGTAATGGGGGTTTGCAGTCAGGTAAAAACGGATAGTGGACCTTCCTATACTGGTCAGAGAGTCCAGAGATTCCTACAACAATGGGGAGTTAAACATGTGACAGGGATACCCCACAACCCTCAAGGACAGGCTATAGTGGAAAGAGCAAATGGTACACTCAAAAGATATTTGGAGAAGTTCAAAGATATTTTGGATGTGCAAGAAAGGCTGTCTAAAACATTGTTTGTTTTAAATTATCTTTGTATTTTTGGATCATCAGAAGTTCCAGCAGCTGTGTCTCATCGCACAGACAGGTCCATTACAGAAAGGGATGAACAGGCTGAGATGTGGGTTAATTATAAATGCCTTAAGACAGGAGTGTGGAAAGGCCCGGCTAAAGTGCTTTACTGGGGTAGGGGTTACCTTTGTGTCTCTACCCCCACAGGCTCCGAGTGGATTCCTGCGCGCTGGGTTAAACCAGCGAGCCCGCCTCAAGGTGGAGACCGTCAGGAACATACAGCTGCATCTGAAGCTACTGATTCAGCCACATCGATCCTTTTTGCAGACTGTTTTTAAGTCCAGCTCAGGTGGATGTACGGACCCCACAACAACTGGCATACTTGTTTGCTTGCTTAGCTAGTTATAACACTGGAGAATTGAGACTTCGTGCATGCTTGAACTGTTGGGACCGGAATCATTGTGCTTGGTTACTAATACATTGTGGGGGTTGTGGGGGGGATAAATGGGTCCATCAGACGCGGACCAGGGGAGAGCTGTGGTGTGCTTCCTGTAGAGGGAAATGGAGGAATGAAAACGTTCGGCAAACTCTAGAGTCAAGCACTGGGTTGCCATTTCCTCTGGCTGTTCAATTATTTGAAAGTACAGAACAACAGGCCTTAGCATATGCTCGGTGGGAACTTGGGCATTCGACATGGAGAGCTAAGGCTCTTAGTACCTCCCAAGTATTACGGAAGCAGTGTGATGTTGTCTGTAAAATCCCTCGGCAGTGGGCAGTGAAACCACAGGATTGGGAAGAGCTTTGCTGCAGATTTAGACAGATAGCAGCCGAGAGGCATAAACAAAAAGATAAAAAGAAATTTAACAAGAAAGGCCACAATGTTTAGCCTAATATGGTTTTTTGTAGCATTGCAATGTCCTGGTGTTATTAGCACGTATTGGATACCCCCGCAGCCCAAGGAAAACATCTGGGTAACCTTAGCAAACAAAACAGGACAGGAATCAATATGTTTGGCATTATCCTCACCCGGTAACCCCTTTTCTACGTGTTTAGTGGGAGTGCCCTTGGATGAGCTGCCCTGTCCACAGTCGGCACATAATTGTAAATCAAATGAGGCAATTTTGTATGATGATCAATGGGATCAAGTGATGCCCCATTTCCCTATAGCCTCTTTGGAGCCTCAGGAACTTGAGATATTGGGTTCCTTAAAAGCGGATTGGTGCATCTGTTTCAATTGGACAAGTGTATATTGTGCCGGACCTGGATGAAAAGGTGTCAATATGTCATACCCGATAAATGTTAATGCTTCATTGGCCATTTATAGAAATGACACTCAATGGTGCAACTGTACAAGTCCCAACATATCTCTGTCATCCAATAATCCCATAGCATTGCCTTACGGAGTATTTTTAATTTGTGGTGATCGAGCTTGGGCCGGAATTCCCTCAAAGATAGAGGGAGGGCCATGCACATTGGGTCGATTAACATTGCTTACGCCAAACACTTCTGTGATTCTCCAGATGCATAAGCAACACCACAGAGTCAGGAGAATGACACACGCATTCAAACCAGACTGTCGGGACGAAGCAACATTCTGGTCAACAGAAGAAAGGGTTTTAGCATCCTTTTTTGCTCCAGGTGTTGCTGCAGCCCAAGCTTTGACTACGCTAAACAAATTAGGTTGTTGGTTGGCAAAACAGACAAATGCAACCTCCGTTGCACAATCTCAATTATTGATAGATGTAGACTCGGTAAGACATGCCACGCTACAAAATAGAGCTGCAATTGATTTCCTATTATTAGCACAAGGGTACGGTTGTGAAATGTTTGAAGGGATGTGTTGTATGAACTTGTCAGACCACTCCAGCTCTATACATGCACAATTGCACACTTTGCACACACTGACCACACATTTGCGGCAAGACTCTGGCTTTGGGTTTGATAACTGGCTAAAAGGTTTGGGTTTAGGACCTTGGCTAACTTCTTTGTTACAGCATTTAATTACAGTGGGAATTGTGATTTTTGTGTTGTTATTATTGTTGCCTTGTCTTTTTAAATGCTTGCAAAACGCTTTGATGAAGTTGGTAAACGACAAATGGAACACCTCTTTGCTAGTGCTAAAAGAAAACGGGGGAAGTGTGGAGAATTTAGCAGATGAATGGCTGCATAGCAAAGGCCATATTTAATATCAAATCGGTCAGAGTGTAGCTGAGGGCTACGTGACCTACGGCAAGAAAACACTGCCCTTGAGCACAGAGGTTCCATAGCAACGAGGAAGTTGATAATACATGGTATGTGGGAAAGTACAAAAAGCTTAAGAAAGTTGCAACTGCAAGGCTAACTGCAAAAATACGTGCATTATAAGAGACATAGCCAATCATGAGCTATACTTTTGCAATATGTATGAGCTGATTACTGCCTGTATAAATATGATAACATTGAAATCAATAAACGAGGCTTGTTGATCATGAACAGCATGAGACTTGTCTCCCGCGGCTCTTCCAACAGACAGGGATGGATACAACATGGCAGCCGGTGAGTTCCAGTGGCGGATCCAGCTCTGGATCCCCTCTGTGCAGATCCCAGGATGGATCCTGGGGTTAATCCTGGTGTGTGATCCATGCTGGAATCTCATGGCTCTTCTCTTTCTGCAGGAAGGGACATGGGAACCAACAGCTCGACTGCAGGTACAGAGCGGGATCAGGGTGGGATTCCAGAGGGAATTCGGGGCAGGATGGATGGACTGGGATCAGGGAGGGATTCTGGATCAGGGCAGGGTCCAGAGCAGGGTCAGGAGGAACTGCAGAGACTGGGATCAGGGCTGGATTCCGGAGAGGAATCAAGTGGGATGGATGGGGCAGGATTGGTGCAAGATGAATGGAGCAGGATTTGGATTCCAGACAAAAATCAGGTTGGATGGAGTGGAGCAGGACTGGGGCAGGAGGGGTGGGGCGGGATCAGGAAGGATTCTGGACCAAGGAGGGATTCCAGTGCAGATTAGTTGGGATGGATGGAGCAGGATCAGCTTTGGATTCCAGTGAGGGATTGGGACAGGATGGATGGGGTGGGATAAGGAGGGATGGATGGAGCTGGATTGGGGCAGGATCAGGTGGGATTCTGGAGCAGCTCCCGCTCTCCATAGGCTCCAGCCAGGTCCATCCTGGTGAATGGGGACAGGGACAGGGTGACACTGTGACCCTCTCTCATCCCAGCAGGAATCACTGCCTGAGCAGCTGTGGGAGGCCAGCGCCCACCTGACCAAGGATCACCTGCTGGGGGCACTTGGGGAAATCGACTTCCTCCTCTCCAGTCCCTGTGGTGGCTCTGGTGGCCCTGGTGGCCCCCGTGGCCGAGCAGTGCCAAAAAGCCATCGAGGACATCCCGAGGTTACTGGAGGACATTGGTGTCACCACTGTGACATCATCAGGGACATCACTGGTGTCACTTGTTTCCTCCCTCTTCCCGTGATGTGTTTGAGCCAAATTTGGGGAATTTTCTGGGAATTTTCCCAAATCCTGATAGGAATTCATAGGGTGACATCACTGGGGACACTCTGGGGACACTCGGGGACACTCAGGGACGCGGGGCCAGGGGGTGAATGAGCCCCCTCGGTGCCTTGCAGGAGAGGCAGCAGAGCCGGGTTATAAATTACAATATCAATGACAATATAAATGCCAATATCAATGACAATATCAGTGACAATATCAATGACAATATCAATGACAATACAATATTGGCTTTCACATTCATGTATCGACTTTTGCACCTTGTTATTGATCACAACGATTTTTATACGGTGCAATTTATAATTCCTTTCAGCTGCTTTTTGATGTAACATAATCTATCAGTTTATGTGTGCACCGTACAGCTGACATAAATGGCAGTGTCATAAATCGATTTTATATCATAGACCTTAGGGAAAAACAAAAAGAGACTGCACAATGTTAAAATGCTTTTGATATTATGACCATTATAACTAAATTTTATATTGTAACTGTTATAACCAACCTTTATATTGTAACTATTATAACAAACTTTTAGATTATGACTGACTCAGAGAATGGAATCAATTCTTTTGTTTCTCACATCTGCAGGCTGGTTTGGTCGAATTTTAAGGGGGTTTTGAGAGGATTCGGGGAGGATTTTAGGGGGGAGTTTGGTGGATTTTAAGAGGATTTTGAGGGGATTTTTGAGGGGATTATGAGGGGATTCGGGGAGGATTTTAGTGGGATTTTTGGCGAATTTGAAACCTCTTTGTCCCGCCAGATTGAGGGAAGACCCCGAGAAGAGGCAGAAGCGCCCTTAACAAAGATGGCGGCGAGGCTTCACAGATGGTCTGGCGAGATTTGCCGCGGGAAGGGGGTGCTTGTCCTGGCTGTTTAGGGCGAGCCCCTGAGGGGTCTCCAGGCTGCGTTTGGCAATTTTAGGCTCAGTTTTGGAGCTTTTAGGCTGAATTTGGGGTTTCCAAGCTGGATTTTGTTATAAATCCATATTATACACTTGGCTTTTTGCAAATATTAAAATGAATGCCATATGTATAATGTGGGAAGGTTTTACTGTATTTGCTTTTATTATTGACAGAGTTTAGAAATGTGATGAATGTATATTTTCTTTTTGGGTTGTAAAGATTTTTTGGTAACATTTAAAACCAGTCAAACCAGTGGACAAAACTGAATCAAACCCCTACTACAAGGTAAAGGGAAGACCCTCCTACGTTCCTGAATTAACCAGATCAAGGTAGCGGCGAACCAAAAGCTACAAGAAGGAATTTATTGATCTCCTGGTATCAGAAGAATAAGACATAGAACGACTAAAAGGCGCCAACAAGAACTTTTATCTACAAGGAGTAATAAAATGCTCATTTGGTGAAATGGGAGAAGTTGGAGGGGAACCAGAACCAAGAGAACATCTGAACTCAAAGGAATGTTTGAATATTGCATTAGGGTCTATTGAATATGTAACACAGAGATCCTTAAAACAAAGGATCTGAAGGGGGTAAGGTTTGCTGGCAGGCTCCCCAGCAGGCACCCTCAGCCAAAAACCTTTATTTGATCTATTTCTGTCTCCTAATTGTCTATTTTTTTTATTTTTATTAAACTTACAAATTTTTCTAAGAAAGTGAACCTCATTTTTCACACCCGGAACCTCCCTTGGGCCTCACCTGGGACATGTGGGAAACCCCAAATCCTTGGGAATCCTCACCTGGGACCCCTCAAATCCATCCGGAGCCTCACCTGGGCCTCCCATGTCCACCCTGCCCCCCCTGTGCCGTGTGCCCTCGATGTCCCCTGCCTACCTGGGACCCCCAAAACTTCACCTGACTCCCAAACCCCACACAGGACCCCCCAAAACCCTTCCAGAACCCCCTTAAACCCTCCCAAGGCCCCTCAAAGCCCCCTCAGGATCCTCAAAACTTTACCTGGGACCTCCCACCCCTCCAAAACCTCACCTCAAACTACGTAAACACCACCTGGGGCCCCCCAAGCCCTGCCTGGGGCGCCCCAAACCCCCTTAGAACTGCCCCAAACACCACCTGGGCCCCCAAGGACCTCCAAACTCCCTCAAACCACACCTAGGACCCCCCCAACCCCCACCCTAAAACCACCAAACCCCACCTGGCACCCTCAAAACCCCACCTGGAACCCCCCAAACCACACTTGGGACTCCTCAGAACCCTCCAAACCCCGCCTGAGACTTCCCAAACCATTCCCAGCCCCCTGACCCTTCTTTCCTGTCCCCTGGTGTCCCCTCTTGCCCTCTCTGCCAAGGTGGCCCCAGCGATGGCCACGTGTCACCGGGCTCGGTTGGCTCTGGTGGCCCTGGCTGAGGCCTTGGGGACACCAGGCAATGTCCCTGTGGCACTGGACCAGGCCAAGGCTGCACTGGGCCAGGCCCAGGTGGCCCTGAGGGGCCTGGAGGTGGCCTGAGAGGCTGCGGTGGCCCCAGCGGTGGCCCTGGGGACCCTCAGGAACAAGGACCCAGAGTGGCTGCAGCAGCTCGGGGCCGTGGCCGAGGCGGCAGCGCTGGAGCACGAGGAGCGATGGGCACGGCGGTGCCAGCGCTGGCTGCGGGCCGGGCACAGGCTGGCCATGGGGCTGACAGTGCTGTGTGTGGCCATGTGTGAGTAAAAACCAGTGTGGCCCAGTATGGACCAGTATGGCCCAGTATAAACCAGTATGGACCAGTATGGACCAGTATGGACCAGTACAGACCAATTTGGATGAGTTGGGCTCTGGGCCGGGCACGGGCTGGCCATGGGACTGACGGTGCAGTGTGCAGCTGTGTATGAGTAAAAACCAGCATGAACCAGTATACACCAGTACGGACAAGTACAGACTAGTATGGACCAGTATAAACCAGTACAGACCAGTATGGATGAGTTGGGCTCTGGGCTGGTCATGGGTTGGCCGTGGGGCTGAGTGCAGCCGTGTATGAGTAAAAGCCAGCACGGAGCAGTACGGACCAGTATGGACCAGTATAGAGCAGTACAGATTAATATGGACCAGTATGGACCATTATAGGGCAGTGGGGACCAGTTCAGACCAGCATGAGGTTGTATAGACCTGGAGGGACTTTCTCCTGCCCTGACCAGTATAGACCAGTATGAACCAGTTCAGACTAGTATGGACCAGTTCAGACCAGTATAGAATGGTATGGACCTGTTCAGACCTGTTCAGACCAGTACAGGCCAGCTCAGACCAGTTCAGACCTTCCCCTGCCCAGGATGGGGACACTGGGAGGGGACTGGGGACACTGGGCTGATGCCATGGGTGGCACTGGTGACACTGGGGTGACACTGGGACTCACTGAGGTGGTGGCACTGGCACGGTGACAATGAGGGTGGGGACACTGGGCTGAAACTGGGGACGCTGGGCTGGTGACATTGCTATGGTGACACCGGGGCGGTGACGTCACTTCCTCCTGTTTCCTCCCAGCCACGCCCCATTTCCGGCATGTCCGCGACTGCCACCGGGCCTTGTTCAGCCCCCGGAGTGTCCCCAGAGTGTCCCCGGAGTGTCCCCAGCAGCCATGGAGCCCCATGAGGTGCAACGATTCTGGCGCGGGGTGGCAGTAGGGGACAGGGGGTCACAAAGGGGACAGGGGGTGTGGGAGGAAGTGGGGAGGCAACAGAGGGGTGGAGGGGACTGAGGGTGGCAGACGGGGTGAGGACAGTGGGGTGGTGGCAGGGGGGTGGCAGAGGGGCCGAGGAGGTGACAAAGGGATGGAGGAGAGAGCTGAGCTCTCCAGGTAGGGGATAAAGGGGACCCTGGTAGGGCACTGGGGCCCTACCAAGTGCCACGAGGTCCCTACCAACTCCCTTGTCCCCTCCCCAGCTGCTGGAGATGCAGGTGGACATGGTGGCCACCCTGGGTAAGCTGGCAGCCACTGTGACCATGCCACGCAGGGATGTGTGGCCGTTCGTGTACCCAAGGTCCCTGCGTGCAGCCCTGAGGAAATTCACCTGGCACCTCCGGGACACCCTGGAACATGGCAATGTCACCTCCCAGGCCCTGGCTGCCCTCGTGACAACCCCAGGGGCCACCTGGGCCAATGTGAGAGCTGCAGCCAGCGCCTGGCGGGAGGCGAGGTCTCTGCTCTTTATGAGCTCCATCTGGCTGATGAATGAGGCCTTCAATCTCCTCCATACCTGGGAGGACAAGGACACCTCCAAGGCCATTGCCATCGCCCAGGCTGGAGACCTGCAGGATGAGACCACCGGCTGGCGGAGAGCTGAGGACATCATGTTGGCTGTGATCTGGCAGCCAACGGTGGCCCTGCTCAAGAAGGAGTTGTCCTCGTTTCTGGCTGCACAAAAGGCCGGGTGATGGTGGTCCTCAACGCCGTATTGGCCACCAGCCCAGCAGAGAAAGCCACAAGGTGGGGACAGTGGGCGAAGGCAGCCCAGAGGCTGCTGGGGCACTTGGTGCCTATGTGTTACAGGCCTTCCTGTATCTCTGGAGGCTGCAGAACCAGCTGAGGGACATTGAGTTGGCCCTGAAGGAAAAGGAGGCATCCACCAATGCCCCAAAGCCTTGGTGGCTGCAGTGGTCAAGGCTGAGTGGCTACAGGAGGCCAGCGCCCCCCTGGCCATACATCAGCTGCTGGGGACACTTGGGGACATCCATGACCTCCTCGGTGCCCAAGCAGAGCCAAGAAGCCATCGAGGACACCCCCAGGCCATCCAAAAAACAGCGCACAGCGCCATCGTTTGGCAAAACAAGTAATGGCATCTCAATCCCAGGAACACCTGAACAACCTGAAGGCACCTGGGGAACACCCGAGCCAGGTGCAGTTTGTGAAACCACCAGCCATCTCCCAAGCCACCCTGATTTACTACCCCCAGGGACACGATGTGAACTGGCAACTTCCAAACTGATATATTCTTTTCAAATCTGTTGCCATGAATGCATTCCCATAGGAGTTACTGGTATTTCAAAACAAAGTCAAGGCTTTCTAATTACAGGCAAGCACAGTAATAGAACTCTTGGACTTTCAGTTCTTCCAGCTGTTGTTTCAGTAAATTGTAAAGAGGAGCTGAGGGTTTTAGCTCTTGCTTATTAGGCTCCAATGGTAATTCAACCAAAAACACCAATAGCTATTGCTATTGCATTGCCAATGAATAGAAATAAGCGAGCTGGAAATGCCCATTGGATAAACATATCACCAATGAAGAGCCAGAGCTGACGTGCAGTCTGACACACCGTGATAAAACAGTTCACATTACAGGCCTGCTGGACACAGGGGCAAAGGTCACTGTGGTTTCTTATGGGTTTTGGCCGAGCAATTGGAATCTGGTGCCACCCGAGTGTGTTCTCACAGGGATTGGAGGAGCTACAGTGTGTATGCAAAGTGAATCCATGATCACTGTCACAGGTCCTGAAGGGATGACAGCGACCACTCGTCCTTACGTGGTGAAGGGGCCCATCACAGTGTGGGGGAGAGACGTGTTGTCCCAGTGGAGAGCAAAGATGATTCTTGATGGAAACCACAGCAACGCCTGCCGTTCATTATTGAGTTATCATTATTGAGTTATCATGTGTCCTGAGTTGGCAGGCAACTTCTACTCTATATCCTACATCGTGGGGCTCTATTTTGTCTAGCGGTTGTTTCTCTTCCCCCTCGGCGAGGACTGTGGCTGATAGGCGGGTCCTCGCTGGGGCGGGGGGGGGGGAAACGGCTGCGGGCTCCCTTACTTTCACTTTTGGCTAGCAGCTTGCTTTCTGCTTGGCGTGCTTGCTGTTCTGCTCGCTACTATCGCTATTCTTTTCTAGGTTTTTTCTCTTCCTTTTTTTCTTTCCCCTTCCCAAAGATTAGGACCGGCTCTGGACTGACCTGACCTCGCCTGACCTGAGGAAGTTCGGGAATTTCCAGGGCTCGACACAGAAGATCTGTGCCTCTTCCCACACAGTATCTGTTTCCTTCTTTGTTTTTCCTTTTGTGTGGGGAGTGTTGTTAATAAAATAGGTTTTTCCACTTTCCCTCCAAGGAGTTTTTCTTCCCTCCCGAACCCAGGTCTGGGAGTGGGGGAGGGGTGGTGGAGGTTTGTCTTAGGGGTTCTCCCCCTAATCTGTTCCAAACCGGGACATTTCTTGGTGCGTTGGCCGGGAAACGAGGCCAGAGAAAAGTGGAAAAACCTAAATAATAGTATTGGTGGTTCTGATTGTTTTGTGGGTGTGCTGGGATGAGTTTTTCTGGATCTATAATGTTATACGGAGTGAAAGTCTGCCAATATTTCTGGTCCCTGGGGCTTCTTGAAATCTTAATACCTTTGTGGTGCCTGGGGTTATTTCCTCACCCAGAAATAGCTCTGGTACTGTTCCTAATACGCAGTTTGTGTAGCCGTGGGGTACTAACCAGAATATTTATTGGACTGGGCTTGGTGGTGATGTTTTATAGGAGGGTTGTTAAGATGCTCGAATCTACCCCAATAATATATGGATCACTCTTGTGGATGTGTACTCAGTTTGCTGGGGCGGAAGCAGGGGAAGAGTTTGTTCGGCCTCTGCTTTCTTTGTTTTCTTTTGAGTGGTTTGGAGATGTTCAGTTTCCCCTGAGTGTTAAAGAGACCATCTTTCTGGTGTTTAATCTGGTAAGCCTCCTCTATACAGTCTGCAGCTTCTCTAGAATATGGGCTGAGATTTCTAGAGGGGCTGATAAAACTCCTGACCCAGGCAGAGGAAATCCTGAGTGGTGTGGAGAATGGGAGAATATGGGCCAACTCCTCAGGGAATTCTCTGACCCTGTAGTTTGGGATTTTCCACAAGAAAGATAACCGGGCTTCCCCCCCGTGCGGGCGGCTGTCTGCGGCGGCGGCGGCCGGGGAAGAGCGAGAGACGGTGTCCGAAAAGGCCGCCGACGGGCCGAGAGAGAGAGAACAAAAGGGCGAGCGGGGAGGCGAGGCGCGGGCCTCGCCCCCGGGCTTCCAGACCGAGGGGAGCCCTCGGCCCAGTCAGGACGGGACCAGATGTAAAGAACGTACTCTACTCTGCGGCCGGGAGCCAGGGTCTGTCCTGGAGCCTTTGGCAAAAGGTACCTGGTGAGACCCGAGGCCGACCACTGGGATTCTGGAGTCGGAGCTACAGGGGGTCTGAGGATAATTACACCCCAACAGAAAAAGAAATCTTGGCCGCCTATGAGGGAATCCAAGCTGCTTCGGAGGTGATAGGTACGGAAGCACAACTCCTCCTGGCACCCCGACTACCGGTGCTAGGGTGGATGTTTAGAGGAGAGGTTCCCTCCACCCACCATGCCGCCAGCGCTACCTGGAGCAAGTGGATGGCCCTCATTACACAACGCGCCCGAGTTGGGAAACTGAATCGCCCTGGAATTGTGGAAATAATTACAAACTGGCCCGAAGGTGAAAGTTTCAGCATTGCAGATGAAGAACAAGAACCAGTGACTCGGGTTGAGGAAGCTCCGCCATACAACCAGCTGCCGGCAGAGGAAGCACGTTATGCTTTATTCACCGACGGTTCCTGCCGTGTCATAGGGATGAGTCGGAGATGGAAAGCAGCTGTATGGAGCCCCACACGACAGGTTGCAGATGTCACTGAAGGAGAGGGTGGATCCAGTCAATTTGCTGAGCTCAAAGCCATTCAACTGGCCTTAGATATTGCTGAGAGAGAGAGGTGGCCAAGGCTCTACCTCTATACTGATTCATGGATGGTAGCCAATGCTCTGTGGGGATGGCTGAAGAGGTGGAAAGAGGCTAATTGGCAGCGTGGAGGGAAACCAATCTGGGCTGCTGAGGAGTGGAAGGACATTGCTACCAGGGTAGGAAGACTACCTGTGAAAGTCCGCCACGTAGATGCCCATGTCCCCAAGAGCAGAGCTAATGAGGAACATCAAAACAACGAGCAGGTCGATCGGGCAGCAAAAATAGAGGTGTCAAAGATTGATTTAGATTGGGAACACAAGGGAGAGTTGTTTTTAGCACGATGGGCCCATGATGCCTCAGGTCACCAAGGTCGAGATGCCACCTACAAGTGGGCACGAGACCGAGGGGTGGATCTCACCATGGACAGCATCTCTCAAGTTATCTGAGACTGTGAGATGTGCGCTGCCATCAAGCAAGCCAAGCGGATGAAGCCCCTCTGGTATGGGGGGCGGTGGTCTAAGTACAAGTATGGGGAGGCCTGGCAGATTGATTATATTACACTGCCTCAAACCTGCCAGGGCAAGCGCCATGTGCTGACCATGGTAGAAGCCACCACTGGATGGTTAGAAATCTACCCTGTGTCCCATGCTACAGCCCGCAACACCATCCTGGGCCTTGAAAAGCAGGTCCTTTGGAGGCACGGTACTCCCGAGAGAATTGAGTCAGACAACGGAACTCATTTCAAAAATAATCTTATTAAAGCCTGGGCTAGGGAACATGGCATTGAGTGGGTATATCATATCCCATACCATGCACCAGCTGCAGGTAAAGTAGAGAGATACAATGGGTTGTTAAAAACCACCCTGAAAGCATTGGGTGGGGGATCCCTAAAAAACTGGGAGCAGCACCTAGCAAAGGCCACCTGGTTAGTTAACACCCGAGGTTCCACCAACCGAGCAGGTCCTGCCCAGTCTCAGCTCCTTAATATAGTAGATGGAGATAAAGCCCCAGTGGCCCATGTTAGAGGTTTGTTGGGAAAGACAGTATGGATCAACCCTGCCTCGAGTACAGATAAACCCATCCGTGGGGTTGTCTCTGCTCAAGGACCAGGCTATACATGGTGGATAATGCAGGAAGACGGAACAACACGATGTGTACCTCAGGGAGATCTGCATGTGGGGTAAGATTCATATGTGCGTTAAATCAGTCAGATATGGAACAAAGGAGACGTGTAAGTGTCAAGGATCGGAGCAAGTAGGACAGATGGAAATGTGTAAGTGTTGGAAGTCTGAGTAAGTGGAATGAAGTTTTATTGTGTGTCCACGATGTAGGATAAGGGGTGGAATGTCCTGGGTTGGCAGGCAACTTCTACTCTATATCCTACATCGTGGGGCTCTGTTTTGTCTAGCGGTTGTTTCTCTTCCCCCTCGGCGAGGACTGTGGCTGATAGGCGGGTCCTCGCTGGGGCGGAGGGGGGGGAAATGGCTGCGGGCTCCCTTACTTTCACTTTTGGCTAGCAGCTTGCTTTTTTGCTTAGCGTGCTTGCTGTTCTGCTCGCTACTATCGCTATTCGTTTCTAGGTTTTTTCTCTTCCTTTTTTCTTTCCCCTTCCCGAAGATTAGGACCGGCTCTGGACTGACCTGACCTCGCCTGACCTGAGGAAGTTCGGGAATTTCCAGGGCTCGACACAGAAGATCTGCGCCTCTTCCCACACAGTATCTGTTTCCTTCTTTGTTTTTCCTTTTGTGTGGGGAGTGTTGTTAATAAAATAGGTTTTTCCACTTTCCCTCCAAGGAGTTTTTCTTCCCTCCCGAACCCAGGTCTGGGAGTGGGGGAGGGGTGGTGGAGGTTTGTCTTAGGGGTTCTCCCCCTAATCTGTTCCAAACCGGGACACCCTCACTACACAACGCGCCCGAGTTGGGAAACTGAATCGCCCTGGAATTGTGGAAATAATTACAAACTGGCCCGAAGGTGAAAGTTTCAGCATTGCAGATGAAGAACAAGAACCAGTGACTCGGGTTGAGGAAGCTCCGCCATACAACCAGCTGCCAGCAGAGGAAGCACGTTATGCTTTATTCACCGACGGTTCCTACCGTGTCATAGGGATGGGTCGGAGATGGAAAGCAGCTGTATGGAGCCCCACACGACAGGTTGCAGACGTCACTGAAGGAGAGGGTGGATCCAATCAATTTGCTGAGCTCAAAGCCATTCAACTGGCCTTAGATATTGCTGAGAGAGAGAGGTGGCCAAGGCTCTACCTCTATACCGATTCATGGATGGTAGCCAATGCTCTGTGGGGATGGCTGAAGAGGTGGAAAGAGGCTAATTGGCAGCGTGGAGGGAAACCAATCTGGGCTGCTGAGGAGTGGAAGGACATTGCTACCAGGGTAGGAAGACTACCTGTGAAAGTCCGCCACGTAGATGCCCATGTCCCCAAGAGCAGAGCTAGTGAGGAGCATCAGAACAACGAGCAGGTCGATCGGGCAGCAAAAATAGAGGTGTCAAAGATTGATTTAGATTGGGAACACAAGGGAGAGTTGTTTTTAGCACGATGGGCCCATGATGCCTCAGGTCACCAAGGTTGAGATGCCACCTACAAGTGGGCACGAGACCGAGGGGTGGATCTCACCATGGACAGCATCTCTCAAGTTATCTGAGACTGTGAGATGTGCGCTGCCATCAAGCAAGCCAAGCGGATGAAGCCCCTCTGGTATGGGGGGCGGTGGTCTAAGTACAAGTATGGGGAGGCCTGGCAGATTGATTATATCACACTGCCTCAAACCCGCCAGGGCAAGCGCCATGTGCTGACCATGGTAGAAGCCACCACGGATGGTTAGAAATCTACCCTGTGTCCCATGCTACAGCCCGCAACACCATCCTGGGCCTTGAAAAGCAGGTCCTTTGGAGGCACGGTACTCCCGAGAGAATTGAGTCAGACAACGGAACTCATTTCAAAAATAATCTTATTAAAGCCTGGGCTAGGGAACATGGCATTGAGTGGGTATATCATATCCCATACCATGCACCAGCTGCAGGTAAAGTAGAGAGATACAATGGGTTGTTAAAAACCACCCTGAAAGCATTGGGTGGGGGATCCCTAAAAAACTGGGAGCAGCACCTAGCAAAGGCCACCTGGTTAGTTAACACCCAGGTTCCACCAACCGAGCAGGTCCTGCCCAGTCTCAGCTCCTTAATATAGTAGATGGAGATAAAGCCCCAGTGGCCCATGTTAGAGGTTTGTTGGGAAAGACAGTATGGATCAACCCTGCCTCGAATACAGGCAAACCCATCCGTGGGGTTGTCTCTGCTCAAGGACCAGGCTATACATGGTGGATAATGCAGGAAGATGGAACAACACGATGTGTACCTCAGGGAGATCTGAATGTGGGGTAAGATTCATATGTGCGTTAAATCAGTCAGATATGGAACAAAGGAGACGTGTAAGTGTCAAGGATCGGAGCAAGTAGGACAGATGGAAATGTGTAAGTGTTGGAAGTCTGAGTAAGTGGAATGAAGTTTTATTGTGTGTCCACGATGTAGGATAAGGGGTGGAATGTCCTGGGTTGGCAGGCAACTTCTACTCTATATCCTACATCGTGGGGCTCTATTTTGTCTAGCGGTTGTTTCTCTTCCCCCTCGGCGAGGACTGTGGCTAATAGGCGGGTCCTCGCTGGGGCGGAGGGGGGGGGAAACGGCTGCGGGCTCCCTTACTTTCACTTTTGGCTAGCAGCTTGCTTTCTGCTTGGCGTGCTTGCTACTATCGCTATTCTTTTCTAGGTTTTTTCTCTTCCTTTTTTTCTTTCCCCTTCCCGAAGATTAGGACCAGCTCTGGACTGACCTGACCTCGCCTGACCTGAGGAAGTTCGGGAATTTCCAGGGCTCGACACAGAAGATCTGTGCCTCTTCCCACACAGTATCTGTTTCCTTCTTTGTTTTTCCTTTTGTGTGGGGAGTGTTGTTAATAAAATAGGTTTTTCCACTTTCCCTCCAAGGAGTTTTTCTTCCCTCCCGAACCCAGGTCTGGGAGTGGGGGAGGGGTGGTGGAGGTTTGTCTTAGGGGTTCTCCCCCTAATCTGTTCCAAACCGGGACACTCTAGATGAACTTCTTGTGGTAGGGGTCTCTCTTTTCAGTTCACGTACCCGGGCTGCTAAGGAGGTGGTGGGTTTTCCATCCCACTTCCTCATGTCTTCTCCATGCTCCCAAAGAAAAGACCAGAGGTTACCTCGTGGAGTGTATGTTCTCTCTCTGGCTGGGGGACGCCTGCTCCTAATGGCAGAGACTCTTGTTGGTTCTGGCGAGACGTGGTAAATTTCTTCTTTAAGTTCTTTTTTCAGTTTCTGATGGCCCTCTTCAATCAAGCTTCGGACTTGCTCAGCCAGCCTTGTTTCCACGGATGAGACATGGGTACGAAATGGGGCAGTGACAGTGGCTCAGAGAAGCGTGGCTCCCCTGCGAAGGGCAGGGGACAATAAAAACCATCTAGCCACAATGTAGCCTCCTCACTTCCTACCTTCGTCAAGCCTCACCGACATCTCTCGTGCAGCTCTGACCCACGGGGGGGGTGGCAGCCGGTCCGCCTGCTGCTACCAACCGAGTTTAGAAGTATCCCAAGCCAGGGCTAGCCGGGAACAGCTGGAAGCCACTTTCCAGCCGGGCTCGAGGGATATTTTCAGGAGATGACAGCACAAATCATAATTAGAGCCAGAACAAGATTGCTAATTGTGGCAGACCAAGATTTTGTCATGATCTGTTTACCTGTGAAAAGAGATTACTTTGACTGGGCTTTGCAAAATTCAGAGGACTTGCAAAATGCATTTGTCAGAGAACAAGTCCCCCTGGGCCAAATCCACACTGGCCCAGAAGTGCCCAAAAATGTGAGGACTGAATTAGAACCTTCAGAGAAACTAAAACACATAAATCCACACAGACATGAGGTAGACATGCAGGTTTAGCTTTAAATAAATGGAGGATTTTTAAATACCTTAGCAAATAAGAGACTGAATCAGTCAGCAAGAAAAAGACCTAAAGTCTAGTTCAAAGTTCAAGTGACATTGCCTTTTGCAAAGTTAGCTACATTCTAGTCATAACAAAAATAAAGTAGCCTTGCTAAACGTTCCTAGATACAACAGACAGAGCTACATGTGTAGAATTTATGTAAGAAATGACGAATTGTCCCGGTTTGGAACAGATTAGGGGGAGAACCCCTAAGACAAACCTCCACCACCCCTCCCCCACTCCCAGACCTGGGTTCGGGAGGGAAGAAAAACTCCTTGGAGGGAAAGTGGAAAAACCTATTTTATTAACAACACTCCCCACACAAAAGGAAAAACAAAGAAGGAAACAGATACTGTGTGGGAAGAGGCACAGATCTTCTGTGTCGAGCCCTGGAAATTCCCGAACTTCCTCAGGTCAGGCGAGGTCAGGTCAGTCCAGAGCTGGTCCTAATCTTCGGGAAGGGGAAAGAAAAAAAGGAAGAGAAAAAACCTAGAAAAGAATAGCGATAGTAGCAAGCACGCCAAGCAGAAAGCAAGCTGCTAGCCAAAAGTGAAAGTAAGGGAGCCCGCAGCCGTTTCCCCCCCCCTCCGCCCCAGCGAGGACCCGCCTATCAGCCACAGTCCTCGCCGAGGGGGAAGAGAAACAACCGCTAGACAAAATAGAGCCCCACGATGTAGGATATAGAGTAGAAGTTGCCTGCCAACCCAGGACATTCCACCCCTTATCCTACATCGTGGACACACAATAAAACTTCATTCCACTTACTCAGACTTCCAACACTTACACATTTCCATCTGTCCTACTTGCTCCGATCCTTGACACTTACACGTCTCCTTTGTTCCATATCTGACTGATTTAACGCACATATGAATCTTACCCCACATTCAGATCTCCCTGAGGTACACATCGTGTTGTTCCATCTTCCTGCATTATCCACCATGTATAGCCCGGTCCTTGAGCAGAGACAACCCCACGGATGGGTTTGCCTGTATTCGAGGCAGGGTTGATCCATACTGTCTTTCCCAACAAACCTCTAACATGGGCCACTGGGGCTTTATCTCCATCTACTATATTAAGGAGCTGAGACTGGGCAGGACCTGCTCGGTTGGTGGAACCTTGGGTGTTAACTAACCAGGTGGCCTTTGCTAGGTGCTGCTCCCAGTTTTTTAGGGATCCCCCACCCAATGCTTTCAGGGTGGTTTTTAACAACCCATTGTATCTCTCTACTTTACCTGCAACTGGTGCATGGTATGGGATATGATATACCCACTCAATGCCATGTTCCCTAGCCCAGGCTTTAATAAGATTATTTTTGAAATGAGTTCCGTTGTCTGACTCAATTCTCTCGGGAGTACCGTGCCTCCAAAGGACCTGCTTTTCAAGGCCCAGGATGGTGTTGCGGGCTGTAGCATGGGACACAGGGTAGGTTTCTAACCATCCGGTGGTGGCTTCTACCATGGTCAGCACATGGCGCTTGCCCTGGCGGGTTTGAGGCAGTGTGATATAATCAATCTGCCAGGCCTCCCCATACTTGTACTTAGACCACCGCCCCCCATACCAGAGGGGCTTCATCCGCTTGGCTTGCTTGATGGCAGCGCACATCTCACAGTCTCAGATAACTTGAGAGATGCTGTCCATGGTGAGATCCACCCCTCGGTCTTGTGCCCACTTGTAGGTGGCATCTCAACCTTGGTGACCTGAGGCATCATGGGCCCATCGTGCTAAAAACAACTCTCCCTTGTGTTCCCAATCTAAATCAATCTTTGACACCTCTATTTTTGCTGCCCGATCGACCTGCTCGTTGTTTTGATGCTCCTCATTAGCTCTGCTCTTGGGGACATGGGCATCTACGTGGCGGACTTTCACAGGTAGTCTTCCTACCCTGGTAGCAATGTCCTTCCACTCCTCAGCAGCCCAGATTGGTTTCCCTCCACGCTGCCAATTAGCCTCTTTCCACCTCTTCAGCCATCCCCACAGAGCATTGGCTACCATCCATGAATCGGTATAGAGGTAGAGCCTTGGCCACCTCTCCCTCTCAGCAATATCTAAGGCCAGTTGAATGGCTTTGAGCTCAGCAAATTGACTGGATCCAACCTCTCCTTCAGTGACGTCTGCAACCTGTCGTGTGGGGCTCCATACAGCTGCTTTCCATCTCCGACTCATCCCTATGACACGGCAGGAACCGTCGGTGAATAAAGCATAACGTGCTTCCTCTGCCGGCAGCTGGTTGTATGGCGGAGCTTCCTCAACCCGAGTCACTGGTTCTTGTTCTTCATCTGCAATGCTGAAACTTTCACCTTCGGGCCAGTTTGTAATTATTTCCACAATTCCAGGGCGATTCAGTTTCCCAACTCGGGCGCGTTGTGTAATGAGGGCCATCCACTTGCTCCAGGTAGCGCTGGCGGCATGGTGGGTGGAGGGAACCTCTCCTCTAAACATCCACCCTAGCACCGGTAGTCGGGGTGCCAGGAGGAGTTGTGCTTCCGTACCTATCACCTCCGAAGCAGCTTGGATTCCCTCATAGGTGGCCAAGATTTCTTTTTCTGTTGGGGTGTAATTATCCTCAGACCCCCTGTAGCTCCGACTCCAGAATCCCAGTGGTCGGCCTCGGGTCTCACCAGGTACCTTTTGCCAAAGGCTCCAGGACAGACCCTGGCTCCCGGCCGCAGAGTAGAGCACGTTCTTTACATCTGGTCCCGTCCTGACTGGGCCGAGGGCTACTGCATATGCGATCTCCTGTTTGATCTGGGTGAAAGCTTGTTGCTGCTCAGGCCCCCAATAGAAGTCATTTTTCTTACGGGTAACGAGATAAAGGGGGCTCACAATCTGACTGTACTGCGGAATATGCATCCTCCAGAAACCTATGGCACCCAAGAAAGCTTGTGTTTCTTTTTTATTCGTTGGGGGAGACATAGCTGTGATTTTATTAATGACATCTGTAGGCATCTGGCGCCGTCCATCCTGCCATTTCACTCCTAGAAACTGGATCTCCCGAGCAGGTCCCTTAACTTTACTTTTCTTAACCGCAAAGCCGGCTTCCAGGAGAATTTGGATGATTTTCTCCCCTTTCTCGAACACTTCCGCTGCTGTGTCTCCCCACACAATGATATCATCAATATATTGTAGATGTTCGGGAGCCTTATCCTTTTCTAATGTGGCTTGGATCAGTCCATGGCAGATAGTAGGACTGTGCTTCCACCCCTGGGGCAGTCGGTTCCAGGTGTACTGCACTCCCCTCCACGTGAAGGCAAACTGAGGCCTGCATTCTGCTGCCAAAGGAATGGAGAAAAATGCATTGGCAATGTCAATTGTGGCATACCATTTTGCTGCCTTGGACTCCAGCTCATACTGAAGCTCCAGCATGTCCGGCACAGCAGCGCTCAGTGGTGGCGTCACCTCATTCAATGCACGGTAGTCCACAGTCAATCTCCATTCTCCTTCAGATTTACGCACAGGCCAGATGGGGCTGTTAAAGGGTGAGTGGGTTTTACTAACCACCCCTTGGCTCTCCAGCTCTCGAATCATCTTATGGATGGGAATCACAGCATCTCGAGTTGTCCTGTACTGTCGGCGGTGCACTATAGAAGTGGCAATTGGTACCTGTTGCTCTTGTACTTTCAAAAGTCCTACTGCAGATGGATTCTCAGACAGTCCAGGCAAGGTGTTCAATGGTCGGATGCCTTCTGTCACTACAGCCGCTATCCCGAATGCCCACCTGAGTCCTTTTGGGTCTTTGAAATACCCACTTCGGAGGTAATCTATGCCCAAAATGCATGGGGCCTTTGGGCCAGTCACAATAGGGTGTTTCTTCCACTCATTTCCAGTCAGGCTCACCTCTGCTTCCACCAAGGTAAAATCTTGTAATCCCCCTGTCACGCCAGCAGTAGAGACGGGTTCTGCCCCTACATGTCTTGATGGCATTAATGTGCACTGCGCACCAGTATCAACCAAGGCCTCGTAGTCTTGTGGTTCAGATGTGCCAGGCCAACGAATCCACACAGTCCAAAAAACGCAGTTTTCCCTAGCCTCTACCTGGCTAGAGGCAGGGCCCCTCTAAGCCCGGTTATCCTTCTTTTCTTGAGCATATGTCTTAGAAGTGCCTCCAAGGGGGTCGGACATGTCATCATCACGCCTGGCAGTTTGGCTACGGGCAACTGGAGCCGCTTCCCTTTTGGTGGGATTCCCTCTCTGAGTCTTGCCTTCCTTCAATTCACGCACCCGTCGTGCCAGGGCAGCCGTAGGTTTCCCATCCCATCTGTTCATATTTTCTCCGCAATCCTGCAGGAAGAACCACAGCTCAGCACGTGGAGTGTACCCTCTCTCCCTACCCGGGGAGTGTCTACGTTGGGTACCAGAACCTCTGATCTGTACTGCTGAGATTTGGAGAAGGTCCTCTCTAATCTCCTCCCTAAGTTTCTTATGGTTCTCATCTATCTTATCCTCCAGCTTCTGTAGGCGTGTCTCCACAGCTGCGATTCTGGCATGTGTTGGGCCATGCACAGCATCTGCATACGCTCGGAGCTTCTTTGCCATATCCAGCACAGTCTCCTCCATGTCCTCCTGCTTCATTACTGCTAAAGCAGAAGCGTATTCAGATGGCCCAAGTCGTATAAGTTTCCTCCACATCACAGACGTACATGATATCAAGTCTGGGTTTCTAGTGTTTAGGTCATCTGCGAAGACCAGCTCTGCCACTGCCATTTCTCTCAAACATTGAATCCCCTGTTCTATAGTCTTCCATGGGGTTTGCTGCATATAGAGATCATCTGCACACAAATATCTTTCTGCCACACTTCCTAGGACCCGTACCCAGAGACTGCACGGACTGGCCTCTCTCATCATCTCTTGGTCGATGACTGGATCATGTGACAGGGATCCCAGATGTCTCGCTTCAGTGCCGTCCAGAATTGTAGCCTCGCCTGCAGCATCCCAAAGACGGACTAACCAACTGATTATAGATTCATCAGGTTGTCTCTGGTAATCCTTTCTTAGGCCCCGAAGGTCCTTCAGGGAAAAGGCATCAATATTCGCCTCTGATCCTGGGCTAGAAGCTTTGGCTTCTGATTTTGGTGAAGGTCCTTCCCTTGGGTCATTATGGTCCACTGGTCGATCAGTTTTGTGGGTGTGTTTCTTTGCTGGAGCACCTGCCAGGGGCTTAGGCTTACTGTTGGTTTAGCTGCCGACTCAGGCTCAGGTTCCAGTGTAGCTGCTGGCTTCATAACTGGGGTGTTGGCTGCAGCCTGAGTGACTGGGGTGGCTGTTGATTTGTATCCCTTCCCCCCTGCCTCTGTCTGCTGCCCTACAGAACCTAGCAGCGTGCGATAAGCATATGCCAGGGCCCAGCTTACTGCCACAATCCTTTCCCCCTTAGAGCCATCCTGGTATCTCTCTTTCAGGTATTTCCCCAGCTCCACTGGATTCTGAATTTGTTCCTGTGGAAAATCCCAAACTACAGGGTCAGAGAATTCCCTGAGGAGTTGGCCCATATTCTCCCATTCTCCACACCACTCAGGATTTCCTCTGCCTGGGTCAGGAGTTTTATCAGCCCTTCTAGAAATCTCAGCCCATATTCTAGAGAAGCTGCGGACTGTATAGAGGAGGCTTACCAGATTAAACACCAGAAAGATGGTCTCTTTAACACTCAGGGGAAACTGAACATCTCCTAACAACTCAAAAGAAAACAAAGAAAGCAGAGGCCGAACAAACTCTTCCCCTGCTACCCCCCCAGCAAACTGAGTACACAACCACAGGAGTGATCCATATATTATTGGGGTAGATTCGAGCATCTTAACAACCCTCCTATAAAACATCACCACCAAGCCCAGTCCAATAAATATTCTGGTTAGTACCCCACGGCTACACAAACTGCGTATTAGAAACAGTACCAGAGCTATTTCTGGGTGAGGAAATAACCCCAGGCACCACAAAGGTATTAAGATTTCAAGAAGCCCCAGGGACCAGAAATATTGGCAGACTTTCACTCCGTATAACATTATAGATCCAGAAAAACTCATCCCAGCACACCCACAAAACAATCAGAACCACCAATATTATTATTTAGGTTTTTCCACTTTTCTCTGGCCTCGTTTCCCGGCCAACGCACCAAGAAATGTCCCGGTTTGGAACAGATTAGGGGGAGAACCCCTAAGACAAACCTCCACCACCCCTCCCCCACTCCCAGACCTGGGTTCGGGAGGGAAGAAAAACTCCTTGGAGGGAAAGTGGAAAAACCTATTTTATTAACAACACTCCCCACACAAAAGGAAAAACAAAGAAGGAAACAGATACTGTGTGGGAAGAGGCGCAGATCTTCTGTGTCGAGCCCTGGAAATTCCCAAACTTCCTCAGGTCAGGCGAGGTCAGGTCAGTCCAGAGCCGGTCCTAATCTTCGGGAAGGGGAAAGAAAAAAAGGAAGAGAAAAAAAACGAGCAAAGAATAGCGATAGTAGCAAGCACGCCAAGCAGAGAAAAGCAAGCTGCTAGCCAAAAGTGAAAGTAAGGGAGCCCGCAGCCGTTTCCCCCCCCCCGCCCCAGCGAGGGCCCGCCTATCAGCCACAGTCCTCGCCGAGGGGGAAGAGAAACAACCGCTAGACAAAATAGATCCCCACGATGTAGGATATAGAGTAGAAGTTGCCTGCCAACCCAGGACACGAATATTATCGCACATCAATCTTAGCTTAGGATAGGCCCACAAGGCAATACTGGACTCGTGTTTCCACCTGACTGACCAAAAATAGAATAAAATGCCTGCTTTGAGAATTCTAGCAGGCTTAGGGAGCACCAATCAGAAATGCCATTGTTGTTGTTGTTGCTTCTGCAGCTGCTACTGATAAGACAGTCTGTATGTGTCTAAATATAAACACTGATAAGACTCACAGGACACAGACCACAGGTGCTGTCGCTGTTGCTGTCGCTGCTTCTGCTTGGGATTTAGAAATTTTTAGGAATGCATTTTCACACCCAAGCAAATGATTCTATTTAAGCAAAAAAGTTTTGGTTTGCCTTTGAACATAGAAGGAAGCCAAGCTAGAAAGTTCTGTGCCCTTCTCATGGGCATTGGCCCAGTGCAGCACAGGGGCACTGGTTGGGCTTTGGAGATGTTTCTCAGGGCCTGTGGCTGCTTCTGTTGGCAAATTGTCCCTCATTGATCATCCTGTACTTAAGAATGAGCTCAGAGGTGCTCAGGCACTTTTTAAGATGTCTCAGCCAGGGGTCAGAGGCTTTTCTGACACCTGTGCTCAGCTTTTGTTTCTGTATTATTTTTATTTTATCTTTTATTAAAACCTTAATTATTAAGCCACTCTGGGAGGTTGCAGGCCAACCCTCAGGCTTGGTACATCTTCATGGCGCTCATTACACGCTGGCCACATGTGAGACTGTATCAGAAACTTTATGTTAGAAGATGCCACCGCTTCTGCTGGGGACATGGGGACTTTACTGGCTCGGACTGTGACACCCTCTGCCTCCATGAGGCTGATTTAGCCATGCAACAAAGGACTTTGCTTTTACAACTACCCATCACCACAGTCTTCAATGAAGATGCCCCAAAAACTTGACACGTGACAGCCCCGGTGGCTGCGCGGGGCGGAGCGGTGCCAAAGAGCCATCAAGGAGATCCTGAGGCTGCTGCGGGCACAGCGATGTCCCCATCATCGGGGCAGTGACACCATCGGGGACATCACTGGTGTCACTTGTCCCCTCCCCCCTCACAGTGCTGTGTTTGAGACAAATTTGGGGAATTTTCGGGGAATTTTCATTGAAAATGTCCCAAATCCTGACTGGAATTCTTGGGATGACATCACTGGGGACACTTGGGGACATGTAGGGATGCTCAGGGACACACAGGAATGCTCAGGGACAATCAGGGATGTGCAGGGACTGGGGCTGGGGGTGAATGAGCCCCATGGGTGCCTTGCAGGAGAGACAGCAGAGCCGGGTTATAAATGCCAATATCAATGACAATATCAATGCCAATATCAATGACAATATAAATGCCAATACAATATTGGCTTTCACATTCATGTATTGGCTTTTGCACGTTGTTATTGATCACAATGATTTTGATACAGGGCAATTTATAATTCCTTTCAGCTGCTTTTTGGTATAACATAATCTATCAGTTCAAGTGTGCATCATATACTATAAATGGCAGCGTAATAAATTGATATTATATTAGGTTATATATTTACAATCCTCAAGCTGATAATATAATAATCTAAATATATTTTTATATTATTATTATAATATTATAAATTATTTATAATAATTTATATAATTAGATTATATAAAATTATGTTATAATCGATGTTATATTGTAGGCTGTAGCAAAATATTAAAATAGAGACTGTGCAATGCAAAAATGCCTTTATAACTATTATAAACTTTTCTATTATTTAACCCTTATAACTTTATATTCTAACTATTATAACTAACTTTTCAATTATAACTATTACACCTTTTATACTGTAATTATTATAACTAACTTTTTTTTTATAACTAATTTTTATATTATAACTACTGTAACTTTTACATTATAACCGACTCAAGGAATGGTGTAAAACAATTCTGTCATGTCCCACATCTGCGGGCAGTGTGAAAACAGTGACAGAAACCAGAGCACCGGAGGAGAATTTATTAATTTACCAGGGAGGGTGGAACAACAGGGTGAGACCAGGAGAAGAAATAAAATATATGGACCTGATGTACAGGATGTCCTGCAGACAAGTCAGAGGTTGGAACCAAACAAGAGAGTTCCTGGAACATCCAAAACTCCCAGGAATGTTTGAATGATGTCCAAACTCATGAATATGGATGTGCCCCAGCAATGGAGCGGTGCACAGAGAACATTGTTTTAAACACCCCAGTGCTGGAGATTGTCCCTTTTTTATCCCTGATTAAACTTGTAACAATTTCAGAGAGAGCTTTGTTTTTCACACCCGGGTGTGATTTGGGGGGCCGGGGGGGTCCAGGGCAGCCCCCGCCACCCCTGATCATGGCCCCACTGCTGAGCACTGACCCCACCCCGGGGGGCACCGGGACCCCCCAAAATCCACACCCGCACCCCCTTGAGTGGAGCTGGTGCCTGGAGAGGCTCCTGGAACAGAGGCTGGACAGAGTGAAATGAACAAACCAGGGATTTATGGAAAGGGTTCAAAGGATTCACCTGGGGCAGCACCAGAGCCCGGCCAGGGCTGCACCCAGGGCAGCGCCGATCTCATCAATCTCCTCCTCCTCCTCCTCGCAGCCCCTCGAGCAGGAGCTGTCCGGCCCTGCTGCCTCTGCTGGAATATCAGCTCTGCTCCCGGCAATCCCGAGCCCAGAGAGCGCCGAGCCAGCCTGACCCCGCCGGGGGAGCCGCGCTGTGTCCGTGCGGGCCTTGGTGACGTCACCGCCCCGGCGTTCGGGGTTGCCATGGAAACTGAGGGGGCTGAGAGCGGGAGAATCCCCGCTCCGGCTGCTGCTCTGGGCCGGGGCCGTGCCTGCACACGCTGCCTCTGCCCTGTGCCCTGCCGGCGCCAAGGGAACACGAGGGACACCGGGGACGCTTCACAAGCGTTTCATGCAAAAGATAAAATCATGTGCAAGACAAAACCAACAGCAACTGTGGCACCATAGCACAGGGCCACACAAGGACATGTGCCATTGCAGTGGGGTGACGCTGGCCCGAGGCCAGGCACCCACCAAAGCCGCTCTCCCTCTGACCTCCACCCCTGCACAGGGGAGAGGAAAGTTAACCAAGGGTTCATGACTTAAGGACCAGGAAAGATCCCTCATCAAACACCATCATGGGCAAAACAGGCTCAAAACTGGAGATATGAAATGAATTTATTGCTAACAAACTCAGAGCAGGATAATGAGAAGAAAAAGAAAACTCTTCAAAACACCTTCCCCCACCCCACCCTCCCTCCTGCTCTACCTCCTACCCCAGCAGTGCAGGGAGACAGGGAATGGAGCCATGGTCAGTTCATCCCCCGTGCCTTCTCCCTCTGCTCAGGGACAGGCGTCGTTCTCCTGCTGCACCCTGGGTGTTTCTCACAGGAGACTTCTCCAGGAACTTCTCCAGCCTGAGTCCATCCCATGGGGAACAGCCCTCCTCACACTGCTGCAGTGTGGGTCACTCTGCCACGGGGTCAGTCCTTTAGGGACAGGCTGCTCCAGCGGGGCCCCTCTGTCCATGGGGTCACAGCCTCCTCTCAGGCATCCCCGTTCTGCAGCGTGGCTCCTCCAGGGGCTGCGGGGGGATCTCTGTATCCCCATGGATCTCCATGTGCTGCGGGGGGATCTCTGCATCCCCATGGATCTCTAGGGGCTGTGGGGGATCTCCAGGGGCTGTGGGGGGATCTGTGCATCCCCATGAATCTGCAGGGGCTGCAGGGGGATCTCTGTATCCCCATGGATCTCCAGGGGCTGCAGGGGGATCTCTGCATCCCCATGGATCTCCAGGGGCTGCAGGGGGATCTCTGCATCTCCATGGATCTCCAGGGGCTGCAGGGGGATCTCTGCATCTCCATGGATCTCCAGGGGCTGTGTGGGGATCTCTGTATCCCCATGGATCTCCAGGGGCTGCAGGGGGATCTCTGCATCCAGCACTGCCATCTTTGGAGGCACCAGGAATAGGCTGAGCTCTGCCTGAAGCTCTTCCCACATTCCCCACACTCGTAGGGCCAATCCCCAGTGGATGTTCTGATGTTTCCTCAGCTTGAAGCTCCACCTGAAGCCCTTCCCACATTCCAAGCACTTGTGGGGCTTCTCCCCTCCATCAGGCTTCTCCACCAGCTCTGAGCTCCGCCTGGATCTCCGGCCGCCCTCCTGGCACTGGGGGGGTCTTTCCTCCTCGCAGCTCCCTGGGCTGGGTTTGCAGCCCCTCCTCATGTGGGATCTCTGGGGCTTTCCCTCCCCGTTGGATTCCTGCAGTGTGGAGCCACCTAAAACAGCCTCTTCCACGGGGTTCTGTGGCAGGGATTTGCTCTCCCTGGCTCAGTCCACAGCTCAGTGCCTGGGGGAGGAAGGACACGGAGAGGCAGAGAGAACGGAGAAGGAAAAGGCAGGAGGAGAGGAACGAACAAGAAGGAACAAAGGAGGAAGGAGAAGGGAAAGGAACGTGGATGGATGAAGGACAGAATGAGGAGAGGAAGGAGGGCGAACAAGGAGAGGATGGGATTTGCCTCCATGCCGGAGGGAAGGGGAAGGAGATCCCCCCAGTTCATCCCTGGCAGGACAGCATCAGCAGTGGGGTTGTCCTGCAGCCGGGGCGATGCTGGGCTGGGAGATGGAGCAGAGGAGAGGGGGAAAGGGGCAGTGACGTCCTCCTCCCCTGCCTCAGTGTCCCAGGACATCTTTCTTTTCCTGGCAGCCCCCTCCACCTCCATCTAGACAAAGTCTGAGATTGACAAATCCCAGCTTGGCGGAAAATCAAGGGCTGAGCACCTTGGGTTACTTGATTCCTCTGCCCAAGTCCAGCTCGAGATGTCACCGCCCTGTTCACCGCTGGGCGGGTTGAGACCCTGCTCATCTCTATCCTCCCCCACCCCTCCAGGCTGCCGAGGGACCCTGGCTTTGGGATTGCTCCTTGCTGCTCTCCCTACTCCCTGTGAGCCCTAAAATTGATGTCACCCCGCCGTGCCCTCCGGTACTGGGCAATCACCATGTGGATCCTCCATGACTCCCCCAAGGGACATTTGTGGCTCAGCTTTCAGGTCCAGAGAGATCCAAACATCCCCTCCGTTGCCAAAGGCCCTCCTGGACACTCCCTGAGAGATGTGGGGCGAGCTCCCCCTCCCTGTTCACCTGCCGGGCCAGGGGAGCTGCAGACTCAGCAGGAGGGCGGGGGAACCACGTGGTTCTACTGCTGCTCCTCCTCTTTGTGCTCCTGCTCCTGCTCCTCCTTTTCCCCCCTTCCTCTTCCCTCTTCCTCCCAGAACTCCTCACTGCCAACTCCAGATCCCCCCTTTCCCACCCCCTTTGCCCTACAGCCACTGCAGCACTGGATGCTGTGTGGGGGAACCCCCCTAGGAGCCCCCCAGGGATGGGAAAGGGGCTTGGGGACCCCTCCAGTGCAAATCCATCCTGCCCCCCACCCCGAGACCCAGGGAATCACTCCAGGGATCGAGTGACAGGGACAAGAAAGGACCCCCATGGAACGCTTTTTATGTCCCAGGCTCACCTTTCTCTCCCTCTCCCACTGTTCCCCCAACCTAAAGACCCCTCCCAAATCAATTGGGGGGTCCCATCCCTCTCCCACTGTCTTTGGGGATCCCAGACTTCTCTTCTCCCCTTCTCTTCTGTGCCTTACTCATCGTCCTACCAATCCCCACCCCTCTCCCCTGTACTTGGGTTTGGGGGTTCCATGCCCATCCTGCTCACTCTGAAGGTCCCCTCCCTCCTTTCTCTCAATTCAGGCACCTCCTGGCAGTTTTTTCCTGGGTGAATCCCTGAGTTTGGGGATGTTTGTGGTGCAGTTTTGGAGAGGGACAGCTCTGTCTGGCTTTCCAATCCCTGTTGTGGCCTCTCAGCTGCCCCCAACACCCTGGGGCTGCTGGGATTTCCCTCCTGGGGACAAGGACGTTCATTCCTTTCCAGGAGCCCAATGCCCACCTGGGGCTCCAGCTCAGGGGCTCCTTGAGCAGCTGCCCCAAAACCTCCGCCAGGGTCTCCCAGCGCAGCCGCAGCCGCTGGGCCTGGGGTCCCCAAAGCCCTCAGCAAGCCCCAAGGCCCTGCCAGGAACCCTCAACTCCCTCCAACCCAGCATCCCCCACAGCCCCTGCAAGTTCCCCCCATGGCACCGCCATGGCCATGGCCCCACATGTCACTGGCCATGTCCCACCATGTCCTCACCCATGGCTGTCTCCCCACCATGTTTCCATCCCTGTCATTGTCCCCCATGTCTCCATCTGTGCTCATGTCCCTCCATGTCCCCATAAATGGCCGCATCCCCCTCCATGTCCATGTGTCCCCATGTCTCCATGTTTATGTCCCACCATGGCAATGTCCCCACCATGTCCCCACCCATGTGTTAGTTCAATGTCTTTATTTTTACCTCACTGTTGGATATTTTAAAGAGATGAATAGAAATGAAAAGCAAATCAAGGCCAAAAGAAAAGGATTTCTGTGTCCATGCCAGCTGAAGATCCATGTTCTTGGATGGAAGGGAAGAACCTTTTCTGGAGGGGTTTCCACCCCACTATCTCCAAAATCTTGGTCTTTGTCCCAGTCCATCAGCATTTGGCTGCAGAAGACACCCTCAGGCAATAGGAAATGAAAATCAAGGAATCCCTGAGGTTGGAAAAGACCTCCAAGACCATCCAGTATTCTGTGACACGCCCAGAAGATAGGACTGAATGCAAAACATTTTCTGGGGTAGAAAGTCAACAAATCAGCTCTCTCCCGATGTTGGTCTGTGTCCTGATGGATGCTCCTGCCCCTGCACTCGTCCAGGTGCCCACAGGGAGACAGGAAGCTGTGGAGCATCCCAGCCAGGTGTCTGCCCAACAGGGATCACCAGGACCACGGATCACCAGGGCTCTGCCCAGCGGGGGTCACTGGGGATCATCCAACGCCGATCCTCCCATGGGGGATGGAGCTGGAGCAGCGCACGAAGCTCTTCCCGCTCTGGGGCACTCGCAGGGCTTCCCTCAGTGCTGCCTCCGTTGGTGTTTGGTCAAGTCAGAGCTCCTGGAGAAGCTCTTCCCACACTCAGGACACTCGTAGGGCCTCTCCCCGGTGTGGATGCGCCGGTGAACAGTGAGGGTGGAGTTCTGTTTGAAGCCCTTCCCGCAGTCGGGGCAGTGGAAGGGCCTCTCCTCTCTGTGAATCCGCTGATGCACGAGGAGATTGGAGCTGGTGTGAAACCTCTTCCCACACTCGGGACACTCGTAGGGCCTCTCCCCAGTGTGGATGCGCTGGTGTTTTCTCAGATGGGAGCTCCATCCAAAGCTCTTCCCACATTCCAAGCAGGTGTAGAGCCCTTCCCCAGTGTGGATCACCTGGTGCCGGATCAGGGACAAGCTTTCTCTGAAGCTTTTCCCACACTCCCCACACTCAAAGGGCTTTTCCCCAGTGTGGATCCTCTGGTGCTGGATCAGCTCGGAGCTCCGGCTGAAACCCTTCCCACATTCCAAGCACTTGTGGGGCTTCTCCCCTCCATCAGGCTTCTCCACCAGCTCTGAGCTCCGCCTGGATCTCCGGCCGCCCTCCTGGCACTGGGGGGGTCTTTCCTCCTCGCAGCTCCCTGGGCTGGGTTTGCAGCCCCTCCTCGTGTGGGATCTCCGGGGCTTTTCCTCCTCCTCCATCTGGATACTCCTTGGGAATGACAAATCCTGGTGTGAGGAAACAAACAAGAGGAGAGCGCCTTAGGCTGGGGGCTCCTCCTTGCCCAAATTCATCTCATGAAATCATTGGCACCTTGGTCTGTATTCATCCCAAAATGCCTCCAAACATACAGACATTGATCAAAAACTCCCCTAAACATTAAGACTCAGCCAAAATCTCTTCTAAAATATCAAGATTCAGCCCCTTGTAAAAACCTAAAGCACCAACATTTAGCCCAATAAAGCTCAGAAACACCAAGATTCACCCCTGTGAAAATCGAGGATCCCCCTCCCCGGTCACCTCCTGCATGTGGAGGGACAACGCTCCTGGGGCTGGGGGGAGGCTGCAGATACAGGGAGGGCTGGAACCTTGTGGGGCCTCCTCTTCCTGCTCCTCCTCCTCCTCCTCCTGTGTCCCTACTCTTCCCCACACTCTTCTTCCTCCTACTATTCCTTCTTCTCCTGCACAATCCCACCCTCTCCTCCCACCTGCATCCCTTGACCATTTTGTTCTTCAGCCCTGCTTCTCCTTCCCTTCTCCTCCTGCCCCCAGGCCCAGCACCCACTGCCGCCTCCCTCTTCCCCCCCAAACCCACAGCATCCCACCGCAGGGGCAGCCATGGAGCTGGGCCAGCTCGGGCTGGGGCAGCGCTGGGCTCTCGGCCGCTCCCGCCCGCACTCGCTCCCCACTGCAGCCGCTCCCGCCACCACAGCGCGGGGGGGCCCGGCCTTGGCGCTCCCCCCTCCCACCTCCCCAAATTCCCCCACCGGGGGGCGCTGCGGCCCGGGGGGGGCGCAGGTGGGGTCCGGGTGGGGAGCGCTGGGAGCTGCGGCTCTGCCTGGCAACTGGTGAGTCATCAGCGCCGCAAGCTCTCATTGGCTCAGCCTTGCCCGAGGGGCGGGGCTGCAGCAAGGGGGACACCCTGCTCCAGGGGGGATGTCCCGCAAACCGGGGACCCCCATGGAAGGAAGAAGAGGAAAGTGTCTTTACAAACAGATGCTGCCAATCTGCGCGGAGACAGGGCCAGGCACTTGGACATAAGGAAGGGACAGAAGGAGCCATCAGTTCCAGAAAATGTTATTCACTGACCACACAGACTGCTGCTCAGCCAAGGTCCTGCTAAATTCACGAACTTAAAAAACAACAAAGACTTAACAGAGCTGTGAATATCGTTCCCTATACAGAAGTGGGGTGTACATTAAGGGGGTATGATCATGAGGTAGATCAGGAGTGACAGATCAGGGAGGTCTGTGAAATGTCGGCAGGGAGAGAGCACTGAAAATCTCATCAGTGAGGACAGTGGCATCTTCAGGGAGAAAACATGGCAGGGCACCCCTAGAGGGTGGAAAAAAGAAAGCCAGGAAGGCACCTTGGAAAAAGGAATGATGTTCCCAAAATATCTCTGAATGGTCCCTTGGGAGAAGGTTGAGGCACTTTGCGCGTTTTCCCAGAGGTAATTAAGGACATGGACTCCCGGGGGGGGGCAATAAGGGAAAGTCGAGAAGGGATTTAGACAACAGGGTTGTCTAAACGATGGTGTTGGTGTACTAGGAAGGGTTAGGGTGAAGGGGACTGTGCAGGAATAGGGTTAAGGCAAGAACCAGCAGGAGGAATCTTAGGTGGTAAGAAAAAGGATGATGGAAAAGAGGAGGAAGAGAAAAATACTGAGAACTGGAATGTTTTTCAGCAGGGTCTTATCCTCAGAATTTGCCAGCTGATGCAGATCCTTTGTATCTCCGGGTTCCAGGACAGGCAAACAAGGAGGTCAGGATTTCAGGGGGTTTCTCTGGGCTGGGCAGCGGCAGCAGCGGGCGCAGAGCTGCGGCACCGGGAGCACGGGCTGGGGGCCTGTGGGGAGCTGCGGGGCCGGGCCGGGGCTGTGGGGCAGCCGGGGCTCAGCGCCGGGCGCTGCCTGACCCCACCACCCCCGGGCACGGCCGGCACTGGCCCCGGCCCCCAGGAGGCTGCGGGACGCCCCGGCCGCTGCCCGGCCCCGCCGAGCTGCCGGCCCTGCCCGCCGGGGGAGCCGCCAGAGAGATAATTATCAGTGAAGAGCGTACTGTGTCTCTTCTACTGGCAGTTGTACGGTGGTGCTTCTTCAGCTCGTGTCACTTGTTCTTGCTCTTCTTCGTCCATGAGACTAAAGCTTTCACCTTCCGGCCAGTTGGTAATAACTTCTAAAATCCCAGGGTGGTTTGGGTTTCTAATACGGGCGCGCTGTGTGATGAGGGCAATCCATTTGCTCCATGTGGCGTCGGTGGCATGGTGGGTAGAGGGAACTTTTCTTTTAAACATCTACTCTAGCACAGGCAGTCGGGGTGCCAGGAGGAGTTGCGCCTTTGTACTAATCACTTCTGAGGCGGCTTGAACTCTTTCATAGGCAGCCAAGATTTCTTTCTCCGTGGGAGTATAGTTGGCTTCAGACCTTCTGTAGCTTCGGCTCCAGAATCTCAGTGGTCGGCTTCGAGTCTCACCTGGCACCTTCTGCCATAGGCTCAGGACAGGCTATTGTTCTGGCTGCTGAGTAGAGCACATTCTTTACCTCTGGTCTTGTCCTCACTGGGCTAAGGGCTACTGCATGAGCGATCTCCTGCTTGATCTGCGCAAAGGCTTGCTGCTGTTCAGGGCTTCAGTGGAAATCGTTCTTCTTGCGGGTAACTAGGTAGAGAGGGCTCACAATCTGGCTGTACTCGGGAATATGCATTCTCTAAAAGCCTATGACACTTAGGAAAGCTTGTGTTTCCTTCTTGCTGGTCGGTGGAGACATTGCGGTGATCTTGTTGATTACCTCTGTGGGTATCTGGCGACGTCCATCTTGCCACTTTACCCCTAAGAACTGGATCTCTCGGGCAGGTCTCTTGACCTTGCTCTTGATGGCAAAGCCGGCTTCCAGGAGAATCTGGATGATCTTCTCCCCTTTCTCAAACACTTCCATTGCCGTGTTCCCCCACACAATGATGTCATCGATGTACTGCAGATGTTCTGGAGCCTCTCCCTTTTCCAGTGCAGCCTGGATCAGTCTATGGCAGATGGTGGGACTGTGCTTCTACTTCTGGGGAAGTCGGTTCTAGGTGTACTGCACGCCCCTCCATGTGAATGCAAACTGAGGCCTGCACTCTGCAGCCAGAGGAATGGAGAAAAATGCATTAGCAATGTCAATAGTGGCATACCACCTCGCTGCCTTGGACTCCAGCTTGTACTGGAGTTCCAGCACGTCCGGCACAGCAGCGCTCAGCAGTGGTGTCACTTCATTCAATGCACGATAGTCTACAGTCAGTCTCCATTCTCTATCAGACTTGCGCACAGGCCAGATGGGACTGTTGAAGGGTGAGTGGGTTTTGCTGACCACCCCTTGGCTCTCCAGCTCCCGGATCATCTTGTGGATGGGGATCACGGCATCTCGATTGGTCTGATACTGCCGGCGGTGCACCGTCGAGGTGGCAACTGGTACTCGTTGTTCTTCTACTTTCAGGTGTCCTACTGCAGATGGGTTCTCTGACAGTCTAGGCAAGGTGTTCAATTTCTTGATGCCCTCTGCCTCCACAGCAGCTATTCCAAAAGCCCATCTGAGTCTCTTAGGGTCTTTGTCATACCCATTCCGGAGGAAGTCAATGCCCAGGATACACGGGGCCTTTGGGCCGGTTGCAATCAGATGTTTCTGCCACTCCTTCCTGGTCAGGCTCACCTCGGCTTCCACCAGAGTGAGTTGCTGTGATCCCCCTGTCACTCCAGCAATGGAAATGGGTTCTGCCCTTACATGTCCCGATGGCATCAGGGTATACTGCGCACCAGTATCTACCAAAGCTTCATATTTCTGTGGCTCTGATGTGCCAGGCCATCGAATCCACACAGTCCAAAAGACTTGGTTTTCCCGTGCCTCTTCCTGGCTAGAGGCAGGGCCCCTCTAGCACTGGTTATTATTCCCTTCCTGGGCATACATTGTAGAGGCTCTTTCAAGGGGATCTGACATATCATCTTCACTCCTATAATACCTGGTGGCTCGGTCCTGGGAGGTTGAGGCTACTTTCATTTTAGTGGGACCCCCTCGGTTAGTGTTTCTCTCCTTGAGCTCACGCACCCGTGCTGCCAGGGCAGAAGTGGGTTTTCCATCCCACCTTCCCATGTCTTCCCCATGGTCACGCAAGAAAAACCACAGGTCAGCCTTTGGGGTGTACCCTCTCTCTCTAGCTGGAGGGCGTTGGGCTCTGGCTCTGGGGCCTGTGACTCGCACCGGTGCTGCATGGGAACTGTTCCTCCTCATCTCCTCCCTCATCTCACTCATCTCTTCTCTGAGTTTAATCACAGCAGAGACCTGAGCCTGCATTGGGCCACTGACCATGCTCTCATAATTTCTGAGCCTGTTGGCGACAGAACCCACTGTCTCTCGGTTGCTATCAGGATTGATCATTGCAATGAAGGTGGTGTATTGAGATGGCCCTTTACTTGCCAGGTTCACCAACATCTGCCCTGTGCACCTGACCTTGTCAGGGTCATTGTCATGCTGTCTACTCCTCTCAAAGAGTACCTCTAATATTGCCACTTCCCTCAGCTGTTGGATCCCTTCCTCAAGGGTCTTCCACTGACTTCTATGATGGTGCTCCTGCATTCTGTCTCTGTGGATAAACCTCTCCCTTACACTCATTAGAAGTCGCTCCCAGAGGGGAAGGAGCTCTTGCTCCCTTACAAATACTTGATTCACCCCTGAGTCCTGGGTCAAGGGTCCCAGGTTCCTTGCCTCACCACCATCCAGTTGCACGCTTGTACCTATAAGGTCCCAAACCCGAAGTAACCAAGTTGTATAAGCCTCACGTCCCCGTCGTGCAATATCTTTTTGCAGATTACGTAGGCTTTCATAAGTCAGGGACTCGATGGTAATCTCAACCTCTGGTTCCCCTGTGGGCTGTGAGGGCCCTCCTTTCTTATCCTTATTACCTGGGTGCTCTGATTTCATCTTATACTTCTTTGTTTCTACAGGGGCAACTGCAGCTGGTTGTGACTGGTCCTGTGATTCAGCTGGAACCTGGACGGTTGTAACCTCTGTGGGTTCCACTGCTGCACCATCGGATTCTCCCCTTTCAGGGCAAGGGGAGGGCTTCTCACCAGCTGGGGAAGTGTATTCTTTCAGCACCTGGCCCATCTCACGTATCTCTTTCACTAGAACCCCCACCCAACTGGGGTGGTTCATTTCTGGGGTGGGCTGCGGGGCAGGGTCAGGCAGTGGGCCAGCATCCCCAGTCTCTGGGGCAGTATCAGGCTCTATGGCAGCATTCCCAGCCTCTGGGACAGTATCAGGGCCTACAGCAGTATCTCTAGTCTCTGGGGCAGTATCAGGCCTTACAGCAGTATCTCTAGTCTGTGCCGTGCTCCAAATTGACCTCACCTTATCTTTGAAAGCTAAATAAGCTAGGATCATCAGCAACATTTGGTTAGTTTCTAGAGGAAATTTGAACTCTTCAAAAGCTGGTGGAGTAGGCATAAGGAACTGGCTAAAGGTCTGGAAAACTTCTCTCACTGTCATTTCCTCACAGAAAGTACCATTCTTAAAGTAACCCCAAATACACCCACTTAGTATGTGATAGCCACGTATCTACGTGCCTGCTGTCTAGAGCAAGTTAAAAATCAGTGAATTCTTCACCTTATCAGCCCATAAAACAAACTGGATAACAGCCACAGTAGCTTTTGTTATAGGGCCCATGTTTAGATAAGGGCCTGCAAATGGGCAAAATAAAGCCACAACCACATGCCACCCGAACCAGGATAAGTTAGACCACATGGCGTTACCTAGCAAGGTTTCTATATCTAGTGAACAAGAATGAACAAGAAATTAGGTCACTTAAGAACTGTTATTCCCTTTTTTCTCTCAATGTCCTCAAGCCCCACGTTTGGCGCCAAAATCTGTCTTAGTTTTGAAAGAAGACAGGTATCTGCTAGAGAGAGGCAGGGCCTCTCTTGGAATGGATAATTCAAATCTCTTTCTCTCAAATTATTATAATTTAGAAAAATAAAACGGCTCTCAGGCAGAGATATGGGAATAGGAATAACAGTTCTTTACTAATAGGTATAACAAGGCAAACAAACAACAACAACTACAGCAATTAATAGCGAAAACAGAACTAGGGACTTTGACGGAGCTTGGTCTTACAAAACCCGGGGCAGTCTGGTCTCTGGGGGACTTCAAAGAAAAGTACTAAGCTGGAACGGTGGAGAATCCCGGGCTGGTGGATCGGATGAAGTTCGGAGCTCAGTCGGTGGTCACTGGAGGGCAGGGATGTCTGGCAAGAAGGCCAGCGTGGGCCCGCGGTGCAGCAGCTCTAAAACAACGCCGAGGCAGTGGGGCAGGATGCCTAGCCGAGGCAGCTCTAGCAGGGCAGCAAAAAGAGGAATCTGGATCTGGGCACACGAGCAGACGACGGCAGCTCTCTCTCTAGGATCAGATCCCGGCGGTGCCAGTGAGAAACTCACACAGCAACGGCAGCTGCGTCTGCCTCCTGACACAGACTACACTAAAAAGTGAAGCTGCCTCCCCCAACCCCCTTAGCCTTCGTCTTTCTCTCCCCCCCCCCTCGGGGAAAAACTCCCGGAGACAAGGGTGTAGCTAAGTGCTACCTTCCATGCTTTTGTCTTCACCTGATCACTCATAAGTACCTGGCCATCAATTGCCTTGCAACTCTTGTGAAAAAATTCTATAGGTGAAAAAAGAAACAAGGCTAACCCCTAACATGGGGACACACTGGGATCAGCTGGGGGCAACTGAGAGAGAGAGGGGAGGGGCGGGGTGGGCTTGGGAGGGACTGGGGATGGACTGGGACTGGCTGGGAGGGACTGGGAATGGACTGGGAGGCACTGGGGTGGCTCTGAGAGAGATGGGAGGCAGTGGTCGAGAGGGTGGAGGCCTGGAAATAAACTTAGAATGAAGTAGGAATAAACTGGGAATGACTGGGAAGCACTGGGAATTGACTAGGAGGAACTGGGAGTTAACTGGGAGCTACTGGGAATTAACGGGTAGGGACTGGGAATGGACTACAAGAGACTGGGGTGGCAGTCAGACACTTCGGGGGCAGTGGGAAAGAGTGTGAAGGACTGGGAATAAATTCAGAATGAACTGGGAATAAACTGGGAATGGACTGGGAGAGCCACGAGGGGCCCAGGGAAGGACAGGAGGCCCCGGGGATGGGCACAGGGAGGGCTGAGGGCTCTGGGGTGATTCCCAGGGAGGTTTGGAGGGGCTCCAGGGTCATTGCAGGGCAGGGCCTGAGGGGACACGCTCTGCACTGCGCTCACCTCTGCGAGGCACGGTGAACGGGGCATCGACCTTGTAGTTGTGCCGGCAGAGCCAGTCCACCGCAGTTCACTTGTTCTCCAGGATATCTGGGGCGCTGTTCCAGTACCGGGCCTGTTTCTCCCCAAAGGGGGTGAACCCCACGTAGTGCCCCACGTCGCTGTCAAACATCGCCCACTCCACACGGTTGTAGATGTGCCTGTGGATGTACCTCACCTTCTCCGTGCCATTATTGTAGTAACACTCGTGTGTAGCCATGTAGTGGAACACCCCTGAGTGTGCAGGACACAGGTCAGGGGGTGCCCCCCCAGCACCCCCACAGCTCCGGGGGCCGCCCCGGATCCCCACCCCGCACCCCCTGTGCCCCACGGCCGCCACGGGACCCTCCTGCCCGCGCTGCCGCTTCCTCTTTCCCACCCTTCCCCCCATTTCCCCTTACATAGCCCCTCCCCTCCCACCTCCGGCCGCTCCCCAAATCACTTTTGGGCTCCCATTTCCTCCTTTCCCATTTCCCAACCTTTCAAACACAATTTCCCTCATCCCCAGCCCCCTCCCGCTCAGTTTTGGGGTCCCACCCTCCCCTTCTCCCCACTTCCCCACCCTCTCCCACCCCTCACTCACCTTCCCCCGACCCTCAGCCCCTGCCGCTCTTCCTTTGCGGGGTCCCCTCCTCCTGCCCCTTCCAGCCCGGCCTCCCCCCTTTGCCCCCTTCTCCCCCTTCTCCCCCCCGCTCACCCGAGAGCTCCGCGCCCGCAGCCGGGGGCGCTCCCAGCACCACCAGTGCCACCAGTGCGGCCGCAGCTGCCGCCACTCGCCCCATGGCCAGCGCCGGGCAGGGGCCGCCAGCCCCAAAGCAGCCGCGCTGCGCTGGGAGCACCAGCCCGGCCCGGGGCGGGGTCGGCAGCCAAGCCGCGCGCTCTGATTGGCTGCCAGCACTTTTGGGCTCTGATTGGCCAGAGGCTCCGCCCGGCAACTGAGGGGGCGCCCCCAACTCGCGCTCTCATTGGCTGCAGCGCGCCCCGCCCCTGCTCCCATGGGCTGAGCGGGTTCCGGGGCGCTGCACCCGGGGTCGGGGTTTTTGGGGCACCCTTGGGGGAACCTTGGCTGGAGCAGCGCCCGGAGCTCTTCCCGCACTCCCCGCACCCGCGGGGCCTCTCCCCGGGGCGGATGTTCCGCTATTCCCTCAGGCGGGAGCTCCACCTGAAACCCTTCCCACCTGAACTATTCCCAAAATTCGGGAATTGGGGCTTTTCCCACACCTTTGGGATGGGTTCGGAAGCTCAGGATGATCCCAAATATTCCATAATTCCGGAATTTGGACATGTGGCTGTTCCTTGGAATGGGTTTGGGGTGGTTGGATGATCCCCAGTTATTCCCAAACGTCGGGAATTGGAGTTTTCCCACCCCTTGGAATCGGCTTGGGAGCTCGGGATGATCCCAAATATTCCAAAATTCAGGAATTTGGACGTGGAGCTGTTCCTTGGGATAGGTCTCGAAGTCCCAATTCCACATTCCCCCAAACCACCAGGATTCAACCCAAAAAACCCTCCCAGGAGTTTTCCCCCTCTCTGATTTCTCCACTTTGGGGCTCTGGGGGTCTCCCCAGAGAATTCCGGGAATTCCACCACTGATTCGGTTTATTCCACAAATTTCTCATTTTCCCCCTGCATTTTCCCACCAACTTTCAGCCAGAAATTGCAATTTCTGGCATTTTTTTTCCGGGAATTTAGGATTTTTTCCCGGGAATATTGAATTTCTTTGGGCTGATCGGGGTCCCGTGGCTCCTGGGGAGGTTCCCCCCTCTCCAGGGTCCCGCTGAGCGATGACCCAGGGGGATTTGGGGGTCACAGGAGTCCCTTTCCCCCTGATTCTCTGCTCCGGGGTTCCAGGGATCCCAGAGGTCCCCCTTTATCCCGCCCCTCCCCCCCTCCAGGCTGCCGCGGCCTCCCCAGCTCCAGCACGGCCCCTCCCCCCTCACCCCACCCCGGGGCTCCCGGCGTTCCCCAAGGGACATCGGGGACCACTGGGGACACGGGTCTGGAGTGTCCCCACGTCCCTGGTGTGTCCCCATGTCCCTCCCCTGTCCCTCAGGGACATCAGGGACCATTGGGGACACGGATCTGGAATGTCCCCAAGACCCTTTGGCGTCTCCATGTCCTTCAGTAACCCCTGGATCTGTGTCCCCATGTCTCTCTTGTGTCCCCATGTCCCTCAGGGACACTGAGACCCCTTGGGGACATGGATCCAGGTGTCCCCGAGACCCTTTTCTGTCCCCAAGAGACACTGGGGACAGAGATCTGGGTGTCCCCATGTCCCTCTTGTGTCCCCATGTCCCTTCTCCCTCCCTTGGGAACACTGGGGACATGGATCCAGCTGTCCCCATGTCCCTCAGGGACACTGAGGACTCCTTGGGGACACGGGTCCAAGATATCCCCATGTCCCTCCTGTGTCCCCATGTCCCTCAGGATCCCTTGGGGACACCACCCCTGCTTTCACCATGTCCCTTGGGGACATAGGAGGGACATGGGGACATCCTGGATCTGTGTCCCTGAGAAAAACGAGGTTCACTTTCTTAGAAAAAATTTATAAGTTTAATAAAAAATAAACAATTAGGAGACAGAAATCAAGCAAAGGATTGACCACTGGGTGACTTGGCACTCAGCCGAGTGCACAGCTGCTATTTCAGAGGCCTCCTTTAAATACCCTCTCTATGGCACCAGTCTGTTGCATTTTCCACAAACCAGTTTCCACACTCCAGGAACTGTTTCCCATGGTCCCTCCTCGGGTCCCCCTTTCAGAGCACGCGTGTTTCTTGGCTGTGCCTTCACTCTCACCCCCAGCTTTGGGCCTTGCTCTGCACTTTGCACAGATGGTTGGTGCTGATAGTTGGCGTGTCAGCAGCAGGGGCCCCATCAAATGTTTCACTGGATGTTATCTAACCCAACAGGCTGCTCAATGACGAGCACAACCACAGATCAGCTGTGCCACTGTCGTGTCTAAGTTTTGCTGAGATCAGAAATAAGAACTATATCCTTACAGCAAGGTTCTTATACATACAGCATTCACCTGAATATCTGCAAAAAGCCAACTTTATAATCTGCATTTATAACAGGGGGTCCCAGTGAGGGGGAGTCAGTGCACGGGGGGGTCCAGTCCAAGTCCCGGTGCTGGTGCACGAGTGGAGGGGCGCTGCCCGAGGGGGGTCCCGGTGCCCGGTGATTCGTGGGGGGGTCTCCGGTGGTCCTGGTGTGCTGGGGGAGGGTCCCGGTGCACGAGGCCATTCCTCGGAGCGGGGGAGGAGGAGGGTCCAGTGCATGAGGAGGGGGGGAGGTGAAACTCGAGGGTTCTGATGCCTGAGGGGGGTCCTGAAGGGGGTCCCGGTTCACAAGGATGGTGATGATGATGATGGGCGACGGTCCCAGTGCTCGGGGGGTCCCCGGTGGGTACCCAAGGGTGGCGTGTGACAGAGAATGAGACCCCGGGGACCCTCACAGGGGGGCGGGGCTGGTCTCGGTGACACAAAAGGAGCTCTTGGTGACACAAGGACACCCCCTCAACTTCTATTGCACGAGGTCCTGGTGACACAAGGACCGCTGTGATGTCATCGCGCAGTGACATCACTGTCCCCCCAGCAGCCTCGGGATGTCCTCGATGGCTTTTTGGCACAGCTCGGCCACCGCGCGGCCACGGGGGCCACCAGGGCCACCAGAGCCACCACAGGGACTGGAGAGGAGGGAGTCGATTTCCCCAAGTGTCCCCAGCAGGTGATCCTTGGTCAGGCGGGTGCTGGCCTCCCACAGCCGCTCGAACTCGGCCACCAAAGCCATCAGGTATTCAAGGTCATCGGAGGACTCCTCCTCCTCCTCCTCTGTCTCCTCTTCTGTCTCCTCCTGGCTGTCCTCGCTGTCCCAGGGGCGGCCCAAATCTTCCATCAAAGAGGGGATCACCCAGGCTTTGCGACACGCAGCCTTCAAGCGCCTCAGCAGCCGCTGGGCCTCCTTCACTCGCTGTCTCCTGGTGGCCGCCCCCGCCTGCCTGGTGGCCACCACGGCCTCTTCCCTGACCTTGGTGGCCGCTGCCACGGGAGCCTCATGTGCGGCCACCACCGAGGCCGGGGCCACTGACGGCTGCTGGGCTGCAGCCACCAGGTTGTCCCCAGCTGTCCCCCAGTTGGAGGGGGTCTCATTCCACAGGTCCTCAGCCCAACCGGTGGCGATGTCCTCAGCAGTGTCTTCATCAGCGTCCTCGTTGGTGTCCTCATCATTGCCCTCATCATCGTCCTCATCATTGTCCTCATCAGTGTCATCATCGGTGTCATCATCGGTGTCATCATCGGTGTCATCATCGGTGTCCCCATCGGTGTCCTCATCCTCAAAGGAGCCAAGGATCTCCTTGACCTTGTTGCGCAGCCGGGCCCACCTCTTATTGAGCGCTTCCATCAACTCCCACCAGGCTCTGACCACGGCTTTCACATTGGCCAAGGTGGCCCCTGGGGTGGCCTTGAGGGTGGCCACAGCCTGGCTCAGGGAGGTGACACCCCGCTGGCCCAGGGAGGTGACATCACTGTGGTCCAGGATGTCCCGGAGGGTCCAGATGAATTCCCTCAGGTCTGCATGCAGGGACTCTGGGTACAGGAGCGGCCACACGTCCCTGCCTGGCGTGGTCACGGTGGCCACCAACTCGCCCAGGGTGGCCACCAGGGCCACCACCGCCTCCAGCACCTGGAGAAGGGACAGGGGAGGTGGCAGGGACCTCGTGACCTCCTGGGCCCCTGTGCCCTCCCAGGGTCCCTTTTCTCCCCTCCCTGGAGGGCTCAGCTGTCCCCTCAGCCACCCCGTGTCACCCCCTCGCTGTCCCTCCCCGCCCGCCACGCTCAGTCCCCTCCACCCTTCTGTCGCCTCCCCCTTCCTCCCACGCCACCCTGTCCCCTTTGTGACCCCCTGTCCCCTCCCCCACCTTGCGCAGGATTTGTTCCACCTCGCGGGGATCCATGGCCGCTGGGGACACGGCGGGGACGCCTTGGGGACACTGCCGGGAGCGAACACACCCGGAGCGGCGCTCGGCACAACCCGGAAGTGTCGCGGGGCGGGGCGAGGTGACGTCGCTGTCCGGCCATCCCCGCCCCCTCCCCCCGCCAGTGACGTCCTCGGGCACCCCCGAGTGCAGGGACACCGCGGGGACACGGGGACACCGCACAGGTGGCACCAGTTCCAGCCCAATGTCACCGGTGTTCTGGGGGTTTGGGGAAGGTCCCAGGCGAGGCTTGGGGGTCCAGAGGGGATTTTAGGGCGACACAGGTGGGATTTGGGAGTGTCCTGGGGAGTATTTGGGTGTCCCAGGTGGGGTTTGGGGGATCCCAGGTGGAGTTTGGAGGGTCCCAGGTGCACTTGGGGGGTCGTGGGGATTCCAAGTGTTCCTGAGTGGGTCCAGGTGCTTTCCAGGGGGGATCCAGGTGTCTTTGGGGGGATCCAGGTGTTCCTGGGTGGGATGCAGGTGCCCAGGTGTGCTGGGGCTGTGTTATCCAGGTGTGCAGCACCCAAACATCTGGGCATGCTGGGACTCGGGGATCCAGGTGTGGGGGATCCAGGTGTGAGGGATCCAGGTGTGAGGGATGCAGGTGTGAGGGATGCAGGTGTGGGGGGGTTTCTGGTGTGGGTGGGACCCGATTATCCAGGTGTGATGTCACCTGGGTATGATGTCACCTTATCTGGTGTGACATCACCAGTCCCCACCTCCCAGGTGTGATGTCAGCCCCCAGATGTGATGTCACCAACCGCCTCAGGTGTGACATCACCAATCACACCAGCTGTGTCACCAGTCCCCCCAGGTGTGATGTCACCACCGCAGGTGTCCCCCCCCATCCCTGTCCCTGCACAGGTGGCTCTGTGTCACACGGAGCTGTCCCTGCACCCACCCAGGGGTGACATCACCTGTCCAGGTGTGACACCACCTGTGCCCAGCTATGACAGGTGTCACTCTGTACCTAAGTCAATTTTGTAGATTTCATGTCTGCCAAGTCTCAGTATTATTAAGTTTAGACAACGTTTTATTCCAGTTTTATATAGATCACAGTAGTGTTCAGTATTATTAATGATTAACTTCGAGTTTTCCTAAGTGTACCTTCTGTTTTACTGAGGAAATAATTGAGCAACATTTTGCTAATATAAAGTCCTTTTAGGGCAGAGTTCTATTGAGTTCATTTTGTTACGCCTTTATCTCTGTCAAAATTAGTTTATACCAGGTTTGAGCTTTATTCAGTCTCAGCTATTTTAGTTTTTACTGCTGAGTTGTTCGGTGTTTACTTTTTCATACATCCTAACACCCGTTGGTTGTGGCCATGCAGGCAGTGCAGGAGGCAGAGCTGTCTGGGCTTTTCTGTGTTTTCTGGGGGTTCTCTGGGCCTGTTGATGTTTTTGGACTTGAGTGGAAGGTGGAGGCTCTTGGGGACCTTGTTCTGAGTGCTGGATGGACCCTCTGGCCTTTTTTATTCATGGAATGTTGTTGTCCATCCTTGCTGTGGGATGTTGTGTTTCTTCTCAGCTTTAAATTGGGTTTGTCAGTGCTGTCTCTTTTTGCTTCCATCTTGTTTTTCAGATTCCAGCTCATCTGCTGAGGGAGCTCATGACTTTACCTCCTTTTTTGTTTCATTTTACTGTTACAGATATATGAATGTTTGGAATATATTATCCCAACTTTTTCAGATAGTTACAACTGATACAATTTTAAGAGAAAAAATTACAGATGAGCTCAGCCCTGGTAAGTCTTAGCTGTGTTATGAGTGTGATAAAAGAATGGGTTAGCTAATCAGGGGAAGATCCGGAGGAAAAAGGAGCTGAAAGTATTGAGGGAACGTGTTGGAACCCTGGAGGCTGAGAATTTCAGGCTTTCTGTGCTGAGGGGCACTGACCCTCAGGCAAGCACTGCATTGGACCTGGGGCTGTGGAACAGGCTTCCAAAGTTGGTGGTGGCACTGGGGTTGTGGGTGTGTAGTTTGAATGGAATTGTGTGATATCACAGGGTGAAAAACTCAGAGTTTAGGATTTTAGCATATGGTCATCTATATGGGGCAAGATGGAGGATTTAAAGCATTGGCTAAGTCCTTCTTCTTCACCTTCTTCTTCATGGTTTTGAGTGGGTTTTTTTCTAATTGGGTGAAGGGGTCAACATTGTGGACCTCGGGTGGTCAGTTATTGGGTTAAAAGTATAAATAATATAGGTGTCATCATGTTATTGGATAGTTTATGCTTAAGAAGACCTTGGAAAGAGTTAGAGGCATCTGTTTTTCTACCTTGTTAGTTAGAGCTCATGACTCATGAGACTGTGTTACAGATAAGAAATAAACACTGAGCCCGAACATGAAAACTGCATCTCCTGTGCATTAATCCTGGCCCTAACAGGAAGGAAAGAAGATAAAAAACCCACAGGAATGGGTTTGGGAAGACTAGAAGATTGACCAGATAGGAGACACACTTAGAATCGTTCAGAACTTAAGGGAGAGCACGAAGACTCCTCAGCGCATTCTCGAGGTGTTGTAGCAGGTGTGTGGGACCTGCCCCTACACTGTGTTCAGCTTTGTTCTTTTGTTTTCGTATTATTTCCTTCTTTTATTAAAATCTTTCTGCTTTTTCAAGACACACTGAACCATGGTGTCTCGCAGAGTTATTTTAAGCCATTTTCTGAGAGGTGCTGGACACCCTCAGAAGTATTGAACCCTCTCAGAGCTGAATACGTCTGGCTCTTCAAGAAATTCAATATAGGGGCACCAAGGGCAGCTCGAGTTTCACTTGGCTTTCCACCCTGCACTGCCCTTCTCTCCCTTCTCAAGACAGCTCTAGTTTGGTTTTTTTTACAACTATTAATGCAAATAAAAAGGTGATAGAATCAGAGTTAAGCTTCACTATAAGTTATATGATCTTGCTCTGGTATCCAGATGCTAAGGTTTATTAGAATTAATTTAAATTTTCTGTTAAGTTTAATTGAAGTTAACTTTAAGGGTTGTTCAGTTTAAATTCTGTTTTCTTAAGTTTAAGCCCTATTTCTTTGAGTTTTGTTCAGGTTCAGTTTTGTTAAGTTTAAAGACTATTAAGTTTTGTTGAGTTTAAGTGTTATTATATTTCAGTGATGTTAAATTTATATTTTGTTAATTTGAAGTTCTATTAAGTTTTTAGTCTCAAAATTTTTTCTGTCAAATTTTATTTATATTGCGCTTAAGTGCTGTTTAATTTAAAATTACTCTGAGTTTTGTTAAAAGATGCTTGTCTAAATTTCAAAGTATAGGGGTTTTTTAGAAAAAAGGTGACTGACTGAAGCAGCTGTGATAAACTGCTGATAAAGACTTGTTTGTGGATAGAAGCTGCAGAGAATCTCTGCTCTTTTACCTTCTACAGATAACACAGAGGAGTCAGTGATAATTCTATAGAGTAGCTGTTATTGGTTGTGAACTATTTGAGTGTTTTTCTGGGTTTCATTTTAAGGACACAGGTATGTGACTGTTTAAGGAAGAGTTATCTCAACTTCCTAAGATGGTTACTGTGGGAATACAGCTCAGAAGCAGCACTCAAAGTACTGCTGAGCTCATTACAGAAGTAGATGTGTGTCTTGGGCTGCAGTGCAGGATATAACCAGGGGTGTGTATTCTATTATCATCTGCTGAAACCGGGTGGGGAGATGTTGATAGGCCAGCTGTTAAAACCAGGTGGGGCGGTGTTCTAATCTCTTCCATGACCCATCCTCCCTCCAGGGATGGAGAGAGGATATCAACCCTATCTTCTGCTAATGGGCCACTAAGGCTCACAGCATGACTGATACAATTACATCATCCCATTGGGAGATGCTCCACCCAGTGGGAGGAGCCAAGCATCCTACCTAGATAAAACCTGAGATTGAGCACACCAAGGCAGCCTGTTTTGTGCTGAATTTCCCAGAGGAAGACCAGATCCATCTCACCACCACTGGACCCTTCTACAGCATCATCTCTACTCCAACAGAACCACATCTGTCACCCCAGGAGGACTTAATTGGACTGCTCCCAACACCCTGACCAACAGCGTGTCAAGTCATATTCTGACTGTCAGCATTTCTAAGATTTGTTGTTGTTGTTGTTTGCTTGATTTTTTTTTGTTTAGTTGGGGTTTTTGGTACTACTACATTTGTATTTTTAATATTCTTAGTAAAGAACTGTTATTCCTATTCCCATATCTTTGCCTAAAAGCTCCCTTAATTACAAAATTATAATAATTTGAGGGCAAGGCGTTTACCTTCTCCATTCCAAAGGAAGTTCCAGCTTTCCCTGGCAGACACCTGTCTTTCCAAACCGAGACAATGTGCTAGAGGGCCACAAGCCCTGGCAAGTCGAGGCAGGACCCTGAAGGAAGAAGAGATCAGGGTGTCTGTGTATGTTTCTGTGCAAGGCAGTACAGGCCTGTAGCCCATAGTTAAGCAATGTCACTAAGAAACATGGATATGGTTGTTATTGGTTTAGCTTAGGCTTGAAAGGTCCATAAACCAGCAGTGTGTTCAATAAAATCGACTCCATGATGCAAACCATGGAGAGCCCATCTCTTCAATTGCCCGACCATCGGTGCCCTTGTGTGAGGGGGGGATGGTGATGAGTGCCCAGCTGAGCGGCTGCCGGCGAGCCCTGCAGGACTAAGTGCCCCTGAGAGGAAGGGGGAAGCCAGCCAGCAACGATGAAATCCCTCAGGAAAGGAGGTGAACTGCAAGGGACAACGGGGCAGGGGATGTCTGCTCAAGAAAGAGACACTTTTGAACTTATGACCAAGCTGTTACAACAGCATGGCAAATCCTTGCCTTCACATGATTTCAAAACTTTCTTGAGATGGACAGCAGTTAAGCTACCGGGAATTACCGAGTCCACAATCTTTATGACAGATATGTGGGACAAGGTGGGAGTAAAACTGTGGGATTGTGCAACAAAGGGGAGCAAAACGGTTGAAGAAATGTGTTGGAACTCTGGGCACTGAGAATTTTAGGTTTTCTGTGCTGACAGGACTGACCCTCAAGAAAACACTGCATTTGACCTGAAGCCTTGGAAAAGGCTTCCAAAATTGACTGATAGCACTGGCATGCTCCCCTCCTGGTGGGTGATTTTTGAGGTCCTGAAAGCCCAAGAAAACTCCCATCCTAAAAATAAAGGGGATGCCTCCTGCCTTCCTTTTGCAGTGGAGCCTCAGAGTCCTTTATGATCTGGTGAGACTGCACCCCTCTCTACACACCCCATGTTGGAGTATAAATCCCGTGGGCCAAATCCACACAGGCCCAGGAGTGCCCAGAAATGCGAGGATTGAATTAGAACCTTCAGAAAAACTAAAATACATCAGTCTACATGGACATGAGGTAGAAATGCAAGTTTAGTTTTAAATAAATAGAGGATTTTTAAGTGCCGGTAATAGCTAGTAAGAGAAGCCCTAAGGCCTAGTTTAAAGTTCAGTAGCTTTGCCTTTTGCAAAGGAAGATAAACTCTAGACATAATTAAAATAATGTAACCTTGCTATGCATTCCTAGACAGAACAGATAGAGCTAGATGTGTAGAATTTCTCTAAGAATTTATTAATATTGTTGCACACCAATCTTAGGATTGGTCCAGCAAGGATGTAGAAAATCCATGTAAGTACCTAATTGGCTAAAAAAAGAATAAAAATGCACTACTTCGAGGACACACACACAGAGGACTCACAAAAACACCGATGCAGCTGTTGTTGCTACTGCTGCCTGCTGCTGATAAAGACGCTCACCACGGACACAGACCACAGCTGCTGCTGCTGCTGCCTGTACTGCTGCTGATAGATGTCACCACTTCTGCTGGGGACACGGGGACTTTACTGGCTACAGACTGTGACAAGCTCCACCTCCATGAGGCTGATTTAGCCATGCAGTAAAGGACTTTGCTTTTACAACTACCCATTGCCACAGTCTTCAATGAAGACTCCCTGAAAACTTGACAACTCCACGGCCACCCCCTTACAAGGGACAGGCAGAGGGGCCCCTCGTGATCCGCAGGGGCGTTCCCTGCTGGCTACTGCCCAAAGGACAGCGATTGTGACAGAGAGTTCCCCTTTCACCCTGGACCTGCCGACCCTGAACAAGAGCCAGTCTTTGCCCCCCGCCTGGCGCCGGCCAGCACGCCCGCAGCCTGCACAGCACGCTGCTATAGCACATTAAAATACCAACTGACTGACTGAAGATCTCTTAAAATTAGGGTTTAACCTGCGATTTATGATTTTTAACACGATTGTCACTGGAAAGATTCAAAGGTGTTTGTGTGCGTGTGGTGTGTTCCTACATGTCGGTAACATAGCAAGGCTGCATGGCTCACCGGGAGTAATTGGCTAAGTCAAAAGTTTAACATTCTTTTGCTCACATTCAAGAAAAGCTTTGAACCTTTAGTGTTAGATATTTGCTGTTGTTAGATATTTATTAGAAATCTACTATTAGATATTTGTCTGTTGTTGGATATTTACTATTGTTAGTTGTTTACTATCATTATTTATTATTTTAGTAGTTATTTGAGACTTAGCTATAATTAGTACATGAAACTCCACTGTCAGCTTTACCTGTTGTTTGCTTTTTACTCCATAGTTTTAACAAGGTCATTTTATTGTGAATTTTTCTGTATTTAGCTATTTAATGATCCAAGTATAATTATTTTTCCTTGCCACATTTAAATTTAAATGAGACTTGATATCAAAACAGTTCAACTATATTGATGGACACAAATACAATAAATAATAGCTTATTTTTTAGAATAATTTGAACCCTCAACTTTGTTTATATGCGAGTGTCAGTTTTACAAACCCATTAACCTAACCAAGTTACTTGTGTAAAGTTTATGGCACTATTATATAACTAAATTCTTATTGTTTTAGCCTTCAGTATTTATATCCCATTACTTTTATTAGGCCAAACTCAAATCTATCATATTGGCAATCTTAAAAAAGCTGCAGCAGTTTAATCCCTCCGATAAATTTATATTGCTGCAATTTCAGTACAATTATTTACCTGAATATTTTTTACCTTGATGTTTAACTATTGTATGACAAATCTTTAGTAACTTTTTTATAATGATAGAGTCTAAATAAATTAATTTCTAGAGTTAAGATTAATTTTTGTTTAGTCTTAGTAATGTTAACTTCAAGTTTTCTTAGGCAATCACCCAACAAGCAAGTGAGGCGAATTTTGGGGAATTCCTTGGGATCTGCACACACCTTATAGACCCCAGGTGAGTGGTAAAGTTGAACGTATGAATGGGGCTCTCAAAACACAAATTAGCAAAAGCTGTCAGGAAACATTCATGTTGTGGGTTCAGGCCTTGCCCATGGCTTTGCTGAGAATCTGCACACAGCCAGGGCAAAGGGACAACATCAGTCCCTATGAAATATTGTATGGCAGCCATATCAGATCCCAGATGTTCCAGGGGAAATTCCCATTTCTCACAACATCAGTCCCTATGAAATATTGTATGGCAGCCATATCAGATCCCAGATATTCCAGGGGAAATTCCCATTTCTCACAACATCAGTCCCTGTGAAATATGGCAGCCATATCAGATCCCAGATGTTCCAGGGGAAATTCACAAGAAAGAGAAACTTTACAGATATATCTGATGCCTTTAGGTTCCACCTTGCAGAAGCTCCAGAATTACATCGTGCTATCCAGGCCCATAGGACTGGACACACTTGCACTGATGCAGATGAAAACACGCTTGAAATGATTCCTCTTCTCTGAAAAAGAACTGCTCATGACAACCATTATTCATCTTTGCATGATAGCCAACTGTGCAAAACATTACTGCTGTCAGATGTTTATTACTGTTTGTTGTTATTATTATTATTATTATTATTATTAAATTTAATAACAATTTTTTCTATTGTAGATATTTATCCTTTGTTAATTATTTAGTGTTAGATATTTACTGTTATTAGATATTTATTAGAAATCTACTATTAGATATTTATCTGTTGTTGGATATTTACTATTGTTAGCTATTTACTAACATTATTAACTGTTGTTAGATATTTGTCTGTTATTAAATACCTATTGTTAGTTACTGATCTGTTATTAAATATCTATTATTGGTTACTTACCTGTTATTAAATACCTATTATTAGTAGATATTCAGAATAGAGACTCAACAAGATAAAGGCCTTGTAAAGCCTCTAAAGGAGGGAGATGATGCCTTCAGTTTGAGCTTTTATATTTTCCACATTCTGCACTGCATTGGTGTGTGACTCTGAATTTCATACAGAGTGTGAGCAAGTTCTCCTCACAGCTCAGTCAGACAAAACAATTCCTTCCCCAGCCCCAGAACCAAGGGCAGCGCTGCAGCTTCGGGCCCAAAAAGTGCAAACAGCAGCGGATTGAGGAGAGCAACCTGGGAGGGTGGGACTGCATCACCTGTAGTGTAATTGGGCAATTGACCCCAGTATGGAAATGGACCAAAACTTATAAAAGGGTGAAATTCGTGATTGGGGTCCATCCTGGGTCCATTTTGGGTCCATCCTGGGTGCAGCCCTGGCCGGGCTCTGGTGCTGCCCCAGGTGAATCCTTTGAACCCTTTCCATAAATCCCTGGTTTGTTCATTTCACTCTGTCCAGCCTCTATTCCAGGAGCCTCTCCAGGCACCAGCTCCACTCAAGGGGGTGCGGGTGTGGATTTTGGGGGGTCCCGGTGCCCCCCGGGGCCGGGTCAGTGCTCAGCAGTGGGGCCGTGATCGGGGGTGGCGGGGGCTGCCCGGGACCCCCCCGGCCCCCCAAATCACACCCGGGTGTGAAAAACAAAGCTCACTCTTTGAAATTGTTACAAGTTTAATCAGGGATAAAAAAGGGACAATCTCCAGCACTGGGGTGTTTAAAACAATGTTCTCTGTGCACCGCTCCATTGCTGGGGCACATCCATATTCATGAGTTTGACATCATTCAAATATTCCTGGGAGTTTTGGATGTTCCAGGAACTCTCTTGTTTGCTTCCAACCTCTGACTTGTCTGCAGGACATCCTGTACATCAGGTCCATGTATTTTATTTCTTCCCCTGGTCCCACCCTGTTGTTCCACCCTCCCTGGTAAATTAATAAATTCTTCTTTGGTGCTCTGGTTTCCGTCACTGTAATCACCGGCCCTCAGATGTGGGAAACGACAGAATTGTTTTACACCATTCCCTGAGTTAGTTATAATATAAAAGTTAGTTATAATGTAAAGGCTAGTAATAATAGTTATAATATAAAAGCATTTTAGCATTGCACAGTCTCTATTTTAATATTTCCCTAAGGCAAATGATATAAAATCGATTTATTATGTGGCCATTTCTGTAGACTATACAGGCACACATAAATTGATAGATGATGTTATACCAAAAAGCAGCTGAAAGGAATTATAAATTGCCCTGTATCAAAAACATTGTGATCAATAACAAGGTGCAAAAGCTGATACATGAATGCGAAAGCCAATATTGTATTGTCATTTATATTGTCATTGATATTGTTATTGATATTGTCATTTATAACCTGGGTCTGCTGCCTCTCCTGCAAGGCATCAAGGGGGCTCATTAACCAACTGCCCCAGCATCTCTGCATGTCCCCAGTGTCCCTGAGTGTCCTGAGCATCCTTCAGTGTCCCTGAGTATTCCTGAGCATCCCTGCGTGTCCCTGAGCATCTCTGAGCAACTCTGAGCGTCCCTAAGTGTCCCCAGAGTGTCTTGAGTGACGTCAGCTCAGGAATTCCCACCTGAGTTTCAAAGAAAATTCCTGGAAAATTCCCCAAATTTGTCTCAAACACTGCCCAGGGAGGGGGGAGGGGACAAGAGACATCAGAGATGTCCCTGATGATGTCACTGCCCCAATGATGTCACAGCAGTGACATCACTGTCCCCCCAGCAGCCTTGGGATGTCCTCGATGGCTTTTTGGCACCGCTCGGCCACTGTGCGGCTGAAGAGGCCACCAGGGCCACCAGAGCTGCCATGGGGACTCGAGAGGAGGTTGATGATTTCCTCAAGTGTCCCCAGCAGGTGACGCGTGGTCAGGCGGGCACTGGCCTCACACAGCTGCTTGACCTCCGCCACTGCAGCCACCAAGGCCTCGGGGACATCAGGGGACACCTCCCTTGTCCCCTCCAGGGTGGCCTCGATGTCCACGAGCCGGTCATGCAGCTCCAAGGGGAGCAGGGAGGCTCTGTCACACAGGACCACCAAGCGCCCCAGCAGCCCCCAGGCCACCTTCACCCACTGGCCCCTCCTGGTGGCCCCCCACACCTGGCCGGTGGCCACCACGGCCTCTTCCATGGCCTTGGCCTCATGCATGGCCACCAACAAGGCCGCCTTTTCCTCGGCCAGGGACACCCTCGGCTGCCAGTCCAGGTTGTCCCCTAGTTTGTCCCCAGCTGTCCCCCAGCCGGCGGTCTTGCCCCGCAGGTCCCCAACGAGGCCAATGGCAATAGCCTTGGAGGTGGCTTTGGTGGTGGCCTTGGTGGTGGCGTTGGTGGTGGCCTTGGTGGTGGCCTTGACTGCGTCCTCCCAGCCATCGAGGAGATTGGCAGCCTCCTCAACCAGCCAGAACCAGCTGTTCTCGAGCCTGTCCACCCACTCCCACCAGGCTCTGGTTGTGGCTGTCACATTGGCCCAGGTGACCCCTGGGGTGGCCCCGAGGGCAGCCAGGGCCCGGCCCAGGGAGGTGTCACCGCGCTGGCCCAGGGAGGTGCACTGCCTGGCCCAGGAGGTGTCACCGTGCTGGCCCAGGGAGGTGACACTGCGCTGGTCCAGGGTGTCACGGAGGTGGCAGGTGAATCTCATCAGGTCTTCACGAAGGGACCTCTGGTACACGAACGGCCACGCTTCGCTGCAGTCACGGTGGCTGCCAACTCACCCAGGGTAGCCACTGTGGCCACCTGCGCCTTCAGCACCTGGGGAGGGGACAGGGGAGGTGGTGGGGATCTCATGGCACTTGTGGCCTCCTCAGGTGGCCCCTGTGCCCTCCCAGGGTTCCCTTTGTCCCCTCCCTGGAGAGCTCAGCTGTCCCCTCTGTCCCTTTGTCATCCCCTCGTCCCCTCTGCCACCCCCCCCCCCCCGTGTCCTCCCTGTCCCCTCCGGACCCCCGCGCCTGGATTGTCGCACCTCGCGGGGCTCCATGACCGCTGTGAACACTGCGGGGATGCTCTGGGGACACTCCGGGACACTCGAGGGGCGAACAGGACCCGGTGACAGTCGCGGACACGCGGGAAAGTGGCGCGGGCGGCGGGAAACAGGAGAAGGTGACGTCACCGCCCGCCCCCCGCCCCCTCCTTCCGCGGGGCGACCGCGAGGTCCCCAATGTCCCCCTGAGTGTCCCAAATGTCCCCCTGAGTGTCCCCAATGTCCCCCTAAGTGTCCCCAATGTCCCCAATGTCCCCCTGAGTGTCCCCAACAAGGCCTGTGAAAAATGAGGTTTATCTTTTTGGTAAAATTTTCAAGGTTTAATAGAAAGATAAAAGCAGAGAGATAAAGCAAAGGGTTAAACGGCTGCGTCCTGGGCATTCAGCCAAGAGGCTCTTACTGCTCTCAGACACATCTCCTGAATACGCATTACATTAACTTGTTTTAAATTTGGCTGGGTTTGGCATTCAGCCAAGAGCACTCACGGTTTTCAGACACATCGCTTAAATACTTTTCTTATTACATTAGCCTGTTGTATATTTATTGACTATTATGTATATCTATATATTTTTATAAACTCGTTTTTCTATTCTAGAAGCGGTTTAGCATGGCCACTTTTTGGGTTTGCTTTTCTTAGAGCATTGTGTGTTTTTTGGCTGTTGTTTTAGTTTGTTGTTTTTATTACTTCTACTTTGGGCTTTGGTTTATCTTCTTTTTTTAGACAGCAGATGCTGATAATTGGCATATCAGTAGTAGGGTCTTTATTATATATTCATTGGATGTTATTTTACTAAACAGTTTAATTACAAGCATAACTATATATTAGCTATTCTATTATTATGTCTAAGCAAAAAAACTAGAAACTACATTTTACAGCAGAGTTATTTTAACATTACATATTAATTAATTACATTAATTTTAATATTTGTGAAAAGCCAACTTTATATTGTGTATTTATAACAAGGCCTAAACGTCCCCTGATGTCCTGTTGGGGACACTGGGGACACACTGGGGTCCTGCTGGGGACACTGCGGGGATATCAGGGACATCGTGGAGACCCAAAACGCATCAGGGTGTCCCCAAGGGATGGACACAGGGTGTCCCCAAGGTACCCCGGGGTGTCCCCAAGGTACCCCGGGGTGTCCTCGTGCCCCTGACAGTGCCACCTCCGTGTCCCCACCCTGTCCCTACCCCTGCCCCTCCAGCGCCCCCTGGGCCACCTCCAGCCTCCGCGCCACCTCCTCTTGCCCCTCCCCTGATGTCCCCAAGGCCACCACGATGTCCCCGAGTGCCCGGGCTGCCTTGGGGAACCCCTGTCCCCGCATCCCCCACGGTGTCACCTCCCCATCTCGAGTGACAGCAGCCACCAAGGTCCCCAGGGCCAGCGTCACCTCCTCCAGCCGCCCCAGCACAGCCGCGCTGATTTACCCCCAAGGGGCAGAATTTGCCCTGCCAGGACCTCAGGGACCTTTTGGGGCCCGGATTGATGCCCCAGGGCTCCATTTCCCCTGCCAGGACCCCACTGACCCCCTCAGGGCCCATTCACCCCATCCAGGGCTCAGTTTTACCCTGACAAGGCCCTGATTTGGAAGTGGTTATTTGGGGTTGGTTTTGGGGATGCAGCAGGATTTGGGATTTGGGATTTGAGATTGTTCGGGGATCCAGGGTTGGAGATCTTTAAAGATTGGATTTGGGGTATCCAGCAGCATTTGGGATCTAGGGGGTCTTTTTTGGGATCCAGGACTTGGGATTTGAGAGCATTTGTGATCCTTCCTTGGGATCCAGCAGAATTTGTGATCATTCTTGATCCAGGATTTGGGGTATTTTGGGGTTTGTGATGCACAATGCTCCCCATTCGGGCTAGCAGAACTGACGGCATTCCTCGGAGCCGGTGCCAGCGAAGACGCAGCGCTGGGAAAGGCGGGCCGGGAGCTGCGGAGAACTTGTTTGTGTTTGCAGCTCGATCCCGCCTCGGGCCCGGGCCCGTCCCGGGGCTGTTCCTCATCTCCGGCTTTCCCCTCCCACAGCCCGGGGGGCCCTGAGAGCGCGGGGCGAGGCTGGGCCGTGTGCAGAGCCCGGGCCTGGCTGGCTGCCATTGGCTGCTGGTGCCGTCACTCGTGTTCTCGGTGCGCCCTGATTGGGCGGAGCGGGGAGAAGCCCGGCCCCGGGGCCGCCCCCCGGGCGCTGGTGGCAGAGGCGCCATTGTGGGAGCGTCTGTGCAGGCCCGGGAGCGGCGGCAGCGGCCGGAGCCCGGGGAGGCGGCGGCGGAGCTCGGAGGCGGCGCCAGCGCAGGTGGGAGCCGCGCTGGGTTGTGCCGGGGCTCGGGGCTGTGTGCGGGCGGAGGGGGCGGCAGGGGGCTCTGCTCTGGCGGGTTCCTTGTGCCGTGTGGGCGCCGTGTTGGCCGTGGGCTGAGGGCGCTGCGGGAGCGGCTGCCCGCGGTCTCCTTCCCGCTGGGGCCTGGGCAGGAGCCGGGGCCGGAGCAGCGCTGGCTCGTCCCGGTTGCTGTGGGTAGGACGGAGGTGGCTGCCCTGTGGCCGGCGTGGTCGGGAAAATTGGCGTCGCCAGAGGTTTGTGACCCCAAAGGAGAGCGAGGAGTCCTGTAAAAGTGACTTTATTGATGAGCAAAGGGAGAGGCCATGCGGCATTTGCCGTGCGGTCTCTCCAATTGTTGTAGTACGCAGCCTCCTTTTTCTCCTGATTTTCCCTTCTGCATCTCCCTGCCCTTTGCCCAGTGGCGAAGGTCCTTGGAAAGTTCAGACTTCCCGATCCGCCTGCTGCATGTCCTCGTTAATATGCACCTCCCTTTTGTGTAACATCCGATATTCATGGCTCTGTTCAGTCTTTGTTCTTCTTCTCCATGTTCAGGAATTTAGCAGGACCTTGGCCGAGCAGCAGTCCGAGTCAATGAGTAACATTTTCTGAAACTCATGTTTTCTCATGTTATTTCCTTATCTCCAAGTCCCTGGCCCTATCTCCAAGCAGATTCCTCCTTGACTCTGTTTTTCTTCCTGGGTCTTCTTTGGTTCGGGATTATTGTCAGTGTCCTCAATTCTGAGATAAACGAAAATTCTATCTTTAAATATTTTTCAGTAGTTCACTAAGGAAGAAAACAGGACAATGTCCAGCGCTGGGCTGTTCCTGGCTATCAGCCAACAAACATGCTCGTACATTAAGCCAGTGTTACTTATATACTGTTACTTTACTAAGGTACCTACGTAATTATGAGTTTCCTGCTTATTCAAATATCCTTTGTAGCTTTTGATGTTATAGAAACTTTTCCTTATTTTGGCTTTCTGCTCTGTTATATCTACAAACCATCCTGCAGATCAGGTCAATATATTTTATTCCTCCTTGTGGCTTCATCCTGTTGTTTCACACTTCCCCAATACCGAACAGTTAACAAATTCTTCTCTAATTCATCTCTGGTGCTCTGGTTTGTGTCACCCTTATCACTTGGAGAGGTCAGTCAGCAGATGTGGGAACCAACCTCATTGCTTTATACAGTTCTCTGGGTTACACAGAAGTATTTTAACATTTTCTATTTTCCTACGGCTTACAGTACAATACATTCATCACATTATTAGTTCTATAAGCTCTAAGGTGTATACATCAACATAATATACTCATCACACTACTGTTTCCACGGGCCATACGGTGCATCCTTAAAATGAGAAATTAGGTTACATTAGCAAGCAGCTAAATGGGATTATAAATTGTGCTGTACTTACAATCAATAACCACATATAAAGACTAATACACAAATATGAAAGCCAACGTTACAGGGTCATTTTTAACAATTCCCTGTCCTTTTGTAGCCGTTTGTGGATCAGGAGGCCTGGCTGCCACCTGCATCCCCTTGCTCAGCTGCTGAATGAGCTGCACTCAGCAAGGTGTCGTGCATGGTCCAAAGATGAGAGTTGCTGTAGCACATCAGAGGAGAAAGAGCATTCGTTTAACCCGTGGTGTGCCAGGGAACCACCAAACCGTGTCCATTCCCATCCTTTCCACGTTTGGAGTGGAACATGAGCTGCTTTCTTATTTCCTTTGTTACTGTTTCACCACTTTTCGGTTGTCATCTATTTGCAAGCAGCATCTTGAGTCATTTAATTTTCCCCACTGTCCTCCTCCTTCTGCTATAGATAATCTGATCCCATCCCATGGTGAAATGTTGTGTTCTTCATTTGAGTGGATTGTTTGTCCAGACTCAGGAGCTGGATCTGTCTGGTTGGTTATTATTTCGAGGACATCTTGTAATCTAATTCTGCCATTGCAATGATCACTGGGTTCTCTGGCTCCTGCTATGAATTCGTTCGGGTTCCCAGGGGCTGGTCCATGGTGTTGCAGGATTTGTTCTGGTGGCCGTTCATCTTTTCCCCATTTTTGGGCGCTCCCTCCAGCCAGGGCTGCATCAATTGATCTCTTTTCTCTGATTCAATCATCACATCCTTGGATTCCCCACTGATTGCTCTGAACTTGTGGTAGCAAAACCCCCCCAGTGTTCCAATGCTCCGTGTGTGACACAGACAGTGACAGCACATGTTGGAGTGGGGAGAGGGATGATTCCCCCCCAGTTCTTTTAGTGAAGTTTTCCCAACATTCTCCATTTGCTGTTTCCCTTTGCAGCTGAACCAATTTCTGTTGCACAGTCAGATATCCTCACTGTGGGCTCTGCCTTTGGCTGTGCCAATTCCATCAGTGCCAGCAGGCAGAGCTTGGGGTGAGGGGCAGAGGGAATCAGCCCAATTCCTCCCGCAGGCAAGAAGCCCCTGGTGCATTGTCCCACCTTTTCCCCAGGGGTGTTAATTTGCATTTCTAAAGCTCCTCTCCTGGGTGCCTGGAATGAAGCTTCTCTTGCAGGGCAGCCATTGAATGACTCACATGTGCCCCCCACATCTGCTTTTTTTCTTTCTTTTTTTTTTTTTTTAATCAACATTTCATTAACTGTTATGTATAAAACAGTTGCTTTTAATGCTCTTCTAGTTTTGCAAAATGCAACCCAAACGGTGAACATCAAAAAACCACAGCAAAATTTTACCCTCATTAAGAGCCACACGCAGACATACACGAAAACATTCCAAAACGATTAAGTTTTTATACTTCTTCTTGGAATAAAATTGATTCCCACCCCCTGGTCCAAACCTAACTGACATAATCAAAACAGAATTATTACAAAAAATTATTCTAATGCTGTAATCTTGTCCTGGAAACTGCAGGAAAAACAAAAATGCTCCTACAATATATTTAGTGTTGGAGAGTCAGGGCATTACTTGATTCTGGCCAGGCTGTGCAACAGAAATCATTTCATCCACACATAGCCCAGGTGTGCAGAGAAAATCATTCCATGACACGTGAAATTTAGTAGAAGTAAATCTATTTCTACTAGATTTTTCTTAAACTTCATACAGTCTGAACCCATAGAAATTCATTGGATTGATGTTTATTGCTTCCAAGTTGCTGAGTTCTCAGTATTTGGTTTCCGGATTTCTCTGCCTCTGATGTTAATTAGGTCGGATTTCTTTGCCTCTGATGTGAATTAGGTCCGAATTCCTGGATTTCCTTCTCAGTCTTTCCCAGACCAGGTGTCTCTAACTCTTCCAGGGGCAGTGTCTGGGGTAGGTGTTGGTTGCTGTTTGATGATGGGCGTTGATGTTTTGTTGATGGTCGTTATCTTTGTGGGGATCTTTTGGCTCTTCCCAGTCTGTTGAGATGTTAAATTCATCTCTATTGAGTGGTGGAACATCCCTTAAAAAAAACCCTTTAAAATTCCTTTCTCCAAGGCAAAGGCAAACCAGGCTTGAGTATAGATATAAGATTCTTTTTAAATGTAAATTGCCATATTTTCCCCCAATCGAATCCCATCCAGCCCAGTGTGTGAGTGTGATTGAGCCCCAGAGTGGAATTCTCACGGTGCCTTCCCCAGCCCGTGTGGCAGTGCAGGCACAGAAAGCACTGAAGCTCCAAGAGTGGCAGCAAGGATTGGCCCGCAGTGCCTGGAGCTGCCAAAGGAGGGTGCCCAGGCAGACAATTCCAGCCGAGGATCTGTGGGCAGGCACAGGGGCTTCCCCCGCTGTGGAGCCCTGGCTGCTGCTCCCTTGCCTTCAGGGCGGGCTCAGTCGCTGCCTCCCATCCTCCTCCTGCAGGTGGGAAGTCCAAATCTCCGGGGCTTCAGAGCCCTTGAGCCGAGGGTGAGGGGTCCCCCCGTGTTCAGCTGTGCTGGGGCTGTTTCTGTGCTCAGGGACACTTGGAATGGGCCACGCCACTTGGCCACCAGTGCTGCTTCTTCCCACTGCTTAGGCAGGACCCGATGTCCTGGTTGGATGTTGTGAACAGCAAAGTCCCAAGGCAGGGGCTGTGCCAGCCGAGCTTCCTGTGGGAGAGATTTCACAGGAGACAGGATTCTGGCCACAGACTGCTTTAAATACACATCCCTTATCTGCACCCTGCACTAGGTGGAGAATTTCCAGGGTAAGGAATTGCAAAGATCAATTCTGGGGGAGACAATTGAATATCTGCCCTTGGATCTGGCTCTTATTCTTGCCAAAGCAAATGGCAAAAGCCGTGCCTGAGGCATCTTGGTTTCTATCACCAGCTTCCAAAGGTGTTTCTTTATTTCCCATTCATTCTTTCTACCTGACCTGAGCTCTGGGTGTGCCAGGGGTTGTGGAGGTCCCCTTGTATTCCTAAAGCTGCCATAACCCCCTGAAGGATCTTTCCTGTAAAATGAGTTCCCCATCTGAGTCTATTGCTTCCACAGTCCCTTCTCTTGGAATTATTTATTTTAGAAATACCTCAATAAGTGCTCCAGTGATGACTGAATAAATCAGAATTGCTTTTGGCACCCCGTTATGTGACATGGTGTCAGCAGAAGATATTGAAGCCTTCCTGCTCAGGGCATTTCAGTGCCAGGCTGTCCCAAGCACACAGAGCTCTGCCGGTTGAGCTGACCATGGGGGCGGTGCCCTGAGCTTTGTCTAATTCCCTTTCCTTAATAACAGCGTGTCTTGTAACTCTTTTCCCTTCTGCTGCCCTTGAAGACCCATCCATAAACAGATTTTCTCCCTCAGGCCAGGGAATGTCTCCTCAATCTCCCCTAGCCTGGCTCTGGAGCTCTGTCACTTGACTGCAGCCATGGGTTTCTCCCCAGCCCCCTGTCCAGGCTGTTCCAACAGGAGGCTGGGTTAAACCTTCCCCTGTCCTCAATTCTAAATCCTCCTGTGCCACTGAACAAGTTCCATGCTGTAATAACTGAGCACTGCTCTTTTGGTTATCAAAGCTTGGACTTGAACGTGAACACCAGGAGATCCTTGTGCTGTCAGTTTTGAGGCCTCAGGTCCCATTAAAGCTGTGGCTGCACAATTCTGCAGACAATGGGGCCACTCTGGCCACTGGGTTAAACATCTTAGCCCAAGAATTCCTTTGGCATGGCCCTGTTTACATCCACAGACAATTCAAATTCTTTTTCCCTTTCTGGGAGGGCCAGAGCAGGAGCCTCAAAGAATCTGGTTTTTAACACTTGAAAATTCTGCTTTCCTTCTGGTCCCCATCCATCCAGTTTCTTGACTGGCAGGATGGGAGTGTTGTAGGGAGAGATCCCTGGCTGCAAAAGCCCTGCCTTGAACAGGGGCTCAATCACAGGCTGTAAGGCCTTCCTTCCCTCCCTTGGAATAGGGCATTGCTTTTAGACCCTACCTGTGCTGGTTGCTTCAGAGTGATTTGGAGAGGCTGGGTATCTGATTTTCCCCATTTCCCTGGGGCTGCCCACACTTGTGGGTTCACTTCAGCACAGGCCTTGCCAGCCATTTGACACAAAAGTACCTCAGAACTGGCCTCTGTATCACCCTTTCCAATATTAATTTGCATTCCCAATTTAGCCATCTAATCCCTTCCCTGTAAATTACAATCACAATTAGGAGCAAAGGAAAATTCCTTCATTTCAAAGCCATACCTCAGAGCTGCTAATCGTGGTTGAATAAAACACAGCTGCTCATCTGTCCCACTTATCCCCTGAATAATCAGAGATGTTTTTGGCATTTTCCCTGCTCAGGTGTAAGATTGGGAGTGGCTGGAGAGGCCCCTGTGTCTGTGAGGAAAGGGTTCCTGTCGATGCAGAGCCACCCTGAATGTTCTCCAGGGCTCCAGTGTGGTGGGTCCCTGGTGTCATGGGAGCTGTGCCAGCCCTAAGAATCCCTGTCCATGCAGGGCTGGCCTTGCTGGTGCTGAGGGTGCTGCTGTGTGTGCTTGCAGTGTCCTTGTGCCCTGCAGATGGAAGCCTGATTCCTTGCCCGGGGCTGTTTGGGTGGGCTCTCCCCTGCCGAGGAGGGCAATGCCTGTGCCAGGTGCTTGTGGCCGAGCGCGTCCCCTGGGTGCTGGGGCCCCCTTGGGCGCTGGGGTTGATCCCTGAGGGGCTGTAGAAACTGTGCCATGGCCTTTGCCTTCAGCTTGGCCTTTTCCTCCTCCCTTCTTGCATTCCCCTGCTGTGCCTTTGTGCCCAAGTGCTGCAGGGGCTTCTTGTGCCACTGCTGCAGCCGCCCTGAGTGCCTGTGGGTGCTCATCCTGTGACAGCTGCTGAGCTTTCTGCAAAATCATTCGTTTAACCAGTGACCCAAAGAAAATCCTTGAAAGAACATCTGGATCCTTGCAGAACAATCCCCATTTCCCAGGTGTTCCTTCCTGCTCGTGGTCCCTGTGCTCCCGGTGCCCTGCCCAGCCCGTATCCCAGAGGCGGTGCCTGTCCTGCCGCAGTGTCCAAAGGCGGCTCCCCCGGCGGGCAGGGCCGGCAGCTCGGCGGGGCCGGGCAGCGGCCGGGGCGTCCCGCAGCCTCCTGGGGGCCGGGGGCCAGTGCCGGCCGTGCCCGGGGGGTGGTGGGGTCAGGCAGCGCCCGGCGCTGAGCCCCGGCTGCCCCACAGCCCCGGCCCGGCCCCGCAGCTCCCCACAGGCCCCCAGCCCGTGCTCCCGGTGCCGCAGCTCTGCGCCCACTGCTGCCGCTGCCCAGCCCAGAGAAACCCCCTGAAATCCTGACCTCCTTGTTCGTAGCAATGCATCTGTAGAACAGGCTATTCCCATGCACCAGCCAAACTGTTTAGAGATAACAAGCCACCTGTAGTCTTGTTTTCAGAGTTGTCAAGGAGTCATCAAGGCCACTAAGTCAACAACAGGATGAAAGTGGGAACAAAAACCTGGGAAAATTCCTAGAAAAAATGAAAAACCTAGATAGGAAACACACGGCGTGATAATGGATGCGTGGGCAGAAGTGCTAGAAACTGTAACTGTAGTCTTATGTAAACCATAAAGTGGCTTCTGTTGAAATCATATTGATTCTATTATTCAGATGCACATTTTCAACCTGCACTTGTTTTCCTGGAAATCAGGAGATACAAAGGATCTGCATCAGCTGGCAGGTTTTGAGCATTAAAGTGTCTCAGGCCTCAGTATTTTTCTCTTCTTCCTCTTTTCCATCATCTTTTCTTACCACAGAGATTCCTCCTGCTGCTTCTTGCCTTAACTGCATTCCTGCACACTCTCCTTCACCTAACCCTTCCCAGCACACCAACACCATCCATCCCCTGTTGTCTAAATCCCTCCTGGACTTCCCTTATTGCCCCCCTGGGTGTCCATGTCCTTAATTACCTCTGGGAGAATGTGCAAACTGCCTCAGCATTCTCCCAAGGGACCCTTCAGAGATATTTTGGGATCATCATCCCTTTGGCCAGGACCCCTTCCTGGCTTTCCCTTTTCCACCCTGCATGGTTGCCCTGCCATGTTTACTCCCTGAAGATCCCTCTGTCCTCACTGATGAGATTTTCAGTGCTCTCTCCCTGCCGACTCTTCACAGCCCTCCCTGATCTGTCACTCGTCTGTCCCCTGGACACTCTCGGGTCCCCAGTCAATCCCCGGTGCCGCCGCCACCCAAGGGAGCCGATCACCCAAACTGGGTGAGGCACCTTCAGCTCCACTCACTGCTCACCATCCCTGGTGGTGGAAGGAATTCTGGATGAGCCCCAAGGTGTGTGGGAAATGTCACATCACCAGAGGTTTGTGTCCACCAGGGCGACAAAGAAGTCCCGTGAAAGTCATTTCATTTTTAAAAAAGGGAGAGGCCATGGGACATTTCCCATGGGGTCATTCCAGTTGTTGGAGAATGCAGCCTCCTTTTCATCCTAATTTTCCTGGCTGCATCTCCCTCTCCTATTCCTGAGTGTCTGAAGTACTTGAGAGGTACAGACTTCCCAATCCCTCTACTACATACCCCCCTTAATGTACACCCCACTTCTGTATAGGGAACGATATTCACAGCCCTGTTAAGTCTTTGTTGTTCTTCTGGAAGTTCCTGAATTTAGCAGGACCTTGGCTGATCAGCAGTCTGTGTGGTCAGTGAATAACATTTTCTGGAACTGATGGCTTCTGCTGTCCCTTCCTTATGTCCAAGTGCCTGGCCCTGTCTCCGCGCAGATTGGCAGCATCTGTTTGTAAAGACACTTTCCTCTTCTTCCTTCCATGGGGGTCCCCGGTTTGCGGGACATCCCCCCTGGAGCAGGGTGTCCCCCTTGCTGCAGCCCCGCCCCTCGGGCAGGGCTCAGCCAATGAGAGCTTGCGGCGCTGATGACTCACCAGTTGCCAGGCAGACCCGCAGCTCCCAGCGCTCCCCACCCGGACCCCACCTGCGCCCCCCCCGGGCCGCAGCGCCCCCCGTGGGGGAATTTGGGGAGGTGGGAGGGGGGAGCGCCAAGGCCGGGCCCCCCCGCGCTGTGGTGGCGGGAGCGGCTGCAGTGGGGAGCGAGTGCGGGCGGGAGCGGCCGAGAGCCCAGCGCTGCCCCAGCCCGAGCTGGCCCAGCTCCATGGCTGCCCCTGCGGTGGGATGCTGTGGGTTTGGGGGGGAAGAGGGAGGCGGCAGTGGGTGCTGGGCCTGGGGGCAGGAGGAGAAGGGAAGGAGAAGCAGGGCTGAAGAACAAAATGGTCAAAGGATGCAGGTGGGAGGAGAGGGTGGGATTGTGCAGGAGAAGGAGAATAGTAGGAGGAAGAGGAGTGTGGGGAAGAGTAGGGACACAGGAGGAGGAACTGGAGGCCCCACACGATTCCAGCCCTCCCTGTATCTGCAGCCTCCCCCCAGCCCCAGGAGCGTTGCCCGCTAACATGCAGCAGGTGACATGGGAGGGAGATCCAGGATTTTCACAGGGGAGAATCTTGGTGTGTCTGAGCTTTATTGGGCTAAGTGTTGGTGCTTTGGTTTATTGCAAGGGAGTGAATCTTTATATTTTAGAAGAGGTTTTGGCTGAGTCTGCATTTTGGGGAGGTTTTGATATGTGTCCTAATGTTTGGAGGACTTTTGTCCTGAATCTTGGTGTTTTGGAGGTTCTTACAGACCAAGGTGCCAATGATTTCCTGAGATGAACTTGGGCAAGGAGGAACCCCCAGCCTAAGGCTGCTCCTCTTGTTTTTTCCCCAAACTAGGATTTGTCATTCTCAAGGAGTGTCCAGATGGACGAGGAGGAAAAGCCCCGGAGATCCCGCACCAGGAGGGGCTGCAAACCCAGCCCAGGGAGCTGCGAGGAGGAAAGACCCCCCCAGTGCCAGGAGGGCAGCCGGAGATCCAGGCGGAGCTCAGAGCTGGTGGAGAAGCCTGATGGAGGGAGAAGCCCCACAAGTGCTTGGAATGTGGGAAGGGTTTCAGCCGGAGCTCTGAGCTGATCCGCACCAGAGGATCCACACTGGGGAAAAGCCCTTTGAGTGTGGGGAATGTGGGATGAGCTTCAGCCAGAGCTCCACCCTGAGGATACACCAGATGATCCACACCGGGGAAAAGCCCTATGAGTGTGGGGAGTGTGGGATGAGCTTCAGCCAGAACTCCACCCTGAGGAAACACCAGAGGATCCACACTGGAGAAAAGCCCTTTGAGTGTCGGGAATGTGGGATGAGCTTCAGCCAGAGCTCCCACCTGAGGATACACCAGAGGATCCACACCGGGGAAAAGCCCTACGAGTGTGGGGAGTGTGGGAAGAGCTTCAGAACAAGCTGGGCCCTGATCCGGCACCAGGTGATCCACACTGGGGAAGGGCTCTGCACCTGCTTGGAATGTGGGAAGAGCTTTGGATCGAGCTCCCACCTGAAATACCACCAGCTCATCCACACCGGGGAGAGGCCCTACGAGTGTCCTGAGTGTGGGAAGAGGTTTAAGACCAGCTCTGATCTCCTCAAACATCAGCGGATTCACACAGAGGAGAGGCCCTTCCGCTGCCCCGACTGCAGGAAGGGCTTCAAGGAGAACTGCACCCTCACTGTCCACCAGCGCATCCACACTGGGGAGAGGCCCTACGAGTGTCCTGACTGTGGGAAGAGCTTCTCACAGAGCTGTAACTTGACCAGACACCAACGGAGGCAGCACTGAGGGAAGCCCTGCGAGTGCCCCAGAGCGGGAAGAGCTTCGTGCGCTGCTCCAGCTCCATCCCCCATGGGAGGATCGGCGTTGGATGATCCCCAGTGAGCCCCGCTGGGCAGAGCCCTGGTGATCCGTGGTCCTGGTGATCCCTGTTGGGCAGACACCTGGCTGGGATGCTCCACATCTTCCTGTCTCCTTGTGGGCACCTGGATGAGTGCAGGGGCAGGAACATCCATGGGGACACAGACAGACATTGGGAATTCCTTAGACAGAGCAGATTTGTTGACTTTGCACCCCAGAAATCTTCTGCATTCAATCCTATCTTCTGAGGGCATCAAGGAATACTGGATTTTGTTGGAGGTCTTTTCCAGCCTCAGGGATTGTACGATTTTGATTTCTATTTCCCAAGGGTGTCTTCTGCATCCAAATGCTGATGGACTGGGACAAAGGCCAAGATTTTGGAGACAGTGGGGTGGAAACTCTTCAAAAAAAAGGTTCTTCTCTCCCACCCAAGCACGTGGATACTCAGCTGGCATGGACACAGAAATCCTTTTCTTTTGGCCTTGATTTGCTTTTCATTTCTCTTCATCTCTTTAAAATATCCAACAGTGAGGTAAAAATAAAGACATTGAACTAAGACATGGGTGGGTATTTAAAAAAATGGGGCCTTTTGATACCTTGATGAGGGTCCACTTCTGGCCGCAAGTCCCGGATTTAATGATACCGTTAGGAATCAACCGACCCGAAGCTCAGGCGAGGTATCTGGCCTCAGGCAAACTTAGCAAGCGATATCAGTGAATTTCAGCTCTTTAGCAGTGAATCAGCTCGCAGTGATATTCAGCTTGCTTGCTAAGTGCCAGGCAGACACAGGGAGAGAGAGGAGAAGGCGGTGTGCGGTTCCGTGAAGATGTTTTTATTTCAGCATCCTCTTCGAAGGTTTGCAGTGACAGCTCTTCTGACTTAACAGGGCAAGATTCGGGGTTTATATAGGTTTGAGGGGTTTTGAAAAGTGAACCAATGGGAGGGTTGAGGTACAATTTGGCCTATAGTCTTACAGAGAGATAAGAGGGGTCCAAAGGCGCCAAGGGGCTTCTTTTTTGGCCACTCATCGTGACTTTGCATTTTCCTATCTCAGGCTACAGACCGCCAGGGAGGCCTCTCAGCCTCTGAGGCTGCAACAGGTGGGGACATGGGGGACAGAGACATGATGGGACACAGACATGGAGAGCAACAGGGGGACACATGGACCTGGAGGGCGTTGTGGCCATTTATGGGGACATGGAGGGACATGGGCACAGATGGAGACGTGGGGGACAATGACAGGGATGGAAACACGGTGGGGAGACAGCCATGGGTGAGGACATGGTGGGACATGGCCAGTGACATGTGGGGCCATGGCCATGGGCCGGTGCCATGGGGGGAACTTGCAGGGGCTGTGGGGGATGCTGGGTTGGAGGGAGTTGAGGGTTCCTGGCAGGGCCTTGGGGCTTGCTGAGGGCTTTGGGGACCCCAGGCCCAGCAGCTGTGGCTGCGCTGGGAGACCCTGGCGGAGGTTCTGGGGCAGCTGCTGAAGGAGCCCCTGAGCTGGAGCCCCAGGTGGGCATTGGGCTCCTGGAAAGGAATGAACGTCCTTGTCCCCAGGAGGGAAATCCCAGCAGCCCCAGGGTGTTGGGGGCAGCTGAGAGGCCTCAACAGGGAGGGGCAAGCCAGACAGAGCTGTCCCTCTCCAAAGCTGCACCCCAAACATTTCCAAACTCAGAGATTCCTGCAATCTTAAAGCTGCCAGGAGGTGCCTGAATTGAGGGAAGGGAGGGATGGAAGCCCCAGAGTGAGCAGGAGGGGCCTGGAACCCCCAAAACCCAGCAACCCCCTAAAACCGGTGCTGGATTGAGGGGCAGTGGGGAAGGGGTGGAATAGCCAGGGAAAAGAGGGGTCTGGGGCCGTGAAATAGTGGGGAGGGGCTGGGACCCCCAAATTGCGTTGGCAGGTTTCCCACTTCTCCTTCTTTATAATCCCTGGGATGGAGCCAGGGCAGGTTGGGCTGGGGCAGCGCTGGACTCTTTGCTCACCCACGTGCCCCTTCTCAAATTTCCCTGTGTGTTGCACTGCTTGTTTTTCCAAATGGTTTGTCCCTAGCATCCCTGCAAGTTCCCCAGAATTTATTTTATCCCAAGTTTATTCCCTTCCCTTTTTTTAGACTCTTGTATGCCAATCCCTGTTTATCCCAGACTCTTGCTTGTCAATCCCTGCTTACTCCTTCCCCTTATCCAGAAAGTTCTGCTCTGCTCAATGTCTTGTTGGCTCCCTTGAATGGTAACCTCCCGTCGTGTTCCCCCATTGGCTAAGATTTTATGAAGCACTCCCCACGATCCTCCCCTCTTGGACTATCATTGGTTATTGCATTGTGTCCACCCCTTGTTTCCACCCCTGTTTAAAAGACCCAATCTCCCTGCGAGCCTCACTCTCACTCCCTGAACCCTTCAGCAGCAATAAACTTGTTGGAACCTCACACCGAGAGCCTCCTCCTCCCCCATGCCTGATCCCAGACGTGACCTGCTCCATTGGCTTGGAGTTGTCAGCCCCCAAGGTCCTGCCTAAGGCACCTTCCACGCCTTGGCAGCTCCCACTTCTGGTGCAGAGACCCAGCTGGACTTAGCCGGGATTTTGGAGATCTGGGGATCGCATCACCTGTGATATGCGGAAGGACTCCAAAACGCAAAGCAAATGAGTTTTAAAGTAGGTATGTATTTTATTCAGCAGCTGGACCCATGGAGGATATCTCCATCAAAGACGTGGGTCCTGACCCATTTGTTGCGTTGTCTTTTATCCTCTAAAAAGTTACATATGCACTAAGTTTCACAGTACCCCCATGCATATTCATTTCCCGGCTCCACGCTGTTCTGTGTCCCTATATATCCTCGATATCTTATCAGTCCTTTGTGCCTGTGCAGTCGACTCTGGTGGTCATTTGGTGGTTGTAAGGAGGAAGTAAAAAGCCTTTTTTGGAGAACAAACTTTTGACCCCGTCTGCTGGCGCATGCTCGGTGATCCCTTGGTCACAGTCCCAGCCAGATGGTTGGTCTAATCTCAGTGCCAGGCACTTACAGAGTCTTGCTACCTTAGCATCCTTGGGGCTCGGGATGTTTGTATCCTGTTCAGTGGTCGTCCTTCTCCTCATCGCCCATCCTTGCATTCCTTCCTGTTGTTCTCGTCCATCCTGCCTTCCTTTCCCAGATGGTGAGTATAGTGAAATACAGCAAATATCAAGCAATGTGCATCTTCTAAATGTCTATTTCCTAGTCAATACCCTTCGAACTTCTTACCCCGTGTCTCAGCCCCCTCAGGGCTCTCTGGCACAGCCGGGCCGGCACCTCCCCCTGGTCCCGCAGCAAATCTCGCGAGATCGCACGTGAAGCTTCGCCGCCATCTTGGCTACGGGAAGTCCCGCCCTCTCAGCCCGGAGGTCTCGGAGTTTGGCCTGGCCGGGAATGGAGATTTCCCCCCAAAAATCAGCCAACCCCCCCAAAATTCCACTCGACAGTCCCTTAAAATCTCCTCCAAATTGCTGCTAAAGTTCCTCCAAATCCTCTCAAAATTCCACTGAAATCCACCCAGAATGCCACCAACAATTCCACCAGAAATGCCCCCAAAATTCGCTAAAATTCTCTTAACATCCGTCCAAAAAGCCCCTTTCAAATTCCCCCAAATCTCTTACAAAATCCCACCAAATTCCCTCCCCAAAACCCCTCAAAATTCCCTTAAAATTCCACCAAACCAGCTTGCAGATGCAAGAAACAACAGGATTGTTTTACACTCTTGTCTGAGTCAGTTATAATATAAAAGTTAGTTATAATAGTCATAACATAAAAGCATTTTAGCATTGTGTAGTCTCTATTTTATTTTTCGCTAAGGCCTACCATGTAAAAATCAATTTTTTATTTTGCCTTTTTTTCAGGCTACACAGTGCACACATAAACAGATAGATTATGTTATACCAAAAAGCAGCTGAAAGGAATTATAAATTGCACTGTATCAAAATCGTTGTGATCAATAACAACATGCAAAAGCTGGTACATGAATGCGAAAGCCAATATTGTATTGTCATTTATGTTGTCGTTTATATTGTCATTTATAACCTGGCTCTGCTGCCTCTCCTGCAAGGCACTGAGGGGGCTCATTCACCCACTGCCCCCACGTGTCCCTGCGTGTCCTTGCGTGTCCTCAGTGTGTCCCCAGTGATGTCAGCCCAGGAATTCCCGTCAGGATTTGGGACAGGTTCAATGAAAACTCCCAAATAATTCCCCAAATTTGTGTCTCAAATCCCACGTGGTGAGGGGGAGGGGACAAGTGTCACCAACAATGTCCTTGATGATGTCACTGCCCCGATGATGTCACATGGGTGACATCACTGTCCTCCAGCAGCCTCGGGATGTCCTCGATGGCTTTTTGGCACCGCTCGGCCACCGTGGGGCCACTGGGGCAAACAGGGCCACCGGGGAGGCGGCTGAGGAGGAGCCTGCGGATGTCCCCAAGTGCCCCCAGCAGGTGACACGTGGTCAGGCGGGTGCAGGCCTCCCACACCCGCTTGGCCTTGGCCACTGCGGCCACCAAGGCCTCAAGGACATCAGTGGATTCCTCCTTTGTGCCCTCCAGGGCAGCCTCGATGTCCCTGAGCGGGCGCTGCAGCTCCCAGGGGAGCGTCCTGGCTTTGTCACACCGTCCATCAAGCGCCCCAGCAGCTCTTGGGCCTCCTCCATCTGCTGTCTCCTCGTGGCCAGCCCCGCCTGCCTGGTGGCCACCACGGCCTCTTCTGTGGCATTGGTGGTCGCTGCCACCTGGACATCGTGTGTGGCAACCACCGAGGGCACCTCGTCCTTGGCCAGGGCCACCGGCGGCTGCCAGGCTGCAGCCACCAGGTTGTCCCCAGCTGTCCCCCAGCCGGTGGCCGGGTCCTGCAGCTTCCTGGCCCAGGCAGCAGCAACTGCCTCAGCGATGGCCTCGTCCTCAGAGACCTCGAGGAGATTGCTGCCCTCCTCAAACAGCCAGGACCACCTGCTCTCGAGCACATCCGCTGACTCCCGCCAGGCTCTGACCCCGGCTGTCACATCAGCCCAGATGGCACCCAGGGTTGTCTCGAGGGCAGCCAGGGCCTGGCCCAGGGAGGTGACAGAGCGGTGCTCCAGATTGTCCCAGAAGATCCGGGTGAATCTCCTCAGGCCTTCGTGCAGGGACAGGGACAGGGACAGCCGCACTCCCCTGCGTGGGGGGGTCACAATGGCCGCCAGCTCACCCAGGGTGGCCACCATGTCCACTAGAGCCTCCAGCAGAAACAGGGACAGATGGGGAGGGGACAGATGAGGTGGCGAGGACCTCATGGCATTTGTGGCCTCCTGGGGTGGCTCCTGTGCCCTCCCCAGGGTCACCATTGTCCCCTTCCTGGAGGGTGCAGCTGTCCCCTCTGTACCTTTTTGACCCCCTCACCCCCTCTGCCACCCTGCTCTCCCCCTTGACACCCCGCACTGTCCCCTCTGCCACCCCCCTACCACTGCCTGCTGTCCCCCTCTGTCCCATCCTGCCACCTCCCACTGTTCCTCCCTGCCCAGCACCCTCGGTCCCCTCCACCCCTCTATCACCTCCTCCCTTGCTCCCACGCCCTCCTTTCCCCTTGGCGACCCCCTGTTCCCTTCTGCCACCCACTGTGTCCCCGTCCCCTCCCGCCCCCCTGTGCCGGTATTGTCGCACCTCGCGGGGCTCCATGACCGCTGGGGAAATGGCGGGGACACCTTGGGGACACTCTGCGGACAATCCAGGACACTCCGGTGGGCGAACAGGACCCGGTGACAGTCGCGGACACTCGGGAATGCGGCGCGGCCGGCGGGAAACAGGAAAGGGTGACTTCACCGCCCCAGCCTTGCCCCCCCACTCACGGGGCCACTGCGAGGTCCCCAATGTCCCCCTGAGTTTCCCCAAGAGGCCTCGATGTCCCCCTCATGTCCCCAGTTAGGCCCAAGTGCCCCCTGATGTCCTGTTGGGGAACGCTGGGGACACACCGAGGTCCTGTTGGGGACCCTGCGGGGACATCCCACGCCTCATTCATTGCCCCCCACGCCCCGCCCACTTTCGTTTCCGTTCACGCCCCGCCCACTTTCGTTTCCTTTCAGGCCCCGCCCCTTCCCACACCCTCACACCCGTGTCCTTGGAAAACTCCACCCCCTCCCCGCCCCACCGCTCCCCATTGGCAGGAGGGCACGGCCCCACCCATCGATGGGCGTGGCTACCAGACCGATCGGCGTTCATTGAAACCCACGATCAATGGGTTCTCTGGCTCCTGCTATGAATTCGTTCGGGTTCCCAGGGGCTGGTCCATGGTGTTGGACAGTTCTTTACTGTTCTCACTGTAATTGGCTCAGTGCCAGCACAGAGGCATTGATTGGGTTTGGAAAGTGTAAGTCAAAGCCTGGTGCTGATTTCATTGGGCTAAGGGCCAAACAGCCCACCCGAACCATCAAGTACTAAAAGAGGCAGCACAAAGGAACCAAGGAGCCTTTTAGGGTGTCTTAGCAAGGTGCCAGAAGCTTCTCAGGCACCTGTGCTTGGCTTTTCTTTTATTTCTGTAAGTTTATTCTTTTGCATTTATTAAACCTTTTGCTTTTACAAAACACCCCTGAAGAGCTGTCTCACTAATTATTTTAGCCATCTCTCTGTCTTTGTCCTTGTCCTAAAGGTTCTGGCTATCAGGCCCAATCCCAGCTGGTGGGAAACGAGGGATTTTTGGACCTTGTGAACCTCATGACAACCAGAATCTTCAGTAAAATGGAACAAGGTACCAACATGTTGTGCTGGCCAACTTCTCCAGAAGGATCTGGTGGGTTTGGCTCAGTGAAGGTACCAAAGGAAACAGCCACGTTTTCCAATGTCCTCAACAAGTTGGCTGTGGAGCCTCCGAAATGCAGGAATTTGTCCAGCAATCCAGGCTGAGTGCTGTGGGAAACACAGACTGAACTAACCGCTCAGAAAACAGCTTCCAAGTCTCTCTGAAGCTTTCCCCTGAAATGACAGCTCCAACTTTTTAATGGCACCCAAAGTATTTTCAGCCTGGTTTTCTCAGGAAATGACCCTTATACACCAGCAGTGCCTGCCCGGCTGTTTCCTTTCCCCATCTCCTGTGATTTCTAAATCTTATAACCCATTTCAATAAAATCTGATGGAAGGACACATTTATCTCCAAGATACAAGTTTGGGGAAAATAGGGAACTAGTCAGATGAAAGATATTATTAAAGCTTTTACCCAGAGAAAGGCAGCATGGTGAATTCAACTTTTTTTAAGCATCAGAAAATCTAGCATGAGTTTGCTCTCGAGACACAGGCACAGGGATCCAGGAATAATTATTTCTGCTGCTCATGGAAGTAGCTGTGTGTGTTTTTTATATGTATGAAATCAACACTAGAATATTTGCCTGGATAAACTAATTGAAATTGCTTGTTGGATGAGTTCACCAGCTATAGTTACAAGGTATAATTACAGCAGCTTTTATTTCCCTCAACAAAAACGTTTTCATTAAAACTGAGTTAAGGTTGTAAACAGATCATTAATTTATAACAACATTATCAGATGGGTTCCGCTTATTAAAAGAGCACACACTGAAGTGACAGGAAACCAAGTAGTGAAGGTTAAAACCAACTGAAATTTGGAAAGCTGAGTTTCATAAATGTCCCAGCCCCAGCCTGATCAGTCGCAGGGATACTGCAGCAAGGACACCTGGAGAGATCTGCATTATGGATGGGCTGGTGGGAGGCCCAGCAATGCCGGAGATGCTCCCGGAGCAGGCACGGACACGGAGCTTCCCCAGGGACCTCTGGAGATCTGGAGCTGCCGAGAGCTGCTCTAGGGAAGGGTGCCCCTGCTTGTGACAGGGGGTTGGACCAAGATGGGCTTTAAGGTCCCTTCCAACCCAAACCAGTCTGGGATTCTCTGACTCAGCCCACTGAACACCCCAGAGACCCCAGGAGGCTGAGCCCCAACCTGGATGACTCCTCCTGAATCACAGAATCACAGAATCAGAATTTCTAGGTTGGAAGAGACCTTCAAGATCATCGAGTCCAACCCATGCCTTAACACCTCAACTGGATCATGGCACCAAGTGCCACATCCAGTCTTGTTTTAAACACATCCAGGGATGGTGACTCCACCACCTCCCCGGGCAGGCCATTCCAGTACTTTATCACTCTTTCCATGAAAAACATTTTCCTAATATCCAGCCTGTATTTCCCTTGACGCAGTTTGAGACTGTGTCCTCTTGTTCTGTCAGTGCTGCCTGGAGAAAGAGACCAAGCCCAGCTGACTACAATCCCCCTTCAGGAAATTGTAGGGAGTGATAAGGTCACCTCTGAGTCTCCTTTTCTCCTGAGACCTTTTTGTGCTGCCTCTCATCTCACACGGATCATACCCCAAGGCACTGAACCCAGAGGGGTCTGCCCAGCTATCCCAGCCCCACCTGGAACCCTCGGGGTGCCCAGGTGTGCCCCAGAGCAGTGACAGCCACGGGGACCACACCAGGGGATGCCCAGCAAAGCCACTGAAGGAAAAGCTCATTTAAACTCTGCCTTTGGAGAGCCAAGACCAACAGCACCATGGAATCACGGTGAGGAGGATCAGGATGGGATTCCAGCCAGGATCTCAGGACCTGGCATGTCCCTGTGCTGCTCCATTCAGGCAAAGATCTCCTCCGGGCAGCAGAGCAGAGCTAACAGCAAATGAGGGTGAGCACACACAGAAGGGGAATCACAGAAATTCAGAAAAAATTGGGGTTTTCAGCTGTTTGCTTTCCCTCAGCCTTGGGTTTGCATTCCTTTTATCCCTTACTTTTATGGGAAGTACAGAGGATTAGCTGTCTCTCAGTAGCTCCTGAAGGAGCCAAGAGCTGGAGTGATGGACCCAGCAGGGAAGGACAAACATCCCACGTGTCTCCAGCTCCAAGAAAATCTGTGATTTTGTGTCTTGCCATAAAGCAGGACACAGGCACAACCAATTCCCTCATGGCCATGGCTCGAGGCCTCCTTCTTCCCTTGAAACCTGCCCCAGGTTTGCTTTCAGCACATCAAGTGGAGAGAGAGAGAGAGAGAAATACAATTGTGGGAAACCTTTTAAAGCCTGCACATCTCTCCCTTGATAGCACATTGTTACAAGGGATGTTATTGTGAGGGGACGTTTTGAATCCATACAGTGAATGCTCCAGAACTTTAGTGGCCAAAAAAACTCAATAGCCTCAATTGACTGCATGAAATTCTATCATTTTACCACTAGAAAGAAAGGAGGCAGGAGGAAAAAGAAATAAATAAGAGACTACATTGCATTTGTCTTTCGTTAACTCCCTAGGTGAGAGCATCTCAATCCCTGTCCTTAGCACAATGTGAGCCAACCCCTAAGTGGCTCCAATAAAAAAAAATAAAAAAGCCAAATACATCCCAAATGCATTCCCACACTCCAGAGCTGCTCTCCTGACTACCCCAAAAAGAACAGCCTCGGCAGCATAAAGACACAGTATCAGCCTCAGGCAGCTGCCTTGATTACCACCCTCCCTCCAATGAAGATGATGCGGGATATGATTAAAGATGCTCTGGAAAGACACACAAGGAACAGAGGAGAACTTTTTGCCTCCTTTCCCCAGCTAGGTCATTGGTGTTCCTCCTCAGCAGCTGATTTCTTATTCCAAATTTGTCCAGACCCTGCTCTTCTTCATCAGCTGAAGAGCTCCGAGACCACCGGCGACTGGATTGTTCCTCTCCTGCTGATTTGGCTTTGTGGCTCTTGGGAAGCTCTGCCTGATGGCAGGAATCTGTCTGCACCCTCCACCAACTCCTTAAAGGGGCTCCAAGGCATTGTGGAGGGTTCAGAGCATCACAAAGAACCAGCAAGTATTACTTTTGTAAAGCAAAACCCCTGCTTAGCTTCTCTTGGCCCCCTTTTTCTCATGCTGTACACCCAGGAATTCAGCTGCCTTCCCCACAGCCTCTCGGAAAGACGCCAATGACCCCGAGCTGCCCTGGGTCCATCCCCACGAGGGAGAGGAAAGATGCTTTTATTTTGGGTAGAACAATCCAGCAGGCAGGTCAGGGGGCTGAGAGAGCAGGCCTGGCTCCCTCCCCGCACTGCAGTGTGACTTTGGGAAGCCATCGCACTCCGCCGGGTCCCCTCCCATTTCCCTTCTCTGCCACCTGACACACGGGCTGTTCCTTGTACCCCGTCCAAGCCCCAGCCGCCGCAGCGCTCCCTGCAAATGCTCATGAGCGGTGCCACTGCAACCTGGACGTGCGGGGCTGAACATCTGCGCCTCCACAGAAACCTCTGGATGAGGGCTGCAGGGATGGAACGGCACAGCCAGCAGGGCTTTGCCTCAGTCCCAAACCATCCTCTGCACTCGGAGCTGCCCGCCCCGAAATTCTCTCTCCACTCCATCCGTGTCAGCCCATATTCCACCGAGGCAGAGCACGGGATGAGCACACGGATGCCAGGAGGGACTGTGCCGACTTGTGCAGCCTCCTCTGTGCAAGGCAGCACCTGCCGGGATGTCCCATCACAGCCAATTGATATTCTACTGAGCATCTTTGGAAAAATAATCTGCAAACAAGACGCTGTGGGCTATAAAATCCCTCCCTCTCCTTCACTTTAATTCGCAGCTTAATAAAAGCAGAACACAAGGTAGCCGAGGAAACCGCCGCACTTTGCCCAGCCACATCATCCCTTTGTGTATTATTAATCGGTCTCAATTGTACCACGGTTTCCTGGGGTGGGAAGGAGAAGGGGGCTCCGGTTGTGGAGGAGACTTGTCTTTTTCCCTTTCAAGATTAGCTACTGAAAGTCTCACTTAACAGAGCAGTGGAGAAAGAGAGTGGCACTTACACCTCTGGCTCCCCACGACGTTCACGGTGAGGATCGGTAGGAAAAATAATTTGGGGTTTGTCTCTGCTGAAGGACACAGATGTGGCACTGAAACGGAGACGTTTCAGCCAAATTGTGGAAAAAAGCATTGCTGGGAAAACGGGGGAAACACCAATTTTTGAGAGCGGAATGGGGCCTAAGTGGCAGCCTGGTATTTTACAGCAGGTGTCTCTCACCCAAAGCTTTCCAACTCTCCCTTGCTTCATGAAATCATGGAATTCAGTTTGGAAACGACCTCTAAGATCTTTCTGAGTCCCCAATGGGTTTGCAACAGCTCAGTGCAGGGGTCTCCTCCCTGATCACAACACATCACACAGGAACATTAATTCTGAGGTCTGCAACCTGTTCCCAGACCTGCACGTGGGTTTGGTTTCAGGCACAGGCAGAATCCTCTCCAAATGCTCCCAGGATGGAATCAGCAGCTCCCTGGATGCTGCAGAGTGTATTGGAGAGCAGCTCTGAGATGCTGAGTGCTCCCATCTGTGGATTTCTGTATCACCTGGATGAAGAAGGGTTTCACGGTGGGGAAGAAAGGCACGGAGCATCCATCAGAACCCCAGGAGCAGCACAGGCAGGAGACCAAGAGGCTGCTGCAAATGCTTCCGATAATTTTTCCACTCCTGCTAAAAAAAGTACAATACATTGTCTGTTTGGGAGCAGCTTAAGTTGGTTCGTTTCACACAGTAAATTAACTTGATATTTTTAAGAGGGTTTTTTTATTTGGTGTCAAGCCCCAGCTGTTTTCCCAAACCCTGTGCCCTGGGACTCCAGCTATTAAACCTTCTCCCTGGATACGGAGCTGGAAGCGCTGCTGGGGCAGCGGGTTTGGTGACACTCAGAAATAAATGGCTCAATCATTTCTAAACATCTGCAATGCAGGCTTGTTTCCATGACAATAGCAGCTAACTTCACTCCAAGCCATCCAAAAGAAATGGGATGGAAAGCTGTCCAGCAGAGACTGAGAAGTGACAGCTCAGCCGTTGGGACCAGACCCCCACGAGCAGGTTCCCTCTCAGCTCTACTGCCCATGCCCAGAGAAACCCTTGCATTTTGGGGGCTTCCCTAAAAACAGCGGCAATGCCTTGGTGGTGATGAGCCTGCAGCCCTTTCCATGCCAGATCCCTGCAACACCTGCTCCCCCCAGCAAAGCCAGGTCCAGTTTGTAGAGCCAGGAGCAGAGCAGGAGCATTCCTGAGCCTCCAGCAGCAGCAGGGAAGAGCTCCCAGCCCTCCGCCCTCCTGTCATTCCAAGACAAGCAGCTCAGCCGGGAAAAGAAGATTTAACTGTGTTTGCTTCAAAACCCCAAAATGAGTTCCCTCCCATCTGCCAGGAGAGACTGATCTCCTAAGTCAGCCGTAAATCACCCAAAAACTCCCTTGGAACATTTAGGCAGGAGAGGGATGAAGCTGGGAATCGTGTGCTCTCTTAGGTTCACACCCTGCAAGGACACTGCCTGCAAGTAGGTAAATTATCCAGCTTGGATATAACAATTTCAGCTAGTTAGTTAATTTTCTAATTTATTTTATCTGCAGGTAAAGATCTTTCCACCCCAAAAGGAGGATCCCATTTCTCCAACTCCTTATTCAGCCTCCTAAATAATGCTGACTCAGCATTACGATGAGGAAGAGACCCCTCTGCCATCACCGAGGTCACAGATACCCCCAGGATAAACTTTGCACCTACTTAATGTCACTTTTGGGCACTGGGCAGTGTCACAGGGGGAGAGGAGACCCTTGCAACAATGCTGGAAGTAGTAAAATGCAGAAAATTCAGAAGAAATAGTGCACATCCTATATCATATGTGTTTGCAGCCCAGCCAAACCCAAGATGTCCAACTGCCAGTACTTCAAAGGTACAAATGTGAGATACAGAGATACAGAGACATAGATAGAGAGATAGAGACATATAGAATCTTTTTTTAAACTCTCAGGCTCATTAGTCCAGTTCAAGCTGTGTTGCTCCACTAGAAAGGCTCTGATGATGCCAGTTTTATTCCCTCCTGGTACCTTAGTTTTTCCTTTAATTTTTGCAAGTTAAAGGTTTCAAAGAGAACTGCTTAAAAGTCCCTTTCTATAAATCTGTATTAACTAATTCCATGCAAACCCATGGAAGGTGCTCTCAGTATTGTTGATCCCAAAGCTTCAGCAGGAGCTTGATCCTTAAAAATCAGATTGGAAAATACTGGGGTTGCTTTTTCAGCCTTTCAACCTAATACCTGGTTTTGGTCCGTGCTTTTGAGTTGCTCCTTTCCTCAGTGGAAGAGGAGATTCCTCCATGGCATTCCAAAATCCTGCAGCTGTTTGCAAAGTCTGGACACTCAGAGACAGTGGGAGAGGAATCCAAGTTGTTTGAATTTTGCTGTGGCATTTCCTGCTGAATGCAAACTGCAAAATAATTGGAGACTCGAGATGCTCGTGGCTATTTGGAATGGCAGGATAAAAGAAAAACTCTTTTCTGTGAACAATCACCAAACAAATCACTCCTGAGCATATGCTCAGATAAATTAGAAGGAAAACCAGAGAGGCCCAAACAGGGCAGTCGTGGTACACAAAATGCAGGAGGCAGGAATTCCCAGATGAATGGAATGGACGCTGCTCAGCCCTGCCAGGCCCAGGAAAGGGGCAGAGGGTAACTGGGAAGGAGAGAGTCAGAGGAGGAGGAGTTTTGGGGTGAGTCCCAAACATAAAAAGGACCTGGAGCTGCTGGACAGATTCCAAAGGAGATAACAAAGATGCTCCCAGGGCTGGAGCCCGTCTGCTCTGGAGCCAGGCTGGGAGAGCTGGGGGTGCTCACTTGGAGAGGAGAAGGCTCCAGGGAGAGCTCAGAGCCCCTGCCAGGACCTAAAGGGGCTCCAGGAGAGCTGCAGAGGGACTGGGGACAAGGCATGGAGGGACAGGACACAGAGAATGGCTTCCTGTAGTGGTGTTCTCTGCCCTCTGGCTGCTCTTGAGCCTGTCCCGGCTCCCCTGGCAGGAAACCGCACCCGCCTCGGTAGGAGCTCAGCAGGCTGGGCCAGCGAGCTCCACCCGGTGGGGCTGGAGCTACCAGGAGCCTGGCGGGGGTGAAGGCGGCCACAGCGAAAGGAGAAAGGAGGACTCCGGTGGGGTGTCACAAGAGGCTTTATTGCAGGGTCTGCACCCTCCAGAGACTGCCCCAGCAGAGCGATTTTATGTGGGGGAGAACTTTTATGTGGGGGAGGAGTTGAGGGGTGAACCAAGCAAGTAACCAATAACCGATCAGAGAGGTGTGGGCAAGGGGAAGAGGGACAGTTTTGGGAACAAACCATAATAGAAGGGAGGGATTTCCCTCCAGCCTGGCCCAATCAGGGGCTGATCTCCCCAGAACCTTCTGGAACTGGGGAGAGGCCTCGCTGAGAGGGACAGGACTGGAGGGTAGGGAAACAAATGTTTGGCACATCACTGTAACTGGGTAAACAAGTGGGGTTACAGCAAATAGAGGGTGAACAGGGGGGAACGAGGAACAGTCCATTTACACAACATTAACAATATAATGTGAATATAACAGCTAAACCTAAAAGATGCACCACTACAGCTTCCCACAGCCAGAGGGCAGGGATGGATGGGATCTTGGGAAGGAATTGTTCTCTGGGAGGGTGGGCAGGCCCTGGCACAGGGTGCCCAGAGCAGCTGTGGCTGCCCCTGGATCCCTGGCAGTGCCCAAGGCCAGGCTGGACAGGCCTTGGAGCAGCCTGGGACAGTGGAAGGTGTCCCTGACTATGGCAGGGGCTGGAATGGGATGAGCTTTAATGTCCCTCCCAAGCCAAGCCATCCCATGACTCTGATGATTCCCTGCCTCTGACTCTGGCACACTCACATTCTGCAAACACTCCTGGGATATTCCTAAACCAGAGCCTGCTCTGCCTCTGCCCCAGCAGGAGATGTTACCAAGCTGCATCAGCACCACCACAACCTGAATTTCATCTCCCTCAGCACAAATGCAATTCCTGGCAAGGCAGGAGGCCCAGATGAGGCCGATTTACAGGTGGGACATTTACAGTGAGGTGAGATGTCCCTCTAACCCAGACAATTTGTATATTTTAACTTGATATTACTATTAATGTTATTATTGTTATCAATGTTTTATTTGTTCATGACTACTACTACAAGGGACAGGTGGGGAACAAAGACATTTTCTTTGTCTTCTTGTTATTCTTATTCTTCTTATTCCTAGACGTATTATTATTTACTACTACTACTGCAATTTCTTCTTCTTCTTCTTCTTCTTCTTCTTCTTCTTCTTCTTCTTCTTCTTCTTAGTCTTCTTACTCTTCCTTGCTCTTCCTATTCTTCTTATTCCTAGATTTATTATTATTTGCTACTACATCAATTTCTTCCTCTAATTCTTCTTCTAATTCTACTTAGTCTTCCTACTCTACTTATTCTTCCTATTCTTCTAATTCTTATTATTCCTAGGCTTATTAATATTTACTACTACTACAATTTCTACTTCTCATTCTTCTAATTCTTCCAATTCTTCTAATTCTACTTAGTCTTCCTATTCTACTTATTCTTACTCTACTTGTTCTTCCTATTCTTCTAAATCTTCTTCTGCTTCTTCTTCTACTTATTCTTCCTATTCTACTTTTTCCACAGCTGGCCCGGTGGGTAAATTTGGCGTGGGGAGACGCTCCTGAGCCGCTCCAAGCAGCCGGGGATGGCTGAGGCTGCAGGGACGTGGTGAGGCCGCGGCAGCTCTGGTGGCTCCCCCAGGCCGCCGGGCAGGCTGCGGGGCTGCGCTGGTGCCGGCAGCGGGCACGAACAATCCCGGGGCTGCGGGGCCAGGCAGGGGCAGCGGAAGAGGCTGCGCAGCGCCCGCAGCGCCCGCCTGAGGCGGGAGGGACGTTTCTGGCCCAGCTGCTGCCTGAGGGCCTGGGCTTCCACGGGGGGAGGCGAGGCACACGGCTCCAATGGCTGCTGCTCAACCCAAGCCTCCGAGGGATGGGCGGAGGGAGGCCGTCTCCTTCAAAACCTCCCAGGGTTCGTCCTCTGGCTTCTTCTTCAAACAGCTCGAGGACGCTCACCTCATCCCACTCGTCCTCCTCGCACCGCAGGGCCTTGACCCCCAGGCTGTGGGCGGTCACACTTTCCCAGTTGTTCAGCTCGAGGTCGTTGTCGCTGTCATCTTCCCAGCTTGACTGCACGGACGGTCGGTTTCCGTTCCCTTTGGGCACCCCCTGGCCAACGGAGTCTTCCCAGTTGGGCACTTTTTGGGAACTACCAACTTCTTCCCCATCTCTCAGTGCTGGAGACCTGACCACTTCTCCCCGGGAAAGCCCTTGCTCCAAGCCTTCCTCCCAGTCAGAAAGCTCTTGGCAGCTCCAGGCTTCTCCTAGGGACAACTCTTGCTCCTTGCACTCGTCCCAGCTGGAGAGCTCCTGGCTGCTGCTGCCTTCTACTTGGGATGGCTCTTGCTCATTGCGGGCTTCCCCTTGGAACACGTCCTCGGAGCGGCCGGCATCCCCTTGGAGCAGCTCGTGATTTCCTCATCTTCACTCTCGGAAACTTTAGGCTCCCCAGCCAATCCTCCCTCCTCAGTCGCTTCCTCTGCCCAGACCAAACCCCTCTCTGCCTCCTCCTCCAGCTGTCAATGAGAGCTGGGGCAAACACCGGGCTGGGTAAGGGGCTGGTGGGGCAGCTTGAGCTGGAAACAGAGGAAGAGGTGGGAACCAATTCCCTTTCTCCTGGAGCTGCTGCTTCTTCTTTTGCAGCCGTGCTTTGCTCCAGGTCCCTCTGTTCCTCAGGCTGCTGGAGAGATGCATGCAACTCCAGCAAAGCCTGGAGATCCTCAGGGTTCATATATAGGTCGGAGTCTCCTTCCCACCGGGACAACTCTTGGTATTTCTCATCCTCTGCCATTGCTTCCTTGTGCAGGCAAAGCTCTTGGCCACTAACAGCTTCCCGCTGGGAAAGCTCTTGATGCACCTCGCATCCTTTGCCCATCTTGACAAAGGGCCCTTCCTCCTGCTTATTCTTCAACACGGACAGGAGTGAGCCACCCATTGCCCGCTGAGGGCCCGGTCTGCCAGGCAGCTGGGCAAGGGGCTGGGTGCCTGGGAGCTGGGCGTCACCTTCTCCTCCTCTGCCTCGGACGTCGTCCAGCGCAGGGAGATCCCGAGAGCTGCTTGATTCTGCCACGGCGGCTCTGGCGGGACTGAGCACCCCAGGCCTCTGCACCCCCTGGATCCCCCTCTGGCAGGGCGTGCCTCTGCCGTGTCACAAAGGCCTCTGGGTTCCACAACGTCCCGCGTCACGCAGGGCCCTGACACCAGGTGCCTGTGTCACAAAGGGCCATGCCCGCCACCCGTTCCACTGCCCAGCCCACTGGAAGCGTCATGGAGCAGCCCCTGGACTTGTGGGCTTCCAGCCCCTTGTTACCTTCTGCTCATTCAAATGATCAGAAATGCCTCTGCCCAAATTCGAGTGCAAAGGACGTGGCACACCCAAGCCAATTGTATGAACAGTAAATGAAGAGTAGTTAATGAACAGTAAATGAGAGAGGAGGAGACCCTGTCCTGGCAGGTGACACACGCCTGAGATGGCAACAGCACCGGCACTTCAAGGGTGGCAGGGAGATTTAGGAATCCAAATGCTTTCGCTTTCAGATAAAAATCCAGGCTGCCCCTGGATCCCTGGCAGTGCCCAAGGCCAGGCTGGACAGGCCTTGGAGCAGCCTGGGACAGTGGAAGGTGTCCCTGACTATGGCAGGGAGTGGAATGGGATGAGCTTTAATGTCCCTCCCAAGCCAAGCCATCCCATGACTCTGATGATTCCCTGCCTCTGACTCTGGCACACTCACATTCTGCAAACACTCCTGGGATATTCCTAAACCAGAGCCTGCTCTGCCTCTGCCCCAGCAGATGTTACTGTAATAAATAGGTATGATTTATGCTGAGAAAATTGAAACAGTGAAATCAAATAGTAATCAATGTCTTAAAGTAGTAACTTTTTAGGAGAAGAGGGAAGGGGGGTGTGCAAGTCCCCTTCTCCAGCAGATGTTCAGCTTTGAGATAACAAACAAGCTAAATTATCTAGCATTGGAAAGTTTTGGCCAGGTAGTTTTGCCTTGAGGAAGCTAAAATTATCCAGGATGGGACAGTTTTAAGACAAAGTCCAAGTAAACATTAATTAAAAATGAATTTATTGTCTTAGTGTACTATGAAATAATTTCAGAGGTACATATATAGAACATATAATGCAAAAACAAGTTAGTGCACATGTGTAACCAGTGGGTTCATTGGAGGGGTACTAAGAGGAGGAGGAGAGCCTTCCTCTTCATGATCCCTGAAGGTGGGGAAGACCACCTAAAATGAGTGATGGAGTCTGCGCAGCAGAGGCAGAAACAGGCAGTAATAAAGGAGGAGACACAGGTGTTACGAATCGAAAATAAGAGGGAATGAGAAGTATCATATGACATCAAAAGGGCAAGATTAGACGTCATAATTTGTCCATGGGACAGACAAGTTCTGCCCATGTACCCCATGGTATTAAATTTGCTCATGTATTAGAACTAATATTATCTTTTATCAAGAATTATTGTAACTTCATGCTGCTCAGATTAATCTTGCTACTACATTTAATTTGTATAGATTTTTATTTCTTTTGATTGGAATTAAGCAGCACACTCATTTATAACAACATCCAGCAAACTAGATGTTGTTAAGAACTTAAAGCCCAGCCTCAAGCCAGCTGGGGCCAGGACAGTCCGGGGGTCCCCGGGGTCCTCAGGAGCAGCCCGAGCACGAGTTCAGCCCATCCTGTGCCATCCAAGGGCTGGGCAGGAGGCATTGATCAGCATTTATGATCCCTGACTGCCCGGCAGCTCCCAGCTCGGACCTTTTCAGCTTCTTCCTCCAGCCTAGCCTTGAGAAAAACTTGATACTATGAGCTGCTGCAGCCAGCTGCAAGAGAGAGAGAACCTAGGCAAGATTGAACCCTTTTCTTAGCAAGATGAAGCTTTCAGAACTCCAATCTTTTTCTCTGCGAGAGAGGAAAAGACAGACTGATTTGAGACCTAGAGCAACAGCATGATAAGAAGTCAGTAGAAGAGCTGCTATGATTATTAGATGAAGAGATAGAAGAAGTGGACATTACTGGACTTGTCTAAATGTAAACTATAGAGACTGAACTAAATATTCCTTTAAACCATAGAAAGATATGCATTTTGGAGAGGTGATTGTTTAGATTTATGTGTGGGTTCTTTGATTGATGTGTGGTTTCTGGGGTGAGATCCCTAGGGATGCTCTTTTCAAGATGTGGGGTTTTTATCTGAAAGCGAAAGCATTTGGATTCCTAAATCTCCCTGCCACCCTTGAAGTGCCGGTGCTGTTGCCATCTCAGGCGTGTGTCACCTGCCAGGACAGGGTCTCCTTCTCTCTCATTTACTGTTCATTAACTACTCTTCATTTACTGTTCATACTATTGGCTTGGGTGTGCCACGTCCTTTGCACCCGAATTTGGGCAGAGGCATTTCTGATCATTTGAATGAGCAGATGGTAACAAGGGGCTGGAAGCCCACAAGTCCAGGGGCTGCTCCATGACGCTTCCAGTGGGCTGGGCGTGGAACGGGTGGCGGGCATGGCCCTTTGTGACACAGGCGCCTGGTGTCAGGGCCCTGCGTGACGCGGGACGTTGCGGAACCCAGAGGCCTTTGTGACACGGCAGAGGCACGCCCTGCCAGAGGGGGATCCAGGGGGTGCAGAGGCCTGGGGTGCTCAGTCCCGCCAGAGCCGCCGTGGCAGAATCAAGCAGCTCTCGGGATCTCCCTGCGCTGGACGACGTCCGAGGCAGAGGAGGAGAAGGTGACGCCCAGCTCCCAGGCACCCAGCCCCTTGCCCAGCTGCCTGGCAGACTGGGCCCTCAGCGGGCAATGGGTGGCTCACTCCTGTCCGTGTTGAAGAATAAGCAGGAGGAAGGGCCCTTTGTCAAGATGGGACAAAGGATGCGAGGTGCATCAAGAGCTTTCCCAGCGGGAAGCTGTTAGTGGCCAAGAGCTTTGCCTGCACAGGAAGCAATGGCAGAGGATGAGAAAACCAAGAGTTGTCCGGTGGGAAGGAGACTCCGACCTATATATGAACCCTGAGGATCTCCAGGCTTTGCTGGAGTTGCATGCATCTCTCCAGCAGCCTGAGGAACAGAGGGACCTGGAGCAAAGCATGGCTGCAAAGAAGAAGCAGCAGCTCCAGGAGAAAGGGAATTGGTTCCCACCTCTTCCTCTGTTTCCAGCTCAAGCTGCCCCACCAGCCCCTTACCCAGCCCAGTGTTTGTCCCAGCTCTCATTGAGCAGCTGGAGGAGGAGGCAGAGAGGGGTTCGGTCCGGGCAGAGGAAGCGATGAGAGGGAGGATTGGCTGGGGAGCCTAAAGTTTCCGAGAGTGAAGATGAGGAAATCACCGAGCTGCTCCAAGGGGATGCCGGCCGCTCCGAGGACGTGTTCCAAGGGAAGCCCGCAATGAGCAAGAGCCATCCCAAGTAGAAGGCAGCAGCAGCCAGGAGCTCTCCAGCTGGGACGAGTGCAAGGAGCAAGGGTTGTCCCTAGGAGAAGCCTGGAGCTGCAAGAGCTTTCTGACTGGGAGGAAGGCTTGGAGCAAGGGCTTTCCCGGGGAGAAGTGGTCAGGTCTCCAGCACTGACTGATGGGGGAAGAAGAAGTGGTAGTTCCCAAAAAGTGCCCGACTGGGAAGACTCCGTTGGCCAGGGGGTGCCCAAAGGGAACGGAAACCGACCGTCCGTGCAGTCAAGCTGGGAAGACGACAGCGACAACGACCTCGAGCTGAACAACTGGGAAGTGTGACCGCCCAAAGCCTGGGGGTCAAGGCCCTGTGGTGCGAGGAGGACGAGTGGGATGAGGTGAGCGTCCTCGAGCTGTTTGAAGAAGAAGCCAGAGGACGAACCCTGGAAGGTTTTGAAGGAGACGGCTCCCTCCGCCCATCCCTCGGGAGGCTTGGGTTGAGCAGCAGCCATTGGAGCCGTGTGCCTCGCCTCCCCCCGTGGAAGCCCAGGCCCTCAGGCAGCAGCTGGGCCAGAAACGTCCCTCCCGCCTCAGGCGGGCGCTGCGGCGCTGCTGCGCAGCTCTTTCCGCTGCCCCTGCCTGGCCCCGCAGCCCGGGATTGTTCGTGCCCGCTGCCGGCACCAGCGCAGCCCCGCAGCCTCCCGGCGGCCTGTGGGGAGCCACCAGAGCTGCACGGCCTCACCACGTCCCTGCAGCCTCAGCCATCCCCGGCTGCTTGGAGCGGCTCAGGAGCGTCTCCCCACGCCAAATTTACCCACCGGGCCAGCTGTGGAAAAGTAGAATAGGAAGAATAAGTAGAAGAAGAAGCAGAAGAAGATTTAGAAGAATAGGAAGAACAATAGTAGATAAGAATAAGTAGAATGGAAGACTAAGTAGAATTAGAAGAATAGGAAGAATTAGAAGAATGAGAAGTATTTGTAGTAGTAGTAAATATTAATAAGCCTAGGAATAAGGATGAATAAGAAGAATAGGAAGAATAAGTAGGAGTAAGAAGACTAAGTAGAATTAGAAGAATTAGAATTAGAGAAGAGAGAAGAAGAAGATACTGCAGTAGTAGTAGTA